>CM051520.1:12482500-13082500 GCA_028015205.1 Mytilisepta virgata
TTTTCATATACACTACAAACATGGGAAAGACAGAGTGAACCTTACTTCATGTAATTATACAATAATATCATATTTTTCAAATATAAAAAATACGAAATATACTAGTAAAAAAAAAACTAGAGGCTCTCAAGAGCCTGTGTCGCTCACCTGTATCTAATGTGATTTTGGAAATTATGTAAAATTATATAATTATTGAGACCAAGATTGGTTTAATTTGACACAGTATTTGCCTTCTCTGATGATGGATCAACTACAAAGTAACAACACTTGGTCAGCACCTTATAAGTAATATTCATGCCATATTTTAGGCTTTTTACTTGACGTTTGTCATTTAGTGAAGGGTAAACTTCATTAAATTAAAACAAAAAATAGGAGTTGAAGCTATATGTTTAGCATTGATTAGCAGTTGACCATTAAAAGATACTTATCTTAACAAAGTATGTTTCAAATTTTAACAAGATATATTGAGCACATCGAAGTCAACACGATTTTTAATTTACCCAAAAATTGTTAATTTTGTGATTTTTCGTGCACATTTGAATTTTTTACGGACAAGGCGACATAACTCCAGAACAACATCTGACTTTAATACGGTAACAGTATAGACATGATATAGGAGCCTAAGGAAATTTCTGTCTAGTGAGTCTTTTCAGCAACTTCAAACTTTGATCACAGATACAAAGAACTTGGCAATATTTTGTAACCATTTTTCACCATTTTAGTAAGGATGATTTAAGTTTTTTAGAATAATTATGAATATTTACCCTGGAAACAATAAGAAAAATGTGTTCATGTACTTATTAATAAAGTTTCATTTTTTTAAGTAGAAAGGCTACACATTTGGTTTCATTCCATTCTGTGGTTCTCTAAAAGAAGACATTTGAGTGTTTTTCCCATAGTGTCCTATGTTAAACTAAGTCCCCTGTTGACGGCCATCTTGGATGATGGATCAGCTACAAAGTAACAACACTTGGTCAGCACCTCATAAGAAACATTCCTGCCATATTTGGTGTCATTACATTCAGTGGTTCTCTAAAAGAAGATATTTGTATGTATTTCTAATAGGGTCTTATGTTAAACTAAGTCCCCTGCCGGCGGCCATCTTGGACGATGGATCGGCTACAAAGTAACAACACTTGGTCAGCACCTCATAAAGAACATTCATGCCATATTTGGTTTGATTCCATACTGTGGTTCTCTAAAAGAAGACATTTGTATGTATTTCCCATTGGGTCCTATGTTAAACTAAGTCCCCTGATGTCGGCCATCTTGGATAATGGATAGGCACCAAAGTAACAACACTTGGTAAGCATCTCATAAGGAACATTCATGCCATGTTTGGTTTCATTCCATTCAGTGGTTCTATAGAAGAAGACATTTGTATGTATTTCCTTTAGGGTCCTATGTTAAACTAAGCCCCTCACTGGTGGCCATTTTGAATGATGTAACGGCTACACAGTAACAACACTTGGTCAAACCTTGTAAGGAACATTCATGCTATGTTTTGTTACATTCCATTCAGTGGTTCTCTAAAAGAAATCATTTGTATGCATTTCCCATAGGGTCCAATGTTAAATTTAGTCCCCCGCTGGCGGCCATCTTGGATGATGGATCGGCTACAAAGTAACAACACTTGGTCAGCACCTCATAAGGAACATTCATGCCAGATTTAGGTTCATTCCATTCAGTGGTTCTCTAAAAGAAGTCATTTGTATGCATTTTCCATAGGGTCCAATGTTAAACTTAGTCCCCGCTGGCGGCCATCTTGGGTGATGGATCAGCTACAAAGTAACAACACTTGGTCAGCACCTCATAAGGAATATTCATGCCATGTTTGGTTTCATTCCATTAAGTGGGTCACCAAAAGAAGTCATTTGTATGCATTTTCCATAGGGTTCTATGTTAAACTAAGTCCCCCGCTGGCGGCCATCTTGTATTATGGATCGGCTACAAAGTAACAACACGTGGTCAGCACCTCATAAGGAACATTCATGCCATGTTTGGTTTCATTCCATTCAACGGTTCTCTAAAAGAAGTCATTTGTATGCATTTCCCATAGTGTCCAATGTTAAACTACAATGTAAGTTCCCCGCTGGCGGCCATCTTGGATGATGGATCGGCTACAAAGTAACAACACTTGGTCAGCACCTTATAAGGGTTCATTCATGCCAGATTTAGGTTCATTCCATTTAGTGGTTCTCTAAAAGAAGTCATTTGTATGCATTTCCCCTAGGGTCCTATGTTAAACTAAGTTCCCCGCTGGCGGCCATCTTGGATGATGGATCGGCTACAAAGTAACAACACTTGGCCAGCACCTCATAAGGAACATGTTTGGTTTCATTCCATTCAGTGGTTCTCTAGAAGAAGTTCAAAATGTAAAATGTTAACGACGACGACGGACGACGACGGACGACGGACGCCAAGTGATGAGAAAAGCTCACTTGGCCCTTCGGGCCAGGTGAGCTAAAAAAGAAACGATACAGGGTAATGCATTTTTCATATATTCATAATTTCAAATAGCTGTACTAAGAAGAAAAATAGACCCACACGTCTGATTTTCATAGTAGATTGTTTTCTCATCAAAAGCATGGATTTTGTGCAAAAACTTTGAAATGAAAAAATCGATTTTTTGAGATTTCAAAAGTCACATTTTGCATCCCAAAATTAAAAAATCAGTATTTTTACCCCGATATGTGAATCATAATGTCTGTGACAAAAGATTTGAGTTTTTTCTACTGATTTCAGTTACTGGATTTTCTTTTTGCAAAATGTTTGTCGATTTTCCGTAAATTTAATTTAACCCTCTTTTGGAATATTTCCATTTTCCACCATTTCAAGTTTTTCAAAATGAGACGAATTAGATCAAGAAATGAAGTAGCAAACTACTGTTGCCCTAATACTTAAGTTTTTTAAGGAATTACCAAGATATTTGGTTCCGAACTCGTGTATCGTTACTTTTGTTGACTAGGTATACTCTTCTAACCTTTATTCATATTTTTCATATTACATAGAATGTGCATTGAATTTATTGATGTTATGATTGCTAAGAATATTTTTGTCAAAATTTAACAGAAAAAATAAGCAAGCACCCAACGACAAATTTAATTCTCGAATTGAATTTTTTGTTTTATTACACTAGAATTTTATAACTCTTCGTAAAACATTTGTATTTGTGGTTGTTTATCTAATGTTTTTAATAATCAGATTGGATTATATTTCCAAATAATGTATAAGCAAATCCAGATGTAACTCATTATAACTTAATAACAGGTAAAACTTTGTGAAAACTAAGGAGTGTCTCTCTCGTGCATAGCTCTGTCCTTAGTTGGTTTTGGCTTTACAGCTTTTGATCATTTTGGCATTTTTTAATTTGATCTTCAATTTTTTGGATTGTTGTTTTGGTTGTCAATATTTAAGGCCTTGAGCACAACTGATGAGTCGTAAATCGACGAAATGTGCATATCTTGTGCATCAAAATTGGTATCAAAGAATTGCATTACAATATTATGGATAATATTAATCTGTTTTCTTACTCCTTTTATTCAATCTATAATTCCAACATTATTTATCATTTTCTTTTTTTAAAAACAGCATTAACATCATGACATAATTTTAATATGACCTCGCTTTCGCTCGTGGCAAAATATTTGGCATAAATGGCCTACCTGTGGTAAAATCAGGACATTTTGAAGCCACCGTAAATTATTTCTCAATCATAACCACTGAAATCAGTAAATCTAGTGAATCCATCTTTCTGTGGTTCACCTTTGCTCATCTACTGTTTGAGTTTCAGCTAAACCTTTTGTTACTAGTATATATTATTTTTCTCGTGCAAAAATGACATTTTCTGGGTCCGTTTTAATTTTACTGGTTAAGATGTTTTTAAGGACTTTTCCAAATTTTTTATAACGTAAGTGAATTTACTTACCGAAATCCGCACGACAAACTTCATTCTGTAGAATAATAGGACCTAGACATGAACAACCAGTCCCAATTTGTGGCGTGAAAGCAAGAAAAACAAAAACTATATACAAATGTGCTATCAGAAAAGACATCGTAATATATATTTTTTTGAAAAATTTACTGAGAATAACTTCAATTCAATATACAATTCTAATTTATATACTGAGATATAATCTTATAACATGGAAACAATCAAAACCACAGCTGCATGCATACATAATAACCATTTTACACAACTTTAACATTATTTCTCCTATTCTTGACGTGTTTAATCGGTGGGATAAAAATACATAATATTTTTAACCACTTCCCAGTGATTAAATTTCTACGTGGGAATTACCGCGGTTTTTTCTGCAGTTATTGGAACGATAAACGAGAGAAGTCCCGAAATGACGTTAACGTAAACAAACTACATAACAACGACATTTTCTTGAGATTTTTGTCGAAAATCATAGGAGAAACAGATTCTCCTTCAATTTACTCGTGAGTTATGGAATTTCTCCACCCTCAATAGTTAAATTTTAGATTTTAACACGCTCTCAAAAGCTCGAAAATTTAACTATCTCGGGTGGAGAAATTCCATAACCCACTCGTACCTGAAGGAGAATCTATATATAACTAATCTTGAAATGCGAATACCTAAAAATCTACGAGTTACCGAACAATACATTAGTTCACGAGTGAATTATTGGTGTTTTTCGGTCAGAGTTATAGATCTTTGGTATTCGAAATTCAAGATTAGTTATTCTGTTTATTACATTGAAATATTCCGTGTATTAATAAAATTTAACGAGAAAATACAAGGGGTTATGTTTTTATGCGACTACGCGACGAAGTTGGTATAGCAACATCGTTGGCGACGGCTATTGTTACGTCACTTCCTGGAGTGAAATACGGCTTTCGATTTCGTATGTACGGTGAATTATCGGATTTGACTTCACTCGGAAATCCCGGTATTTCACCACACTCAATGTAATACTAAATATTATGTTTAACTATACCACATTATCCGAGCAGCAGCTATACTGAAGATATTTAGAGTAAAAAATAAATATCTATGTTTGTTATTTTTTCCCTCATTTCGAACTGTTTAAGAATGTTGTTTTTATTTGCGGTTCATTTTTGACAGTTCCGCATATTTTGTTTTTTTCTTTTCTTTAGTTTTTAAAGTGTCAATTCATGTACGCTCATTTTGGTTCCTTTCAAGGTCAGAAACTGCATGTACCAGCATTTTAAAATTGTATCCAGTTTTATATAGGCCTCTTTCTTTGACTGGTTTAGGTGATTCGTCGTATCTACTTACGATCATCAGTGTGAAAGCCAAGTTTGAATCTAATTGATCAGGACTGACAGTTTTTTCCAGAAAGTCAGTCTTTCTCTCCGGTACTCTCTGTTCGTCTATCAATAAAAACTGATTATAATGATAGTAATCGCGCTGGAAGTGGATTTTAAGTCCAACAAACCGAATCAGTTGACATGATGAATAATGAAAAAACTGATAAGTTGTACACGTATAGATACTTTATCAATCATTACAATGGTAAAGATTATTATCTTAAAACTCCTTACATTGTAAATATGAATTACTTTCTTTTTTTCACGATCAATTTCATTTTTAAGTTATTTATCCAGTTATGTATTAATAAGACCATTTTAATGGGTTTTGTTTATAACACATTCTGTCGTTAAGTATGCCACTATTGAATATGTTGTACACGCATATAAAATAGAACATTTAATAAAACGTTAAAATATAACACAAAACAACCTAATTATGACTTCAGTGCAGTAAGAACTTAACAAAAAAACTATCAACAGCCACACACTGGCAGCTATATCAAATTGTTATCTGAAATGTGAAAAAATCTCCATAGAGTTTTCATAAAGGAAATCAGTTACAGAAGCATGCGGGGCACACATCAGTAATTGGCATAGACGGCTAAGTTATCTGTCTCTTCCCAACTCTCCATATTTTAGCAGTACATATTTGTTGCTCCTCGAGTACATGTACATCAATTCTAGGATTGCCTTAATGTTAAACTAGTGCTCAACCTGTAGATGTATTTAACGTCGAACAAATGAGGCTTTTGAACATCGTTGAAGATTACATGACGATCTCTAGATGTTCCCTTAAGGTGCGTTCATACGATACTATTTCCATTTCATTTTCATCGACGCCGTGGAGATCGCTGAGGTAAATCGAATTACAAAGATGGGATTTTTGAGTTTAATAAGAACAGGGAAACAGGTGCTCAAAGAAAAAAAAAACAAATTAACGTATATCTCAAGCGTTTTATCTAAAACGCTTTCGTTTCGAAATGCTTCATATAAATGCGTTTACACATCCATTCATTATCAAAAAGTTCCGAAAACGTTTCATGTAAAAGCGATGACAAAAACGCATAAGGCATATGTTTTCGATATTGTATTTAGCTAAAATGTTTTCGAAACGCAATTCCATGATAATGAAGCCATGCAAAACAAATTCAAGACACTGTGTGCGATGACGAAAACGCATTAGGCATATGTTTTCGATGTTGTGTTTTATAAAACGTTTCGAAAATATTTATCATGTGCAGGAAAGAGTTTACTAAAAACGCATTACGTATGAGTACAGCATAAAAAGTTAATATGACAGTCAAAGTTACTGCGAATAAGATATACAAAATAAAGCTAAAAGAGCACATATATACCTAAAGAGCAACCACAAAAAAACACAATCCATTAGACAGACAAACCGGGAAGACAAATGAACAACCACAAGCACAATTTAATAAACACTAAAAACTAAAAAACAATAAACAACACGAACTCCTGACGAGGCCGTATCCCATCCGAGCATCTCGGAAGGAAACACATCAGCAAATCATATCATTGGTTACTAGCATAAGAATAAAAACATTGATGATGTAACATTTAAATATTTAACATCATAAGTAAGCTTGATACCTGGGCGATTGTATTTATTACCCAAAATTCACAAATTGGACCCAAACATCATTAAAGAGATTCAGAACAACAAAGCACTTTGCAATTCGGTGGCTTTACAGGGAAGACTTATCATATCATTATGCGGTACCCCTCTTGAGTGAATAGAGAAATTCATAGATAAATTTCTTGTACCTGTAGTGTGTCAGCAATCAACGTACATCATGGATTCTTTAGCTTTAATCAATAAAATTGAAAGAATGTTAGTACATGTACAACCTGATGACATTCTAGTGTCATTTGACATGACAAATATGTACACTTACTTAACACATGCAGAAATGATTGAAGCTGTTAAGCGTGTATTGTCTAGTTTACAGAACCGCCAACACACTCTATCACTCCCGTCTTTGACGGAAATTATTTCTTTTCTTACAATTATACTGGAAAATAATGAATTTGAATTAAATAAGAAGGGTTATCTTAAAAAAAAACGGGCGTTCCCATGGGGAATAGTTTGGCCCCTGAAATCACAGATATAAGGGTATATGAAATCCTCTCGGAAATTATTGATACATCTCACCACAAGAATAAGATCTGTGACCTTGGTAGGTTTCGAGGTGACAGCTTTTTTTGTATTTAAAGGCACAGAAAGAGAACTGGAACAATTTTTTGAGCATGCGAATACAAAGCATGAACTATCAAAATTTACTTTTGAGCAATCAAATCATGGAATACAGTTCTTAGATACATTTGTTTTTAAGGGACCAAGATTTGAAAAGGAAGGGATCCTTGATGTTAAAACATATCACAAGAAAACAGAAAATATTCAATCTCCACAGAACTTCTTGTCACCCTGCATCAACTGTTAGCGGTTTGGTGAAGGGAGAAATGATCAGGTTTAGATGATGTACAGGCAATTCATCACAATACAAGGAACTGTTTTGCTCAACGGGTGTACAAAATAACTGACAGTGAAAATATCAAACATGACGCAATAACAACTAATAGAAGTGATGTTCTTCGTGTTAAAGAGAAAAACATGAAAATGGAACCGCCGTTGGTTTTCTAAACTAAATTTAATCCCCATGTGAAACATCTCAAACGAGCTATTAGAAAGCATTGGCAACCACTCTTGAAAGATCAAGACTGTAAACTAGTATTTCCTAATAAACCAATATTTGTATTTGGTAGACACAAAAAACTTGAAAGAAAATCTTACATCTGCCATATTGAAATAATAATGATGAAACTAGTAGCTAAATAGCAATACAGTTAAGCAAAAAATTGGGGGACACCTTTAGACCATGTCATTTGTAGAATATGATAGTGAATAAATAAATTAATTGGGTCATTTTAACAAAATGTGCATTTTAAACACTGCAAGATTGAGAAAAAAAAACAATTTCCTTATATCGTCATATTTATTAAACTTACAAAATATATGATACTTCATGAACAAAATACTCAAATATGCAATCTTAATGACATAATATAAAATTGTTATTGACACATTTTCGACTGATGGTGCAAAATTTTGTCTATCCTGTTACCATATTTGTGAAAATTATTTTACTATCAACAGGAAAAATGTGGAAAACGTATTGTTTTTTTCTCAAAGATACGTTAGTGGTGCTTCAGAAAACAATAATAGAATGTTTAATTTCTTTGCATTAACAAGATAAAAATATCACTTAATATTGCGTCCTGAAAAAACTATCTAAAAATACATTTTCAAATGCTGCAAAAATTACTACAATCCAAACCAACTGAAGCACTTCCTTTTATTCGGCTTAAATTGGGCTTTTAAATCAATCCAACACTTAGTTCTTTGATTACATTTAATTTTAGTAAAACGCTATTTTCTATGGTAACAGGAACGGGCATAGAATGTTTTACATATACATATATGTCTATCCTGTTACCAAGTTGGTGTAACAGGTCAGACAGTAACAGGATAGACAAAATTATATGTTTATTGATTCTATTGAAAAACAACAGCTCCCCTTGCATAGTTGTTTGTTTCTTCTTAAATATATGTGGAATATCAAATGTTTCATTTCATTTTCAAGTATTTCATAAGGTCTACAGATACAGATACATAATTGTTTATTCTGATACTTAATCTGTCTATCCTGTTACATTATTCAAGGTAACCGGATAGACAGTAACAGGATGGACAAAATTATATGTTTATTGATTCTATTTTGAAATAACAGCTCCCCTTACATCGGTGCATTGTTTTTTTTTAGTTCGCGTTCTTTGTTTCTAAACAGTTAGTGGCCCTTTTGAGAACGTATGGGTGTAGTAATGTATAAATTTGTTGGTAACTTTTTTAAAATGACACATTTAATGACGTAATCTATGACGTAATAAAGGCTTGGGCTCCTGATGATGGACATGGCCTTGGCTAAGTAAAAAAGCTTAAAGTCTAAATAGATGTTCGACACACCCAGGTGGTCTGATTGGTGTGTTCCTGTTCTGCCCACTTTTCAAAAATTGTTTTAGTACCAATGAAAAAGAAAAGTTGCAAGCAATAACATGTCATTTTTAAAGATATTTCTATGCATTTGTTTTTGAGAAATGACGATTTTAACTTAAATTATTAATATTTTCGGCCGTTTTTTATATGAAATATACAGTAAATGACCATTTGTAAGGATTTTAAATCAAACTAGTTAAAGAAATATAAAAGTTACATATATTTTTTTAAAAATTCAGATGCAGCCTCGAATACTCTAGCTGCAAGTTAAATTTAAAAAAAGACCATACTTGGCTGAAGTAGGTACCTCTTATCTTAACATAATTTTCACTTTAACACTTTTAACGTGAATATCACTTTGAATAAACTGAATTCGCGTGAAATTCACGTGATCGAAATTTGCCGAGTTTTTTTTTCAAACCAAATTTCTACAGTGTTTGGAACAGTAAGTAAAGTACCAATTTCTCAGGTATTAAGTTGACACCTAAATTGTAAAATAATTGCGTAATTCATAAGCTGAAATTTCTCTGAATAAGTAACTATCATGACTATTGTGGGAATGATACCTGATGAAGGGAAATACAAAACTTTAGTCTAGTTAAGCATGTATATTTAGACGGCTTTGAATGCATCATTTAAGAAAATCGGTATAAGGTGTATAAATATTGACTTGTTTTTGTAAGGTATCAGTATTATTTAGTTTATGTGCCTTTTTCATGTTTAATTAAATTTTTTTCTTGATTTAGATCTATAACCTTTGTCCTTTAAGTTTACATCATTTTTATTGAATTTATCACGAATTTTTTAATGAATTTAATGCTTTAATATGAAAACTAGAAACAAAAGAATGAGAGTAGAAATTTGGTTATATTTATATATTATAGCACACTGTCATAGTGAGCATTTAATTTTCAGTACTTTTAAGGATTTTGATTTGATTTGTATATCTATAAACGTCTTTCAAGTACCAAACTAATTTTGTAAATGGTAATTCTTAACTTATTTTGTAAACAGTAATTCTTAATTTTAGAGTACATTTTTAGGTCTCTTTTCTCGATATCTTGCTACAAGGAACGAAACCCGCCAAATTTTACGTGACTGTCCCAAGTCGTTTAGCTTTTATTTAGAAATCTTATGTTTCTTTATACTTTTACTTAATATTTTAAAGGGTTTTGGTAAAATTCGTTTTTATATGGTTTTAACATTTTCTTTTATACGCTTCGTTCGATTCTGAACATCAAGCCCAATTTTAAAGGTTGAATAACGACTTCATTTTGCACTTGTCCAATCCCATCTTATAGAATTCTTGCCTCATTGACATTTATCCTATATCACGACCAGTTTTACAAATATGAATCAGTTTTTTTTTAGGGATCAATGAACGAAGTAAAACATCGTCGTAATTAACTTTTTATTCGTCCTTCAAACTTAAAAAAAAGTATATTACTTTTGCATGTAAATTGTAAAGATTATCGACATCAGTAGCAAAAACGCAACAATAACATGTTAATTAGAATCCAATAATTTATTTTTTATTTTTTACTTTTTTCTATTGCTTTATTTCATTGCGATTTTTACCAGTTCATTAATTTTACTGCTAACATTGAACAATAGACGAGAACTCGGATTACCATTGGTGGTAAAGTATTACATTCTATAGCCTCCTACATACATGTACATGTAAAGATTTCAGCAATTTTTCAAAATTAAAGGACTTTTTGTAACGACCTATCTATCTATGTATTAGTGAAAACGAAACGCTTGACAGAATATGAAGCTTCATATTCTGGCTCATGGGATGATATTTTACGATATCTAGCTGTCAAAATGCAGATAATATATACTAATTTGTAACAACAAAAAACCTGCCTTCAAAAAATCACAGAAGCGTTACTTGTTTGCTCAACTTTTATATTATATAAAAATCTTCGAATCGACGCCTTAAAATTTTGAGATATAAACAAAAACAAAATAATTACAAATCATATAATCATTGTATTCTAAATTCTTAAATCATTTCATACAAATGGTTCTGATTTTTGTGATTTTAAATTCTGACCTCTCCGTCAAAAATATTCATAATTTACCGTTTTCAAAAATAAATTTGAAATTGTATTGAGATTTTGCTTTCAAGATAAATATTAACATCCACTGCCACATTAAAAAACTCTCAAATATTTTGTTACAATATAAGTCCAAAGCTGCGCATAGTTACTTTTGTTGACGAGTAGAGACAATCATAAGGTATGTTTTTATTGTTCTTTCAGTTTTGATAGTTTTTATATTTGTCTTAATATGGCAAACGATTATTTTCATTTGTCCAGGCAAAGGTAAGATGTATAACGTTTTAGTTTTGATTGGTTATCTTTTATATATAATTTATATACTTTATATATTTTTAGTTATATTTATACAATTTTAGTTTCGTTTTAAATTTTTGTAGCTATATATTTTCAATGGTATATTTGTTACTTCTGTCCTAATTTGATATAGGGCACTGCTATTACCAGTGGAAAGAACAAAATGCTGAAATGATAAAAAATGGTATTGTAAAATCCACCCTAAGGGAAGTGTGGTGGTAACTTCACATATAGTTGATATAGAATATTTGCAAGCCGTTCGAATTTCCTATCTTTATGTTTCTTGCAGAAAACATGTGGGTTCTAACAACACAAATAGTTTGGTGTCTGATGACGTTTGCATACACGATGAAAACATTTGAACAAAAGAAATATGCAACAAAGAGAGAGACCGTTAATTTGGCTGTCTATAATACAGCTTTAGGAGCATCGATGCCATTCTACAACCAACGGAGAATTCCACTAATTAACACTTTATTAGAATCCGATCAAGATGTGCTTTGTCTGAACGAGGTTTGTGAAAATAAAATAAACAAACTTTAATAATAATAACGATAATAATTATAATAAATAGAAAACTGTACTTTCGGAATGGACAGTGATCCTGTACGTAATTGGGACAGTTACCTTCTTATAAAAAATATAAAACAATATTCCCATCCAAAAGTAATATCATTCTATTAAGTGTGACGGACGGACGGAGACAATCGTTATATCCCCAAACTTTCTTCGAAAGTACGGGGATAATAATCGACAAATTATAAATAACTATCATCCTATGACCGTTTTCAGAACAAAAATCTTAAAAGTATAATCAATACCAAGTGCTTTACATTTTTCATAGTACAAAAACCCCAAAACCGAACTAAACAACTATGCGACTACAAGCAGTTATAGTGAAAATAAGTTATCTACAGAAGAACAAAAAAAAAAAAAAACATTTAATTCAAAATTTAGAAAAATATAACATTTGATAAAACAGCATTACAAAATGACAGTTACGTTTTCAAGTTATTTAATAATAGCTGATCCAATGAGGCTAAAAAAACCCAAGAAAATGCATGCATGATTGCCAAAAAAAAATAAATCAGGTATTGAACATTATAAATTAGGGGTTAAAAACATTTCGAAGTTAAAAAGTACAATTACATGACATAAATACAAACATATCAATTTTATTAACAGTTACATTTAATGTGACTAAAAACGCTTTGAATATGTTAACACAGGTATTAATGGAAAAGTTAAAAACCTAAAGGTTATGTAAGCTTTCTTATTGTATAAAAACGAAGAGAGTAAAATTACCCTCCAAAATATGGAAAATATATAACAAAAAAATAAAGTAGTTAGCATTAACAAACATCTGATAAAATTCATATTATGCTTATCAAGGCAAAATTAAAATATGAGGAAAAGGGGAACTTTTGTTTAAAATTTGAAATCCTTTAAAGTTCGAGATATTTTTTGTACTTTTTCAGATATGGTATGCTAAAGATATGATAGAATTCCAAACAGCCTTACGACACAAATTTCCATATTCTTTCAGCACCATACATAATGATGCCGATATTTTATTGGATCCGAAATCCTTAGCCACTCCCCCTTGTGAGCAGAATGCAGTTGCTATTGTTTTAAAATGTGTTCTAAATAAATGTACTCAAGACGACCCTTTTCAGCGATATATCTGCTTCTTCACAACGTGCGAAGGTAATGATATGCTGTCTCCAGAGTGTACATCTTGCGTTTTAATCAGTGGTAGGATTGATGATTCTCTAGAGAAATGCGTGCATCCACAAAGTTCAGTTAATGCATTTAGTGGTCCTGGTTTGGCCATATTTAGCAAATATCCTATGTCCGTTAGAGTTGCTCGTGATCTACTTCCTGGTTCTAGGAGACTCATGCCAAGATGGTTATTGTCAGCTAAGGTGAGTTTCATTCAGATGATTTAATACAAATTATTTTTAAATTATTTGTTTATAAGAGTTACTTCAAAAATTAAAATTTTAAGTTATCATGTATTATTTTTTCCTAAATCAGAATAGCTTATGGTATGTTTTATGCGCAATACAACTATTAAAAATGACAGAAAACGTGTATTATAAATTTCTTTTACATGTACATGTTCGGGCTACATTGATTAACTTCCTTTTCATGTCGTTTCGAAAGATTAGCATCTTGTTTTAGACTATATCTAAACAAATCATTAAACTTAACTAGGGAATTCCAAAATTGAAATTTTTAGAGATCTGTGCCAGCCCAGACCATTATCTATAATTTTAAGTTTCGCATTCTGGATAACTAAAAATCGTTTTAAAAAAATCAAATACTTATATATGTATATGTAATTAAAATTATAAACAATGTAATTGAATTTTATTTTAAATTAGGTGAAAGGACTTGGTACAATTGGATGTACACATTTAACCACACCCTATCCTGGTCTGTACATAGATCGTGAGTAAATATTACACATTTGTTTCTGTTCTATTCTGTTATGAGACATACATTTATATAAACTCTAGACGTTAAAATTATAGACTAGGCATTGATATAATATTAACTTAGAATGAAAAAAAAAATTGTTTATTACCAATCTCAAAAGCTTTATGAATATATAATATTAGTATCCAAGATTACAGAACTGTTCAACGTTACCGGATATTAAATAATTGCAGTTCATTGCTTCAAAGCCACAAAACAATTTAAATTTGTTAAAATATATAGTTATTTCTATTAAGATTTTAGGAATAGAATATAATATAAAGTTCCAATCACCACTCTTTAATTAACCTCCGAGGGGAAAAAGATAGCTTTTTCGGTAACGTTCATAAAGTAATACAAAAGTTACCTACACCTAAAATTACATTAAACAAAAATTAACACCCAATATGATACTATATATTGTAATCCAGCTACAGTACTACCACGACATTGGTAATATAAAATCTACTGATATGATTCGTTCAAATTTTGGAAAGAAGTATTTTCTTAATTCAAGTTCGTCCTTGAGTGGTCTTTGACGTCATTGTTTTAGTAATTTTGAATTTAAATTTTCTGTATAAGACTTTTGGTTAAATAAACTTAAATACTTATGATGAACCACGATTCTTAAATATGTGTATACAGTATATCGACATTCATATAATAAAATTAACTCAGAATATTACAAATGCCCAGAAGGCCATTGGCCTCATTGGCCAACTAATATTTAGAACTAAGAAGCTTTCCTCTGTTTGGTTATTGTATATGTTGAATTTTAAATTTAGAATTCTCGAATTTCAGATATCGAATATGAGAATTACGAATTTCGTACTTCGATATTGAATCTCAAATTTGGAATATCGAATCTCGTATGATCTTTATGGGCTTTCGTAGAATAGGGATCAGTCATGACATGTGAGTCCATAAATAACATCACAGCTCTCAGAAAATGTTAACAAAACACACATAAAAAAATTAAAAAAATAAAAACCACACAACATACAAGGATGGTCAGATTTAGAAAAAAACACTAAAGTTTGATGAGATGGACCAATTTAATTGGTACCTTAACCTTCTAACCTATCTAACAGACAGTCCTACATGTGTAGGCATACGATAAAATCTATTACAGTAGATTAGGAACGGTACACAATATATATCGATACCAACAGCAAGGTGCTCGTTAATTTTGCAACTTTTGCTAACGTACTCACATATGTGATGATGTAACACTATTAAACAGACTACATAATTTAGTTCTGTAATTATATTTTCAGCCGAAGATCCTCCATTGTTTTCAAGTTATGAAGAACAAAACTTAAACAACACTCGAGAAGTACTACAATTTTTCAAAAAGAAACAGAGATTTATTCTAATGGGAGATTTAAACCAATCGCCTTCACGCAAAGATTTAGTGCCTCTCTTTTCAGGTATAACCTGTTAGTCAGAATCTGACGTTTGCTGTACAATACTGTGTCAAACCTTTATAAGATACAAGTGATAAAAGTATTCTTTAAAAGAAACTTCGACACACTATATGTGGAGTTGTTTGAATAAGCATATATTCTAGTATCTAGGATACTCTTTGAAAAAGAATATTGAAGTCAGTATTAAAATTAACTCTTTGATAAGTATCAGTTCTCTCAAACGAGTCATATGTTAGTTCGTAATCTTTTGTTATAAAGTTGACCTGACTGTATCAGGTTCAGGATAATCAAACCACAGCTCTCTAATGCATGTAATTGTATACACCTCCAAAGCCCTACTATATTTGTGCAATATCATCGAATACAAATTTTTCCTGTGCCATAATTTACTATATCGTTGTTCTAAAACAAATACCCATTCATTTGACATATGTCTCATGTGCTATAGGATATAACGTCTCATATTTATAGGGGAAATATGTATAGCACTTTTCTAAAAATTAAATTTTCTGTGGTCACCAACGCCCAATTCTTATTGATATCTATTTAAAACAACGGTAATTGCTATTTTCATAATTAAATAATAACTGTATCTTTGTTCAGGATGATCAAACCACAGCTGTCTAATGCATGTAATAGTACATACCTCCAAAGCCGTGCTATAAAAGGCCAAGTATGAACGCTCAGTCTGCTTTTGAACACTGTATACAGTATTGTCACCGTGATATTAATAAAATGGTGAAACACAGAGTTACCCGGAAATATTAATTGAGAATTAAATCAATCAAGTTAATTAGCATTCAGAAAATAATAAAAAGTAGACGAAAGAAGTTTATTATATTTAAAACTTCTTATAATTCAGATAACTACAACGCAATATTGGCTACTGGTCTTGTTAATCCCTATGTTGATCATGGTGGACCAGGAACATTCCGCACTGTTAATATTCTGTCAGAGTTTAGAGATGGGGCATATATTTTGGACCACATCTTTCATAAAGGATTTAAAGTGACTGGAACTAAGGTAAATGAAATTGAACAGACTATCTAGGGAGAAATCTAAAAGAAATAACTCGTACACTGCAGAATATTATGAAAAGTTTACCAAAGCAAGACAAAGAGACGAAAATCCATATTAAGGAATTACGCAATGTATTATTATAGTTATAGCTTTTGTAGTAAGTAAGGAGAAGAGACAGGTTGACATTTTTTTTAATTTTTTTTTTTTTTTTTGGAAAACGGTAGGCTAAAAGATATAGTATAAAGACAGGAATATGTATAGATATATTACCTGTAATAAAATAGTATTTTATGCAGGTGGTATTTACTGAAAAGTAAGGCGTGCTTGTATACCTAAAAAGGCAGGCTAATCGATACCACGGAAAAAAATCTTTATGATCCAAGATCACTTTGCCAAACCCCAGAAAAGTTGCTTTATATGGTGGAACAGACAAGGCGAGTTAGCAAATATATATACTAGTATTATAATTTTAATGTAATTTTTCAGTAGAACGTAAATGTATATGTAAGTCTCGCTAGCATATGTCTGATTTCTAATACAATTTATTTTATTGTCTAATTCTATCCAACGGGCCAAAATGCTTAGTAGATATCTCATTCCTTGTTTTATATTTTCCAGCGAATATTTGACAGATTGATAGATGTCGGAGAAACAAGCATTCCAATGTCAGACCATTATGGTGTGTCAGTTACCCTTGAAAGGAAAGGAAAGGAAAGGATGGTGGGAAGAAACCAGACAAAATACTGAAAAAATCGAAAAAACACTGATCAAATAAAGATTTTAACTGCAGAGTTTGTGATTTTTATTTATCCAAAATAAGATAGTTTAATTTATTAAAGTTACATGTATTTAAAATTGTCCTATAGATATATCACGTGAAAATATAGAATACTGATTTGAAGTGTTTGACATCGAATATTTATTCTATAACGTCAAGTCTAACATATGCCATCAAATCAATGACACATTTCTTGGAGAAAAAGACAACATACATAATAAACCTGTACGTGGTATGCACTATAAATATAGGCATTTCTCTGAATTGGGGAGGCCCTCCATTACAAACTTGGAACTCCAAGGGAGATTTCATAGTCAAAATCAGATAAACTGGCAAATCTGGCAAATACACAGAACACCTAGAAAGCAACAGTCATACTACTGACTCGGCAAAGGCATTTATAAACCTCTCACTTATATAACAGTTGCTATAATTCTGAGTTATTTACGGAAATCAGTAATGCAAAAACAACCGACTCATAAGTCACACCAAAGAGCAGTGGTCAAGATATCTAAAGGAATTTCATAAAGACTATCCTTTATAAATTGTGAAATAGAAACTGAATATTTTTCTATTAACTCTTGGTATCTGCCAAATAATTTTTAAGGAAACGAAGGAGGCGTTATTTCTAATAGCCTTGATTCATCAGTCTACTACTCAGACGCTTATATCTTATTTGGAATTCCGAGTAGTCGTACAAGCTCTAGAATAGCGAATTAATTGAGAGATATAGACTCCATATGCCGGAGAGGCAGGTATATTACTACTGAGATGTGGAAAATTTATAATATTATGCGAACGGACATCAACACGAACTTAATTTGCCTTCAGTTTGGACTCTCAACTGGGCTGTGAAGATGTCAACTTTTTCAACAACAAATCTTTATTTAACCAATGTACAAGACAGCAAATCAAAACAACAGAACAATATATCCAGAATTATTAAACTCAAATCGAAAGTCAACAATTAACTTTTGGCAAAATTCAAATTTAACTCAATGTTCAGATATGGAACAATCTTATATTTTGTTAACCTTTCACAGGAGACCAGGTTTCACTTATCTAATAAGTAGGTAGCTACACCTTTTAAGAAGGAAAACCCTCTTCAGACACTGAACTAAATTCAACTTTATTCAATATATCTTCAACAAGAATTTGACTTTTTAGCATCATGGTAATTTTTGAAAAGCATGCACTTCAATTAAAAAATAAAAGGATATTTATCAATTACAAAATTCGATAATATCAATATATATCTATCACATTTTAGATACAGGAAATCAAAATTATACCTTTATTTAAATTAATCACATAAATATATGAAAAATATGGTTAAAAGGGGAAGTAAATCTCATGATTGTTACACCACCCTACCCCGGACAAAATTTTATACATCCTTCATACGATTTGTACATAATACAAACTAATCAAATGTCAGATTCAAAACAAAGTAAATGTTAGTCAAATGGGTTCTACTCTTTATGTTCTCTATCACGGACATTTTCGGAAATAGACTGAGATAAACGCTTTCTTTCCAATTCCTCATGTTCTCGTAAAACCTCCTGCTTTTCACTAGCAGTTCCTTTTTTCTATAAGGCAGACATCGTGCCTCCTTAAAAGCATAGTTCTTCACGGGATGCTTTTAAACCAATACTTGCGGGTGACGTCTATGATGTATAAAGGCAACATGTTGCTTTGTCGATACATGTATAAACGTACGGAATCTACGCTGAAATAAAATAATTCACAGACTCTGATATTAATAAACTTATTGCGAATTTTTCCCCAATGTATGACACATGAATTGAAGTTTTTACACAGAAAATTACACCCTTCACCATTACGTACTGAACAGTAAGGATTTCAAATGGGTCACAGTGTACAACTGTCAAATTTCAAGTATTCATCATCATCCACATCAACTTGAAGAGCATCAGCCATAACTGAAAAAGAACATATTTATAAGACAACATATACACGTTAGGCAACATGAAAATAAAATAAATATTTTGTATGATGTGTTTTTGTGAGGTGTAATTGTAAGTTTATATAATATTGACAAAATGAGGGATGAAATGTGAAACAGAATACAATAGTATGTATAGACGACTATTCTATGAACAGGGTTTTTGGAACCTCTATACATACTGTAACGGGTCACGGGTCTATTACATTTGTTTGGCAGTCACGCCCTCCCCCTTCTTTATTCATTTCGAAATTACTTTGGGTCACTCAATCTAAGAATAAAATCGTATCTTTTTAATTGTAAAAGACGTTATAACAAAGGCAAAGTTTTAATCCTTTTATTGTAAACCTGTATTTTCTCATTCACTACACTTGACAAATAACGTTAGTTCCGTCGGAAATGGAGTCCCCTTCATTTGGTTTTTTTTATCGAAAGTGTCATAATTTATGAAGTTTTCACTTACCTCAGCATATTTGTCAATTATTGTTGAATGTAGTTTTAATGTAAATATATTATGATATTTAGTGGTTTTGGTAACCTGGTCAAGTTTTGGGAGACTCAACATGTCGTTTCAAATCAGCCATATTTACTTGAGTCTCATGCCGTAAACTGGTCTATGCGACTCGTCGTAAAATAGCGTTCATACGTCAAATTGGAGTCTTTTGAGTCCCTTTTTACGTCAAAATCGAGTCTTTCGAGTTTCTTAAACATATAAAAGGCCGTTTTTGTATGAGCAATGTTAGTCGTGATCAGACACCCGTGGCGAAAGGTTGCTTAGCCAAAAGCCTAAATAAAAGAGCCTCCTCTAGAGTTTTCTTTAGCTACGACTAGATTATTTTAGCTTTCTACATAGATTAATTATTTAAAGGTTAGAAATATCCACAAGATTTATTTTGTATCAATTCTTGTTTACGCTTAAAAGATACTCGAAAGAAAGTACGTAACATTCCGTTGATTGAAAATACATAGAAAATAATTTGAAGGTGTAATATTTTCACATTTGTTTAGTTGCCGCCATAGACAGAAATTCAAACATTGGAGTCTCTATTCAGAATAATTACTATAATTAACTGAAATTCGTTACTTGATTAAAGAAAGTCACTTTGAATTAAATCTTGACTTCTTAATTCGTACGTATTAACGCCGGGAATATCATTATTATTTATATAATTACGGAATATCACAAAGATGGACGCGGAGCAGCATACACATATCTAATAAAATTCAGAACTTAATACTATAATTCCAAAGTAAAATTTGTACATTCTTATAACATAAGTTACTTAGCACTTGACCAGAGTTACCCCATTAGCTTGCATATACAGTTTATTTTGGTGTATTTTATTATGTGTGTTTTGCTTAATTAAATATTGAAATGATGCACATGTATAGCATGTATGTCGCGCTGTTATAATGAAGTTATAAAATTTATCCTGTATATTAAATAGTTAAATTTTACTGGATCGATTATTTCAGCCAACTTAATATAGTTTGAATCTTATAATTCAGAGCTGATTTCCCTGCCATATCTGGTTGAGGCTCACATAGTTTGTTTATATATATATAGTTGACGGAGAATACTAGCTTAGGTTTCACTTCAGAGTAACGAAAACGCTGTCAAAGGGGCGAAAACGTTACATTGGTGGCCAGTGTGGGGAAAACAATCTTATTTCATAGAGATTAGAACCTATACTGAAGTGAAACTGGAAAGTTGAATAAATATGTCTTTGACTACAACCCCTAGACAACCGAGTTTTGTGGTTTTAGAGGTAGATAAAAACAAGGAAGATACCTCGGGAGTCCGGTCACGGCTCCCCGCATCATCCTCGGATCTAGACTCAGATCATAGCAGGAGCCTGATTGATTTAACACCATCAGGAGAGGTTCAGATGCGGATCAGAAGGGGGGTCATAAATGATTATATGACACCAAATTCTCAAACGGGTGTGACAGAAACTAACTCTTTACAAAGAAATTCTGAAAATAACGATGTGCAAAAACTGAGACAGGAACTAATTGAAATAAGGGAGAGAGAAAGCAGGATAATGGGTTTATTAGAGAGTCATTCAGGCGACGAACGTTGTCAGTTCAGTGAATCTTGTGGAGGGGGAGATAGTAATACGCATACAGTTATCTCTGGCCACCTAGATAGTAGGAGGCGGAAACAGACAGATCTCCGCGGTCAAAATGATCAGTGCTATGGGCCCAGCACTAACTCTCCATGGCAGGCACCTCCAAATATTTTCACTGGGGGTTGTGAAACTGTCCAGATGGACAGAAACGGGTGTGTAGACACCATGACTCCTCTTGTAAGAAGGAACACTAATGTGGGGAATGTGATTCAAAATATTGACAACTCTCTTTCAAATTTTCCTGTAAATAATAACAACTCTGTAGGTAATACTGTGCCTATGGTAACTGGACCTTCGACTCAGTTTAAACTAAAGAGGTCACCTACTTTTGACGGAACAGGTAGCTGGCAAGATTTCTTGGTACAATTTGAAATGATATCTGCCGTGAATAAATGGGATAACGGAATGAAGGCTTATGAATTGGCCACAAGTTTACGGGGGGTAGCCCAAGGAATAGTAACGGATATTGAACCTATAAAAAGACTTGATTATGATTACCTTGTATCTGCTCTCACATCACGTTTTGAGCCTTTAAATCAAGTTAACATGTATAAAGTGCAGATGAACTCTCTCTATAGGAAATCTGGTCAAACTTTGCCAGAAATGGCTCAGGAAATCCGTAGGATAACTCGACTGGCTTATCCTACTGCACCCATTGAAATTAGGGATCAGTTAGCTAAAGACTGTTTTGTTCGTGCCATTAATGATCCAAAAATTCAGTTATCAATATTTCAGCGTGAACCCAAGACGATTGATGATTGTGTACGCTTTGGTCTTGAATATGAGGCATTTACAATTGATCAAAAGAGACTAAATACAAAACAAGGCATGCGCATGCTATCTGAAATTGACGACTTTGACGAAGACAATGTGGTTACACGCTTGGCTAAAATTACTGAGCAGATGGAGAAAGTGACAAATAATCAAAGTACTCCTATTAACAGAGTAATGACGTGTTTTTATTGCGGAAACAAGGGTCATATAAAGAAAGACTGTAGAAAATATGACTGGGACAAGAGACATAACTGTGTTAAAACGGGAAAATTTGTTACGAATTCAAATAGCACCAAATCGGTTCGACAAAATTCGCAGTCAACGCAGACTGACTGCAGTGCTAATTTTAAAAGACAGGGAAACTAGAAAATGCTGGGGATAGGGACCGTTCACCAGCTATTGCCCTCGGGGAATCAAGGTCCATTAGTTTAATAAAGTCAAATAAACAAGACAGTTTGTTTGTTAAATGTTTTATTGTTGATATTTCTGTTAATTGTTTGATTGATACAGGGTCTACAAGTTGTGTTATACATCCCAGGAAGTATGAACTGCTTTCCGATGATGTTAAACCTGAAATGAAAAGAAATAACCAGCAGCTTTGTTTGGCTGATGGTAGTTTTGTTAATACACAGGGTTCGGTGGAACTACCAATTTCTATTGGAAAACATACTTTTGTACAAAAATTTATTGTTGCAGAAATTGATGTCCCAGCCGTTTTAGGCTACGATTTTCTGCATGGGAATAATTGTACTATTAACATGGATGAAGGGGTGCTCATATTAGAAGACTCCCAAATAAACTGTATTAAAGAGAGTCAAATGAGTTCGACTTTCAAAATAAAATTGTCGGACAAGATAACTATTCTTCCTAATACCGAAGTTGTTACATCAGGGATTATAGAGGGTGACTCTAGTAGCATGATGAATGCTATAGTCCAGCCCATACGTTCAAAACACACTGAAAATGTGCTAGTCGCCAAAGCGCTAGTAGATCCCAGTTGTGGAAAAATACCCATAAGAATGGCAAATATAACTAACTGTGAACAAATTATGCAGCCTTCCACTTATGTTGCAACATGTGAACTTGTTCATGTAGAGTTAATGTCACATGAATGTGGTATAGATAGACTCAGAAAACTGAGTTCTGGTGACGAGTCAAATGAGGTTTCTAGCCATTTACAGGAATTAAAGTTAAAGAGTAGTGAATTTCTTACTGAGGGTCAAATTAAACAATTAGATAGTCTTTTGAAAAGGCATGATAATACATTTTCTAAATCCAAATATGATTTAGGAAGGGCAACTGCCATAGAACATAAAATTGATACTGGTAAGGCTAAACCAATAAAGCAGGCACCAAGGCGATTACCTTTAACAAGAAGAGAAGATGTTGATAAAGAAATCCAACGTCTTTTAGACTGTGGAATTATAGAACCCTCAAAAAGCCCGTGGGCATCAAGCATTGTACCTGTAACCAAACGGGATGGGTCCACAAGAATATGCATTGACTATAGACCCCTAAATTCGGTAACTATTAAAGATTCTTATCCTCTAGCCCGTATAGATGATTCCCTTGATGCTCTGAGGGGTTCGCAGTGGCTACGTGTGCTTGATCTTTCAAGTGGATATTTCCAAGTTGCCTTGGATAAAAATGATAAAGATAAAACAGCTTTCACTAGTACAAAAGGCTTATTTCATTTCAATGTAATGCCAATGGGTCTATGTAATGGTGTTGCCACGTTTCAACGCCTAATGGAATACACTTTAGCCGGACTTAACTGGCAGACCTGCCTCATTTACATAGATGATATTATAGTATTTTCAGACTCATTTGAATCTCATCTTTCTAGACTTAGTGAGGTCTTAGACAGAATAGCCATACAGGGACTGAAAGTTTCCCCAAAGAAGTGTAGTTTATTTCAAAAGCAAGTTTCTTTTCTTGGCCATATTGTATCAAGAGAGGGTATAGCAACAGACCCTGATAAAGTTGAGTGTGTAAAATCACGGCCATTGCCAAGAACTATGACAGACGTTCGAAGTTTTCTTGGAACATGCTCATATTATCGCAAATTCATTAAAAATTTTGCTGAAATAGCCAGGCCATTACATAAGTTAACTGAGAAAAATTGTCCATTTGAATGGACTGATCAATGTGACAGAGCTTTTCATGAGCTCAAAATAGTATTAACGACAGCACCAGTATTAGGGTACCCAGATATGACAAAATAATTTATTTTGGACACTGATGCAAGTGGTTTTGGTATAGGTGCAGTACTGTCCCAAATTCATGATGGTAGAGAAATTGTGGTAGCTTATTTTAGCAAATCTCTTAGCAAGGCTCAGCGACAATATTGTGTTACACGTCGAGAACTTTTGGCCATTATTATGAGCATTAAAAATTTCCATCACTACCTTTATGGTACAAAGTTCCAAGTACGCACAGATCATGGGGCTTTAACATGGCTTCTCAAATTCAAAAATCCTGAAGGTCAAATGGCCCGATGGTTGGACACTTTAAGCACCTATAATTTTGAAATTCATCATCGCCCTGGTAGGCAACATGGGAACGCAGATGGCTTGTCTCGCCGTCCGTGCTTTCCTTGTAGCTATTGTACAAAAAAAGATAAAAAAGAAATTGACAGTCTAGAGGACAAATCAACCAAATATTTGAGAAACATTAAAAAACAAGATTCTACTGAATCAAACATTGAACAGCAAAACCTAACAGTTGGGTGGTACGAGCATAAGACTGATCAAGAAATGTTTTACGCTCAAAAGAGTGATAATGTGCTAAACAATTTAAACTGTCTGAAGTCTAGAACTGAAGACAGACCTGAATGGGCTAGTGTAGCCCTACAAGATAAATTATTTAAAAAATACTGGTCTCAGTGGGATCGCATTGTATTGATAAACAATGTATTATATAGGAAATGGGTAAATACTACCACTGAAGAAAGTAGTTTACAATTTATAGTTCCAGAAATCTGGAAAGAAAACATCCTGAAAATGTCACATGATGATGTGCAAGCCGGTCATTTCGGCATGCATAAAACAATATCAAGAATACAAAGTAGATTTTATTGGGTTGGTTATAAGGATGATATTAAGAAATGGCTGAAAAATTGTGTTATTTGTAATTCACGCAAACAACCTCAAAGAAAAGCTAAAAGTAAAATGAAATTGTACAATGTTGGAGCTCCAATGGAAAGAGTTAGTCTTGATATGATAGGTCCATTACCAATATCTTATAAGGGTAATAAATTTATCCTGACAGTGGTGGATTATTTCACAA
The DNA here is from genome assembly GCA_028015205.1 of Mytilisepta virgata. Lineage (NCBI taxonomy): Eukaryota > Metazoa > Mollusca > Bivalvia > Mytilida > Mytilidae > Mytilisepta > Mytilisepta virgata. The sequence continues at coordinate 12,508,100 of CM051520.1, forward strand.
AATGGGTTGAAGGGTACCCCATGCCTAATATAGAAACTAAGACCATAGCTGAAAATTTTATTACTCATTTTGTAGGTAGATTTGGGGTACCAATGCAAATTCACTCAGATCAAGGGAGACAATTTGAGTCTTGCTTATTTAAAGAACTCTGTTCTCGGTTAAAAATTAATAAAACGAGAACTACTGCATTTAGACCACAGAGTAATGGTCTTATGGAGCGTTTTAATAGAACTTTGGAAGATTTCATAAGTAAATATGTAAATAAGAGCCAAAAGGACTGGGATGAGCAACTCCCATGGGCATTACTGGCTTATAACTCATCTGTTCATGAGACAACAAAGTTCACGCCAAGTATGCTAATGCTTGGGCGAGAAATACAATTACCTGTTGATTTAGTATATGGTCCTCATCCACAAAGAAATGAATATTCAGATCAAACAGAATCTGTTAATACTTATATAAAAACCATGCAAAAATGCATGTGGAAAGTTCATGATAAAGCAAGACAAAATATTTGCAAAAGTAGTGATAAGCAAAAGCGTCAGTACGATGTTGATGCATATGAGAATTCATATAAAGTAGAAGATATAGTGTGGCTTTATACTTTGACTCGAGTGCCGAAACGGAGTCCCAAGTTTCAAAGAAATTGGGATGGTCCTTACTTTATAATAGAAGTGATATCCGACTTAATTTACAAGATAAGAAAGAATCCAACTTCGAAATTGCAAGTTGTACATCACGATCGGTTAAAACCGTTCTATGGTGATGTTCACAACTGGGTTAAAAAAAACGATAACACTTCTGTTGATGATGTGTAGATGAAACAGATCAATGCGCATACTGTTGAAAAGGTTTCTACAGCCCAATTAAACCTGAAAAACAAAAAAAGAAAGTTAGTTAATCTTTTAGAAGTAGATAATTTTTATTTTTTTTATTATCGACATTTATCTGCATGTAGAATTAAGTGAAAGAATAATTATATATGTTTATGTATCCAACATATTGAAATACATAAAAAGAAAATTTAATGATCAAATAAATTATACGGGTGCCGTATACGGAACAGGAACTGCTTACCCTTCCGGAGCACCTGGGTTCACTCCTGGTTTTTATAGGAGTTCGTGTTGTTCATTGTTTTTAGTTTTCTGTGTTTATTTGTTGTGCTTGTGGTTGTTCGTTTGTCTTCCCGGGTTTGTCTGTCCAATGGATTACGTTTTTTTGATTGCTCCTTAGGTATATTTGTCCTTTTTATAGAAAGATTGTCGTTTGAAATTTCCGAGGAAATTAAAGAATAAATACTTACTTAAATATGCAAGCTGTGGGTTACTCTGGTCCTATGAGCTGTTTTGAAATTCAGAATATATTTTCAAAATTGGCATATCATTATCTTCTTCAGATGGTATTTGTCTGCTACCACTGTAGTGCTGAATATCATTACAGAAGACAGCTAACCAGACATGTTAGAGATCAGCATCCAAAGAAAGTACTTCGGTGCAGATTCTGCCCTTTCTGGGTTTCAACCAGTAAGAAGTACAGGCTGGTAGCCCATGAAAATTCAAAGCATCAAAATGCCTTGAGGAGAACGGAATCAGTTGATGATAGGGTACATGTATTTCCCTCCTTAACACCAGAAAGATCATCAATAGTTCAAACAGATATAACACCAAATTTTTATGCCTCAACTATATCTAGGCCAAAGACACCAGAGCGCCCAACAACGCCTAAGTTAACAAAGTGTCCGACTCCAATATCCCCTCTATCAGAAATCTCTCCTGTGAGTATTTCATTAGGGGTAGAGGATCATGGCCCTGTGAGTCCAGTCAGAAAAGACCTCCAGGGTTTGTTTGAACTCAGATCTGTGGATTCAGGCTCTAGTGTGCCTGAAAAACAGGATGAGCTGCCTGTGTCCTACAGGAAACAGAGGGACAGTGCCCACCTTAATTTGCTAGAAATTGGACAGATACCAGAGTCTGAGGAGAAATTCCAAGCACCACCATCCAGGTACATATGTTCGTATGAAGCATCTAGAGTACAGATAGTCAGTGAGAGAGCCAGGAAGTCAACAAATTATCATGGTTCTGTACTCCCCTATGGTTACAGTGCTGTTCGCAAGGAGGAACACGCCGTGCTCCCAGATGGCACTACATACCATCTGTCTGCCGTCTGGGTGCCAGACCCTTGCGTAAGTACACATAGAACATTTTGTACACAAACAGAAGAACAGATGTCACATACAGTGGGTACAATGACGGACAACCTATTTACTAAGGCTTCTGGAATACAGACAGAACAGGGGACGGACCAGAGAAAGGTTGTAATTACAGGAGAAACTCAAACAAGGATTGTCGTATTTAAGGATGAATGTATGCAGACAGATGTGAAAACAAAAACAACAGATGATATGGAAATTGATTGTGAAAGTGACATGGAAGATCAGCTGGATTTAGAAGATACTCTTGACTTTTATAGCTAAAGAAATGGACATTTAACTTGAATATTTAAAAACAAAAAAAAACAAAACTTCTTGTCAATTATGCCAAAATTATTATAACACATATTTAGGTAAAGTAAGTGAAAATATTTCTTGGTTACGGTAGAATTCTAATTAATTTTTGAAAATAGTTTTGATAAGGATATTTCATATGGGGTATTATTTACTATTTGATTGTTGTATGCATGTTTCATATACTTGAATATGCAGTTTAATACTTTGTTAATGCACCATTACCGTAAATGACCATTTAAAGTAACTACCGTAAATGTGCATGAATAAGTCACATTTTCTTTACATTTGGTACACAAAAATATGTTGGTAATGTCAAGATCTCTTTAGAAATACCTGTCCGAGGTCGGACAGTTTTTTTTTAAGAGGGGGGCTATGTAACGGGTCACGGGTCTATTACATTTGTTTGGCATTCACGCCCTCCCCCTTCTTTATTCATTTCGAAATTACTTTGGGTCACTCAATCTAAGAATAAAATCGTATCTTTTTAATTGTAAAAGACGTTATAACAAAGGCAAAGTTTTAATCCTTTTATTGTAAACCTGTATTTTCTCATTCACTACACTTGACAAATAACGTTAGTTCCGTCGGAAATGGAGTCCCCTTCATTTGGTTTTTTTATCGAAAGTGTCATAATTTATGAAGTTTTCACTTACCTCAGCATATTGTCAATTATTGTTGAATGTAGTTTTAATGTAAATATATTATGATATTTAGTGGTTTTGGTAACCTGGTCAAGTTTTGGGAGACTCAACATGTCGTTTCAAATCAGCCATATTTACTTGAGTCTCATGCCGTAAACTGGTCTATGCGACTCGTCGTAAAATAGCGTTCATACGTCAAATTGGAGTCTTTTGAGTCCCTTTTTACGTCAAAATCGAGTCTTTCGAGTTTCTTAAACATATAAAAGGCCGTTTTTGTATGAGCAATGTTAGTCGTGATCGGACACCCGTGGCGAAAGGTTGCTTAGCCAAAAGCCTAAATAAAAGAGCCTCCTCTAGAGTTTTCTTTAGCTACGACTAGATTATTTTAGCTTTCTACATAGATTAATTATTTAAAGGTTAGAAATATCCACAAGATTTATTTTGTATCAATTCTTGTTTACGCTTAAAAGATACTCGAAAGAAAATACGTAACATTCCGTTGATTGAAAATACATAGAAAATAATTTGAAGGTGTAATATTTTCACATTTGTTTAGTTGCCGCCATAGACAGAAATTCAAACATTGGAGTCTCTATTCAGAATAATTACTATAATTAACTGAAATTCGTTACTTGATTAAAGAAAGTCACTTTGAATTAAATCTTGACTTCTTAATTCGTACGTATTAACGCCGGGAATATCATTATTATTTATATAATTACGGAATATCACAAAGATGGACGCGGAGCAGCATACACATATCTAATAAAATTCAGAACTTAATACTATAATTCCAAAGTAAAATTTGTACATTCTTATAACATAAGTTACTTAGCACTTGACCAGAGTTACCCCACTAGCTTGCATATACAGTTTATTTTGGTGTATTTTATTATGTGTGTTTTGCTTAATTAAATATTGAAATGATGCACATGTATAGCATGTATGTCGCGCTGTTATAATGAAGTTATAAAATTTATCCTGTATATTAAATAGTTAAATTTTACTGGATCGATTATTTCAGCCAACTTAATATAGTTTGAATCTTATAATTCAGAGCTGATTTCCTGCCATATCTGGTTGAGGCTCATATAGTTTGTATATATATATATATAGTTGACGGAGAATACTAGCTTAGGTTTCACTTCAGAGTAACGAAAACGCTGTCAAAGGGGCGAAAACGTTACAATACTATCATACTCAAACTGTCTGTGTGATTTATCTATAGGGTACATTGACACCAATACTAGGTTCCTTGAATAAAAATGGTAATTCAGTATGAACCAAGAATTTTCTTTCCAATTCAGAACTGGCATGGTTATTAAGGAATGCTTTCTGCCTTGTCTCATCTTTTTTTCAAAATAGTTTTCTTTCGTGCTCCAGTATCCTTATGATCGTCACTGTAATGCTTAGATTTGAGTATTGATGGTGTCTCATTGACTCGAATTGTATTCTCAACTAATGTAGCGTATTTAACCTTGATTGCCTCTAATCATAACGTGGGTCACATTCAGACCCTGACTCACTACTGACATATGAATATTTCGCATGTGTTTTTGAATGGTCTGTTTGTATTCCAGATTCATTGAACAGGTTTTTTTGCCTGTAAGAAGTAGATGTTTGTATACTTTGCTTGACACTTCCTAATATTGAACTATGACTTTCATAAAAATAAAACTGACTTTGTGTCTCTGGCACAACTAACACTTTACCATCACTCTCATCTGATTCATAGTCTTCCTGACTATATGCACCATACAGGGTATAATATTGCTCCATTTTGTTCAATTTCAAATTCCAAAAATAGAGGATGTTTTGTTTGTTGCCTTGTGTACCTTCAAATCCTGGGTTGGAAAGATTAGACAGAAGGACATAAAGACGAATGGACGCTAAATGACAAACTTAATTTGACCTCCGTTTGAACTTTCAATTGGGCTATAAAGATGCAAAACTGTTTCAAGAACAATTTTTATTTTAAAAAGTACAAGGCAAGAAATCAAAACAGAAAAATATATCCAAAACAGATAAGGCTTCGAACTAAACTCTTCATTATCCCAGGCTGTTGTGCTAGATATCACATGGATTCATTTGGAAAAATAAATATAATGTGATTAAGTGACTTAAGTGCTTAATAATAGATAAATGAGCAACGTCTCTCACCTTTTTTTTATTTTGATGCTTTATTCTTGTTTTTTTTTTTTTCTTAAAATTTACTTTTAAAAAGAAGCACTTATATTTATAACTTAAATGAAACAAAGGTATCTTGTATTTCGTACATTTTGTAATACAAATTAATTTGCAAAAAGGATTCAATGAGTTGTTCCCATGTGTATTGAAACCAATCCCCGTTTTTAAAAGGTCGTCAGATATGCGTTAAAGCTCCGTATGGTTTCTCCACAATGCAGCAGACTAACAACAGGACAAACACTAAAGATAACACAAGATGTCTAGAATTGATCATAAAAAAATATCAAATGCCTAAATGTTACTTTTTAAAAATGAAATTGGAGCACCTTCCCGTACCGAAGGATTTTCCCATTTTCAAGGACACTTGTGTCCCTAATTGACTAGGGCATACACCCCTTTCAATTCACCTGATGTGAATATTGATTATAAATTGAATTTTACATTGCAGGGGCTTTGTATACTATTTAATTCTCTACTATTGTAATACATATATATGACTTCTTTGGTGTAGAAAAAGAGCAGGCACAGAGACCGCTCTCGCACCTACCAAGTGGAGAAGGATTGGCAAGTTTCATAATCCACCATAAAAAGTTTAAATAAAGAACTGATAAACATTATACGCTTCGTGTTCAAAGTTGAACAACGACCTCTCTCCGTCATTGACTAGTTCAATGTTCTGTTCGGATAGTTACTAACATGTATACATAAGTTTATTGCCCTTAGTTACAAAAAATGTCAAAAATTATATGTTAATTAAAAAAACTAATTTTTTTTACAATTGCTTCTCAATCATTAACACATGTCTCATCATCGTTTAATGTTATTTTCCTAAGTTTCACTCAAAATGGAGGAAACGGAACAAGAAAGTGACTCTTGGATCCTGAATAAAAACTCTGAAGATTAAATGTTTTATTTTACAATTATAGCAGTGTATCGACCACATTTGTAGACTACGACCCTTTTAAAAGAAAAATGACAAATATACCTAAGTAGCAATCAAAAAACGTAATCCATTGGACAGACAAACCAGAGAAGACAAATGAACAACCCACAAGCACAACAAATAAACACAGAAAACTAAAAAAACAATGAACAACACCAACTCCTATAAAAACCAGGAGTGAACCCAGGTGCTCCGGAAGGGTAAGCGACTGGTGCCGTATACGGAGCAGGAACTGCTTAACTTCTGGAGCACCTGGGTTTTTTATTGCTCTTTAGGTATATTTGTCCTTTTATTTCCAATGTGCAGACTTCAAAACTATCAGTAATCATAAACTAAAAATTGTGTTAATTGAGTTGTGCAATCTTATTTGACTTCATTTTATTTCTATTGTATCTTTCAATTTTAAATTTAAATGCAAAGTATTTTAGTTAGAAATATACAGATATGTTCACAACGTAGATATTTGCCTTTTTTAATATATGCTTGTTTTCATTAGATTTGTCCAATGTAACATTTCTGTTTTTAGTGATGTGCAATGCCAGTTCCCAGATGTTTATTTTTATTTCAAAAGAATCAGTTTATTATTTACTTACTGAATATCGATTACATTTATTAGTAGTATATGGGGACCGTTCAAGTCGTATTTGTGGAGGAGGAGGTGCAGTTGGGGAGGTGCCGGATATGAAGTCACAGTTATTGACGCGTATTTTGGGTTTATGACGTTATATGTGTTTTTCGGCTTTATGACGTTATTTGTGTTTTTTCGTATTTATGACGTTGTGTTCCATATGTTTCTAACGTTTTGAATTATTGTTTTTTTGGGTTTTTTTTTTTCAAAATGGAAAACGGATTGAAACATGTCTTCTCTTTTCCAAGCTGCTCTCCGCTGCTCATCGCTTCTCTTCTCTTGCTCCATGCTGCTCATCGCTGTGCACTTGTTGTAAATCCTTATACATCCCTTGCAAATATTCATGTTTTTGTAGAATTCCTCAAAACTCTTGTTCATTTGACACTTGGTACATTTTTTCTTTGGATCCACTTTGCTGGGTCTTCCAGACGTTTGGTTTTCTTGAACTTGGTTGGAAGTATTTTCCTTTTCCTTTCTGGTTTTGCATCGCCGTTTGAAATATCCACAAGTATTAAACATCTAGTAAACATCTATTTACCAATAAATTAACGAGAGGCGTTTTCGATTCCATGGATACGTGTGTGTTTCAAACAACCAACTGACGAAATTAAACAAAAACTCGGATTATATTTTAGTTAAAAGCTTTTCATTGGCGTCATAGTGACGAGGATTGTTTTTGTCTGTTCATTCAGACCATACTGTTCGCTGCTCATCACTGCTGTTTGCTAGTCAGAGGTCGCAGCATCAAAAAACCGAAATGAGCACGAGAGCATGGTACTGAGCAGCGATGAGCAGCGATAAGCAAGAGAAGAGCAGCGAAGGGCATCGAAGAGCAGCGATTAGCAAGAGAAAAGCAGATATAGGCAGCAATGAGCAGCGAAGGGCATCGAAGAGCAGCAATGAGCAAGAGAAGAGCAGATATAGGCAGCAATGAGCAGCGAAGGGAGCATGCAGCAATGAGCAGCGAAGGGAGCATGCAGCAAGGGAAGAGCAGCGGAGATCAGCATGGAGCAAGAGAAGAGCAGCGGAGAGCAACATGATGCAAGAGAAGGCATGTTTCAATCCGTTTTCTATTTCCATGACGTCATGAAACATGGATGCGAACATGAAAAAATATATATATAAAAAAGAGCATGGTGCTGTGAAGCGATGAACAGTGAAGAGCAGCATGGAGAAAGAGAAGAGCAGCGATGAGCAGCGAAGAGCAAGAGAAGAGCAGCGAAGAACAGCAGCATGGAGCAAGAGAATAACAACGATGAGCAGCATGGAGCAAGAGAAGAGCAGCGATTTGCAGCAGCAACAGCAGCAAAAAAACGAAATGAACATGAGAACATGGTGGCTGAGCAGCGACGAGCGAGAAGAGCAGCGATGGGCAGCCATAAGAAGGAGGACAGCGAAGAGCAGCGATGAGAAAGAGAAGAGCAGCGAAGAGCAGCGATGAGCAAGAGAAGGAAAGCGAAGAGCAGCGATGGGCAGCGATGAGCCACGAAGAGCAGCATGTAGCAAGAGAAGAGCAGCGATAAGCAGTGGAGAGCAGCATGGAGCAAGAGAAGACATATTTCAATCCGTTTTCTATTTCCATGATGGTATGAAACATGGATGCGTCCAGGACAAAAAATGACTTCCCATCATCGGACTTGATCACCACTAGTCAGACACAATTTAAACATACTAGTCAGACACAATTTAAACATACTAGTCAGACACAATTTAAATATAAGCTGTAATACTGCATCGAAACTGGTATCATAGAATGATCTTCACAAAATTAATATAGAAATTCATATGGGGTTTTTCCTATCATATCCCATATCCAATTTTGGATTCTGAACGGGAGAATATTCTTATTGTTCTGCTGGTATAATAAATATGGTCTAACTCACTCGATTATTTTGAGGTTTCTCACCGGGATGCTACGGATATCATCCCGCTGGGATATAATGGATCTAAACGTTTCACACATATCATATATACAGAATACCTCAATGCATATATCTTTATAAATATATGATAAAGACAAATATCTTAACAAATCAACTTCAATTTCTACATAAACTTTACAAGGACATTTAAACGGGTAACTACAACTTTTATTAAATGCACCAGTATAAACTCCACATAATATAAGTTCATTGGCATTTGTAATTGTTGTTTGTAGACATTTATTTTATTTTTTTTATTTTTTTTTTTTTTTCGATTTCTATAACATGTGTTTGTATGGTTCATTTCGTTAGATTTTGTTTTATATTTTTCATTTCTTCGCATATATTTCATTTTACCACTGAACAACAGACCGGTAAGACTATTTAGATAATATTTGCTATCATTCATAACAGTTTTACAATACTTATCTTCTTATGTAAGGTAAATATTTCATTTATCACTCTGATATTATTCTCTGTGCATTCTTATATTTGTGTGAATGCAATATACAGATTTGTGTCAAAAGATAAAATTTTAAGTTTGTAATCTTCTCTATTTTAGTGAATAATACTTTTGAAAAAATGTCCTGACATGATTCGTTTCATGTTCTTGTTTCATATTATTTATTTTCGTTTTCGCATGGGGTTTATTAAGTGGGTATGGTTAGTTGATGGTTATGTGATCTTTCCTGTTATTACGTTTTATTATTTAGAGCAACAAAACAGAAACATATAATAAATAGAGATTCGCGATAGTCTGACTTTGTACAGCAGTGTTTTGGTTATACTTTTGATTCTAATGATAAAGGTAGACAAGCAGGAAAGGGTAGAGAGAATACTAAATCGCAAATTATGCTCTTGAATGACAGTATTTTAATACTTGATATTTATAAAAATGATGGATTACTTCTTGTCGCACAATCCCTACATAAAGGTGTCCAACGGTTAAACAAATTATCCGATTTTTATTTGTTTCTTTCAGAAGATGTTAATGTTAACATTACAAATAATTTGGTGTCTGGTGGCGTTTGGTATTACAGTGGAAACGAAGGATACGGTCAAAGTGGTGACCTTCAATGCAGGATTGGGGACATCAGTAAGAAAGTATGACCAACGCAGAGATCCAATAATTGACGCACTAAAACAATCAGACGCAGATGTCATATGTCTTAATGAGGTTTGTTAAATAAAAAGAATAGCCTAGTCGTTTGCGAAGTCATAGTTACGTATCTTCGTTTTGAAAGAAACGCTAAGCCAACTTCTACGTATAGTTTATGCCTTGAGAATTTATTGTCGAATTCTTAATTTTCAATGAGGCGTCGTTTTCTTCAAAATACCAGCAATACATGGACATACTTCAGACAAAAATTTAAGATTTATAATTGTTTCAACACTTTTTAATTTAAATTTAAGATCATTACTGTATAGAAAGCAGCTAGGTGGAGATTGATGTTCAGTGATGCTGGGTAAAATCGTTTTATATTGTTCATCAGAATTCTTTTTCAGTTAATGTGTGTAAAAGCCTAGCGCATATATGCCAAAGCTAGTTCACGTGATATATAACTTCTAATTAAATATTATTTCAATATTAAGCATTCTCGAATGCCATATACAGTGGAACTCCCCTAAACCGGCCCCTCTGAATCATTCGCAAACCGAACACTTTCTTTTAGACCGGAATTTACACCTATGTCCCTCTGTATTCCCATTACCGGAGTAATTTCCGGTTCAAAACATATATATTCCTGTGAAATACACTTCAAAAAACCGGTCGAACTCTATTCTCTTCATTGAGTAACGTATTTTAAACAAGGCCTCATTGATGTGTACAGGAAAAACTTCGTTCTGATAAAGGATTTTAACTTGCCGTTCTACCAAGAACCAACAACGAAGCTTAAAGACAGTAACAGTTAAAAGAAGAAACAATGCAAATGTAGTAAATATGTAATTTTCATGCCTTTCGATATTTTAATTATTTTACTTCCGGTCGGATTTCAGTACAGTCCGGAACTCTCAAAACAAGCCAATTTCTACGGTCCCATTTACAGAGGTTCCACTGTAGGTCTTTATTTTTATAGTATATAGCGAAAGATTTTTTCAAAGCATACATTCACTTAACATGATAAGCAAGATATTGCATGACAAGCTAAGAATATATTTTTATACTAGTCTTTCGGTTCGTTTAATTGTTTCTCGTCTAATGGATAACAGGAAAGGTCAACAATGACATACAAATCAATCAAAGCAACACAACTGAAGAACGCCGGATAAAAAGGAACAAAACACGAGTACCTGCTACGATTGATAATTAAAACGTATTGCAAGTAAGATGATCGGCTTGCAGCTACAATAATGAATCCAACTATGTAAGCTTATACATATCGCAAAAATATGACATTCAAGATGCTCTTATTGTGTACAGAATGGAAATATAAATGAACAAGTAAATTCTAGTGAGTACAGAAAAGAAAGATGATTGGTTCTGTTGAACAAATCACTGATATCATGTGTTCAATTAAGGATGATGTAGCAATGTATCGAAGACAAAATAATAAAAGGTAGTTCTTAAAAAATGCAAAATGTTGATCTCACAATGCAACTTCAGGTTAGCACATTCACATCTCATAAACGCCTCTTTTATAATTGTTTTTTGTTTTTTCAGTTATGGTATGCAAAAGACATGATAAAATTCAAGGAAGATTTAAAAGAAGAGTTTCCCTATTCTTTCAGTGCCGTACATAATGATAACGAGATTTTAGATGAGAAAGCGTTAGCTTCTCCCCCTTGTAACAAATGGACATTTTCTTCAGTTTTATTTTGTTATTTTATAAAAGGATGTAATAATTATCCAGACCTTTTTCAACGAATTGAATGCCTTGCGGTGAAATGTAAAGGTTTTGAGAAGCTGTCGGAGGAGTGTACAACATGTATTCTTGTTAGTTTGGAATCTACTGACAGTGTACAAGGCAACTGTGTTAATCCACCACAACCTGAAAAAAGCCTCACTGGTCCAGGTTTGGCCATTTTTAGTAGAATGCCAATGTCTTCCAGAGTTACTCGTAATCTCCTGCCTGGTATTAGACGACTGATTCCACGAGGACTTTTGTCAGCTGAGGTGAGTTCGATTAGCTGAGTTGAAGCTCCCTTTTTAATACAGAAGATTGGGAGGCATATTCAACATTACATTTCATTGTTGTTTTATATTTGTTTTGCAGATACATAATGTTATTTTAATACATATTTGAGAATAAGAAATAGTTCTTACGACAATAAAATACGATGAAAATAAATGGAAATTGTGAGCTATTAAAATTGCCATAGAACTACTAAAACGCCTGGATTTAAATTGTCCCAATTGAGCAGGACTAAATATTTACATTGTTTGACAGGGAAGCTTTCTTGATTGACAGTCGTGGTCACCGGACACAATTCTGAGAGGACCATCTAAGGACCTTTGGTTCCAATTAGTCAAATGGTATCAGACAAAAAGATTTTCAAATGAATTTTCCCATAGGGTCCTATTTAAACTAAGTTTGGCCGATTGATCTGGGTCATTGGACACAATTCTGTCAAGTTTTTTTTTCAGACAAGAAGATTTTAAAATGAATTTTCAAAGTTAAACTACGTTCGGCTGTGGCATCCAACTAAATTCAGTCTGGATCATCAGACATAATTCTGAAAGAGAACCATCTAGCGATTATTGCAGCAAAGACTGCTTCCAATTGGCTCAGTGGTTTCAGACAAGAAGATTTTTAAATGAATTTTCCCTAAGGGTCAAATGTTAAACAAAATTCGGCTGTGGTGGCCATCTTGATTTACAGTCCGGGTCATCGGACAAATATTTATGAAAGAAGACCATCCAAGGAACACTGCTGTCAAATCTGGTTCCAACTGATCAAGTGGTTTCAGACAATAATTTTAAATGAATTTTCCCATTATATGAATCGGGCACACTTCTGAAAGAGGACCTCCTAAGGACCAATCCTACCAAGTCTGGTTCCAATTGGCCATGTAGGTCCATAGAGGAAAATTTAAAAAAAATTATCCCCCCTTTTTACATTTTCATAACAGCAAACAGACAACATTTTGGAAGGGGGCCACCCAAAGACCATTCCACCAAAGTTGGGTCGCCATTGGCCAGGTGGTTTCAGAAGAGATCTTTAAAGAAAAGTTTACACCGGACGTCGACAACGACAGACAACGGACGACGGTACTTCACATTTCAGATAGCATTAAAATGACATATTTTTTTCGATATTTAGATGCAGCTTAATATAACTTAGTGCCATCCGACACGGTTTGACACGATATTGTCAGTATCGCGATGTTGACAATGTGCACGATGAAAACACAAAGATATAGACTCAGTACACTATATAAACACGATATTGTCAATATTGCGATACCTACGGTGTAAACGATGTAAACACAAAGGTACAGACACGAAACAATATAAACACGATACGCAGATATCGCGATGTTGACAGACACGAAACAATATAAACACGATACGCAGATATCGCAATGTTGACAGTATTATTTTACAGATCTATATTTTACATAGCATTTGACTGAAACATGGTACTTCACATTTCAGGTAGCATTTGACTGAAACATGGTACTTCACATTTCAGGTAGATTTGACTGAAACATGGTGCTTCACATTTCAGGTAGCATTTGACTGAAACATGGTACTTCACATTTCAGGTAGATTTGACTGAAACATGGTGCTTCACATTTCAGGTAGCATTTGACTGAAACATGGTACTTCACATTTCAGGAAGCATTTGACTGAAAAATGGTACTTCACATTTCAGATAGCATTTTCCTATATTCAGATGCAGTTTAATATACCTTAGTGCCATCCAAAATTTGTATTAAAATGTTTTAATTTTGATAAAATGTACATGTATATATTAAAACAATTTTGTAGGTAGAAGGACTTGGCGCGATCGGATGTACACAATTTAGCCTTCCATTACCGTTAGTAGACCGTAAGTAAATAGTTTTAAATTAATCTCTTATAGTCATCATTACGTCAGCATTTACAAAACAAATGGAAATCATAATTTCTGATATCCTGAAAATATATTGTATAATGCATCAATGAAATTCAAATAGCAATGAATGTCTTTAGGCTCACGGAGCTGTAGATTATTCATATTAAATTATCAAGATGACGTATTCTGTTATTTACGTGTATACAGACAAACTATTTATATGAAAATGAGTAGATATGGGGAATTATGAGTTCATGTCTTTTTTTCAATTATCGTGGTCACAGCTATTGTTGTATCATCTAATACAACGAAATACATCCCAGCTATAACTGAAAGAATAATCTGTTTCTTTTTAACTAGAAAGCTACGATATTTCACCAATTCAGCGTTATAAAGGTTATATGTGTGTGTTTGAGCGTCTTTTAAAATTTTAATTGCTTTCAATAGTGTAAGAATAGTATTAATTGTACGACCATTACTGGTAGGTGAACTGGAATTAAACAAGTGCAAAATGTTTTATAATTAATCTCTATAGCGATATTCTGATTATATTTTAGCCCTCACTCCACCATTGTTTCCGAGTTATGTAGAAGAAAACTTAAACAACACTCTAGAAGCACTAGAATATTTCAATAACAAAGACAAGTTTATACTTATGGGAGACTTCGGTCAGTCGCCTTCACGAAGTGGTATAGATCCTCTACTTCCAGGTACTTGTACATTGCATTGTATATCCTATCGTACCATATGTAATTATAGACGGATAGTTTCTCGTACCATATGCAGTTACAGCCGGATGGTTTCTCGTATATTATGCAGTTATAGCTGGATAGTTTCTCGTACCTTATATAGTTATAGACGGATAGTTTCTCGTACCATATGCAGTTACAGCCGGATGGTTTCTCGTATATTATGCAGTTATAGCTGGATAGTTTCTCGTACCTTATGTAGTTATAGCCGGATAGTTTCTCGTACCTTATGTAGTTATAGCCGGATAGGTTCCCCATTCTTAAGGTGCAGGCCTTTTTAATTTAACAGTTATGCCGATAAAGTCTCAAATATACTCTTCAAAAAAAAGAAACGCATAGACAAAATATGTATGATTGAGATTTAATTTTTCTCTGTTTATGTCTATTTTAAGCAAAGGTGTTTTATGAGGCAATAACTCAATGCTAAATGATTTCAAATCAAGTGCAAAAAATTTGTTACTACTGATTATGGCGTCATTTCACGAAATTTTCGAAAAATAACGAAATTGACAAAAATCACCCAAAATATGAAAAATAAAACTTTATTAATGGCCTTGACTATGTTCACCATAATTCGTAAACTTAAAAAAACAACGGAAATGAACCAATTTCCATGATAATCTGGACCATTTGCCCTTCAATTGTCCGTTCGAAAAAACACGAAATCGGTGTTTCTTTCTGGAAACTTTCCAGAAAAAGAAAATTTTAACTTTATACAGCTGGGTGAGTTGTTCCATATATATTCTTTCAAATGAGACTGTTGGTTTTAATGTTTCGACGTTCACGTCAGTGAACAGGGACAAATAAGGGTAAAATTGAAAATCTCCCCTCTCGGGCCTCAGCATTGATAACCATCATCCAAATTGTGGTTGTAGATAGATCATGATGCATATCAATATGGTTCGGTCTAAAAAATCAATAAAAACAATTACCAACAGAGAATTTGCTTCAAAAACAAACACTTTCAAACAAACGGAAATTGCCCAATTCAATTCAATAAAAAATTAATGTTCATTATACCGGCTAACCAGTAAACTTGGTGCATAAATTTTTGATATTATACAGCTACGCTGGAATGCACCCATCCGGCCCCTCTTCGTGTGATTATTTGGGGTAATTTAAAACTTCATCTATCGAAAAATCAAACTTTGAACAATTTTTATCAAAGTTGAGGCCCCAGAGGGGACATTTTCAATTTTACCCTTATTTGTCCCTGTTCACTGACGTGAACGTCGAAACATTAAAACCAACAGTCTCATTTGAAAGAATAGATATGGAACAACTCACCCAGCTGTATAAAGTTAAAATTTTCTTTTTCTGGAAAGTTTCCAGAAAGAAACATTGATTTCGTGTTTTTTCGAACGGACAATTGAAGGGCAAATGGTCCAGATTAACATGGAAATTGGTTCATTTCCGTTGTTTTTTTAAGTTTATGAATTATGGTGAACATAATCAAGGCCATTAATAAAGTTTTCTTTTTCATATTTTGGGTGATTTTTGTCAATTTCGTTATTTTTCGAAAGTTTCGTGAAATGACGCCATAATCAGTAGTAACAAATTTTTTGCACTTGATTTGAAATCATTTAGCATTGAGTTATTGCCTCATAAAACACCTTTGCTTAAAATAGACATAAATAGAGAAAAATTAAATCTCAATCATACATATTTTGTCTATGCGTTTTTTTTTTTGAAGAGTATATATATAACACCCTATCCTTTTCAACATAAACTTAAAATCTTTTGTACCTTATGTCAAAATTCATTTTTCTATGGATGTTGCATTTTTAATCTTATCGGTGTCCGTAAAAATATGTCGTGGGCGACATACAGCAAATATTTTGATCATTCAGAATGTAGATTGTTAGTGCTCAAACTTGGGTGACTCCAAGGTATTTGTTCTTCGTATGTGAAATGTGAATTCAAGATAAGAAACGCCAATGAGCTGTTGCTGCCCTTTAACTTTCATATGAAAACGTATATTTTGCGGGATAAATTTTCCCGGAAAACTTCTGCCTCACAAAAAACAAATTGTAAGATCCAAATTTTCGAATTGTATATTTCTTTGGCGTAATAAAGTGTTCGATAAACACGTGAAAAAAAGATTACTCTACTAATACAAAATGGTGAAACATTAGGTTATGTTATCTTTTAATGTGCCTAATGTAATGTAATGCTTGGAGCAATGTATTTAGAAATAAGAAAATATATCGCGTATCTTGGAAAAAATTATTTCTCTTCCCACGTGTAGTTGCAATGTTGGTAACAATTTACTAGTTTATGTAACTCTTGTTGTGACAAGAAAAAGCTGATTATATATTATCTATTTATGTACCATGATGATGAAGTTTCGAAATATAATACTGCGTTCTCGTGTATATTTAAGAGCATTCAAACGAATCGAATACTTGTTTTCTGTCCTGGTTTTTTTTTTAATTTGTGGGGCGTTTTGGTTTCGTTTTGTCCTTCTATATATCGATTTTGTCCTACCATTCCTACAATTTACCACAGCGCATTGCTTTAACTTAGTTTGTTGTATATAAGAGTGTCTTTTACGTTCACATCTATTTAATCTAATGCATATTCGATTCGAATTAGAATTCGACATGTGTTCATCGAATTAGTATTACTTTAAAACATTAGTACGGTTAAGTTTGAGAGAAATTGCAAGATGTTCTAATATGCAACAAACTGATTCAAATCGATACTAATTCCAAATATTTTTTTCGTTTTTTTTTAAATTATTTTGATCATATTCAGATAACTTCAACACTATATTGGGTAAGGGACTGGCTGCTCCTTATGTTGATAACGGTGGGGAAGGAACATTCGGCACGATTAATCCTCTGTCAGACTTCAAAAATCCTGGAGTATATATTCTAGACCACGTCGTTCATAAGGGGTTAACCGTGGAAAGCACCAAGGTAAATCTGTTTATATATAAATAGAAATTAATATCATTCTTAACATTTAACCATGATTGAAAGTACAAAAGGAGCCAAAACCTGTATGTTTTATACAAAACTGCGAAAATTACCAAATGTTTACGGAAATTGTCAACCATACTATATCTATTGGACTCCAGATGTTTATTTTTTTTTTTTTTTTTTGACTTTAACAAAAACTAAAATTGTCTAAATCATAAAACAAGTTTATGCAATTTGCAAAATACCAACGTAGGCATTTGTATTACGATTACACGAATTTGAGAGTTGCAGAAACATTTAATCGCTAAAACCTAGTTGTTAAACAAGTTATGTGGTCTCTGAGATATACTTTAAGTAATTTCTTATATTGTGTATCATGCCTATACATGCATAAGGAAAGATGATAATCAGTCGAAAACGGGTGGGATTGGCAAGTTGTACTGGTGATTTAAATTAAATTATGTATCTTGAAAGTTAATAAATGATTACAAATGATAATAACTACTTAGCTTTAAATGTCTCGCTGTGACTTTCAGTTGAAGAATAGCAATAACAATTGTCTCTTCGCTTATACAGACATTGATATATTACCATACACATTAATGAATATGTAAGGACGAGATAATATCCCACAGGATTGAACACAGAAAAAAAAAGTATTACATCTTGGGCAATTTAGGGTTCACATTCAATTGAACGATACAAAGAGAATTGAAGAGACACATGCACCTGTTATTGATAAAAGGCAAGTAGTACTACCAGAGTCAATGTTTGCTACCACCGTTATCTCACTTTGAGTAATTATTAAATGAAGAGTTATCTCACTGTGAGTAAGTTACTTGTGTACATTAACATCATACCTTTTTCGTCTTCCTCTCGTAGCTGCATGTTCGTTATATCTGTGTTATATTTTCCAGAGGATGTTTGATAGTCATATAGGACCAGATTTGCCATTATCATACCATTATGGTGTATCCGTTACTTTCAACAAAGAATGATCTATCTGTTCGACGACAAAAAAAGACAGCATGAACAAATAGCAAAAATAATTATTAAATGAAGAGTTCGAACTCAGATACAATAAAACTTTTTGAGTTGTTTTATTACAAAATAAAATTGCAGTATGACGACCAATTATTATATACATGTAGATGTTTACCCTGATTCCAATACATCATAGTTCACTTTTATTAAAAGTTACGCCAAATAAAGATTGCTGTTACCAGTTGTACACAATCAGTTATAATTTACCTTGTTTACCCTGATTCCAATACACCATAGTTCACTTTTGTTAAAAGTTACGCCAAATAAAGATTGATGTTACCAGTTGTATACAATCTGTAATAAATATTCTACGATAGATATTTTGTCTTATGACGAATAGCAGGTGTGCCCCATGCCAAATTTTTAAAGTCAAACTACTAATAGGGTAAAGTCACAGAGCTGTGGTAGTAGTGGATAGTCATTAATTAATTCCAAAAATTGAACAATTCATAATAGAAAATTTTAAAGTCTCAATTTCTAACTAGTAACGAAATACTGGCAAAAGAGCTGGTGATATCCTCAGGGACTTGAAGCCAATCAACAACTGTAGTTATAATTATCCTATAAAAATGATTTTGGTGAATGCATTAGATATGTATACCATATATCTCGTCGAATTGTGATGCGTCAGTTATGGAATAAGCTATCAGCAAAATAGACGTTGTCTTTCTAACCCGCTGTTATCTTGCAATCCCTCGGTTCCTATGAGATATTCCTGTCTCAACCAGTATCCTGTGTAAGACAGCGTACACGCCCTTTTCCCTTGATTTTTTAAAATTTTTTGAAGAGATTTAAAAGTTGAAAGCAGAGAAAAAGAATCAAACACCAATTATACACTCAACGTTCTAAAAATCAAAATTATAAAACCCTACTGCACATTATATACAGTGTAGGACAATATTGTATAGAAATAAAATACATAACGTTTAAACTGAAAAGTGAGTTTATCTAGTCAGAAGCTTAAATTCACAATTTTCCAAAATCAAAACTATAAAACGTTATTGCTTATCCATGGTATCTGCATAGAGCATATGGGAATACCGTACAAAAATAAAATGTATAGTAGAGCTGAATTTAGGGATTCTAAATAAAACACTCCAAAAAAAATCATGTTGCGGGTTCTTTAATATGGTGAATAGTATATAATAATATACTCCGTAGAGTTTTCCCTATAAATACATAATTTAAAATACATAAGTTACTGTACAAAACGGATAAATAATATTATACATGTTAATGTACTGTGGCACCGTTTAGCATAAAATATAATATTGTTTTATATCAATTCTTAATCCTGTTTTCAGTCAATTAAATGAAAACGTCCTTTAAAATACAGAGAATTTGAATTTAGAATTGTTATAGGAGTTCGCGTTGTTCATTGTTTTTTTTTTTATAGTTTTCTGTGTTTATTTGTTGTGCTTGTGGTTGTTCATTTGTCTTCCCGGGTTTGTCCGTAACAATGGATTACGTTTTTTTAATGCTCCTTAGGCACATTTGTCCTTTTTCGTAATAAATTATTAAAATTTCCGTATAAGTTTGTTCACAACTTATAAGTAGTCGTGTGTAAAGTGTTACTTTTACATAATTTTTCAACATAGAAAAATACAGCAAATACACAAAAGCATAACAAGGTAATATGAGCAGTTTCTGGCATTACGCAATAAGCAAATAAACATAATTAGTAAAAACATAAATCACACAATACCTTACCTCACACCAGGTGCAAAGGTCTATAATAACAGCTGACCACTGGTATTATTAATTACATCTCCTACATGTGTAGAATACCTGAATGATAAAATTAAAGGTCATAAGTCATGTGTAGTCATGACAAAGACATGTGAATTCTATTCAACTCAATCATTTCAATAAAAGTTATTGCTTTGTATATTTATAAAAATAGATACAACTCTAACTGCAAAAAGTAAATTTAGTGTTTAAGTGAATTTAGTGGCAATGTTTTATCAGAAAGCATATTCAGACGAACTTTCATTTAATGTTCATTTTAATTGCTGATATTAAATGGTTTATTGTTTATATTCATATTTAAACTGTTTTGTAGGTTTTAAATAACTTTAATCATTTTAACTTTCCTACAGACAATGACAGAGGACATTCATTATACGGGTTCAGTCTATCATTCATTCTGTACAAACGTACTGCAAATATTACGGAATTGACTGTTATAATATGATGAGTATAGAAAAGCAATAATACTGACCTTCAAGAATGTTGGGATGCAGAATATTAGTTATAATTAATATAAAGATTTAAGACTAAGATATTCACGTCTTTTCAATTCAATGATGTCCAAAGAAAAATAGAAAGAACAAAAGAGATTCCAACAAAAAGTGACATATGACCAAACTGACCAATAGAAAATAAGAATGACCATGTAAAAGGACAAAGGCTTGTGTCACATCTAATTAACATAATCAATAAGTATAAAATATAAAAACTATATATAATAATAAGTATGACAAGGAATTCCATCAAATCGTCTACCTAATCATATAATCAGTCATACATGTAGGTATACTTCTGCAATTAATAAAAGTATACAAATAAAGTAATTAGTAATTACTGTGCTACAAATGCATAACATTGAAAAGTTCTAAAATCTTATTGCGCATCTGCATACAGTGTATGACAAAATTGTATAAAAAATAAAATGCATAATATTTAAAATGAAAGAGGAATGTAGGTCACTAGGAAAATGTGGCAGACGTACAGACAGACGGAACAAACAGACTTTCTTCGAAAGTGCCAGAATAACCAGGGATGTTTTAATTCTTTACTAAATTTTCACTGCAAGACAATATTGTTCTCGTCATTCCTGTATAACGCTTCATCCCTATTTTTCAATAAATCTCGAGATTTCATTGGTTAAAACTAACGTAACCAGATTGAGACATTTGGAAACGACGGTCATTTTCGCAATCTCCACATTTTGCATCCCTGGTAAATCAAGTAGTACACCGCCATACATGTATGTTTGAATTTGATTCCAATTTTTAGAAATCAAAATTATAAAACCTTATTGCGCGTCTACGTACATTGTGTGCCAATACTGCACACAAATGACATACAGGAAGTTAAAAAAATGAAAAATGAATTGAAAGTGCAGACTTAAATTCACCGTTTTTGAAACCCCTGCAATTTATGAAAATCTAAATTATTATAATTCCTTATTGCGCATCTGCGTGTACATACAACATGCAAGAAAACCTTATAGAAAAAGAGTGATAGAAAATTGAAATAGGAGTTTAGTTCTCAAGCCTAAATTCACAATTTCGAAATTTTACCTCGTGGTATTGAAAATCAGAATGCTAAACTTAATTGCACATCTACATACAGTGTAATACTTACTATCAGACATAAAATCCTTCAAGTGCAAAAAGGAACATTTATAATGTCGCGGCAGCCAATTTTTATTGGTTGATGGAACCAGATTACCCTCAGAGAAAGAAACTAACCTTCACATATTACAGAACCAGAACTTAATTTCCCCCAAATAAAGTCATCAAAATAAATTTAAAAAATCCCAGATAAACGCAGTATACCATATTAAAACATTCAACAAGTTGCCAACAGGTAGATTCTTCTGAGCAATGAACTTGTCCGTAGCGAATCCAAAAACCGTTCAAGCCAACTTAATGAAAATTGGTAAAAAAATAAGAGGTCATGCCCAGTTTTGCATAAATGATTCGGAATTTTCAAAATGGCCACAGTTTCGGGAACTTTTGTGTTGGCATACAAACACAGTATTACTTGTTATTTTTTTTTTTTATTATTATTATTATTATTTTTCTTTTCCTTTCTTCTTGTGAGCCATGAAATTGTCCGAAGTGGGTCTCAAAAACCGTTCAGTCAAACGATCTTAATGAAACTTGGTACAAAAATAGGTGCCCATGCCTAGTTGTGCTTCAAGGTTTCGGAATTTTCAAAATGGCCGCAGTTTGGGGAAGTTTTGAGTTGGCATCACAACACAGTAACACTTGTTTATATTGATCTTAAGTTACTTCTCATGATACATGTACATAAATTATTTTGCAATGTTTTATAATTTTCTTATACAAATCATGTACTTCAGCCTAGGAGAAATGTTTATCTTAGTACTTGACTAGTCTGTTTGTACATATACTGTTAATTTCTTATATGATTTTCAATGTTTGGCTCTGTATAAAAAAAAGATTCATGAATACCGTAAACACTTAATTGACAATAAAACATGTACACTGCACCCCATACAGTTCGATTATACATAGATTTTGTTGTTCGTCAATTAGTTTGTCATGATGGACATTTGCTATTTATTTTCTTGAAGACTATAACCCTTGCAACTCCCCCCCCCCCCCCCCCCCCCCCGCCCAGTACATCCTTCCTACAGAGAGAAGAAATGTGTGCGAGGACATATAGTGGAGAGGTTTGTGCACGCATAAAAACGGTTTAACCCCACCAGAGTTTGGTGTCGGTACCAAGCCAGACTTTCCTGATTCTCTGTTATGTACATTTTTGCGTTTTGTGCTCTATTATATTATTATTTGTTTTGTCCATGGTTCCGTTTGTTGGGTGGCGTTGTTTGAATGGTACACGTATGTCATTGTTGGCCTTTTCTGTTATCTGTTTTGTTGTTTGTTTATAGAATATTTTGTCCTTAATTGTAAATAATTTTCTTGGTAGAGGTGATATTGATGTGAAGTTCTTGCCTACAAAACCATCCGTAATAATATTCATATCAACAAGGCTGATAGGTTGTATCTTACCCTTTATTAATTAGATGTCTCCAGTAGAAGGCGTGGTTGATATTGGTACAGGTATCTCTGGTTGATTTGGGATATGTGTTTGATATACAACTCCTCATATGATTACAGTATTGGGATATTTTCAGTTGATAAATTTCGAAATTCTTTAAAAAGTAAGGGTTGGGGATGGAATAGGGTGTTTTTCTTTTCTTCACAAGCAGAAGTTAAAAGCAATTTGCACAAAATATTCAACGGGTGTCGATGATTACATGTGCAAGTTATCTTTTGTTCGTTATCACTGAACATGACTTTTCACTCCATTAGTTGGTCCTTCGGTGTTTCTGTACACCTGTAATGTACAATAATATATTTGTAAATAAATAAATCTAATTGCGAATCCAAAGTAAGAAGTTTAACAAGTACAATGACTTTATACAAAAGTTAATGACCTAGGACATAAAAAATATATGTAGATAAAAAGAAAATCGAATATTTTGTTTTCACAATGTGTTGTAGTTTGGGGATATTGTTATGACCTCGGTCCGTTCGTCATACTTTGTTGTGATCTAAAATACTCATTAGTTTTTAACTGCATGGATTTAATTTCTTTACACTATTGTCACATACCGTGTGTAGATGAGCAATAAGGTTTTAGAATTTTAATTTTCTAAAAATGGGGTCCACAGGTGTTGAATTCAAAACTTGTGAATTTAAGCTTGTGACATAAACTTATCTTCTATTTTTCAATTTATGCATTATATTTCTATACAGTATTGTCATGCACCCTACGTAGTGCGCAATAATGTTTTGAATTATAATTTTCTAAAATTGGGACCCTCAGGGGTCGAATTTTTAAAATTACGAATTTTTCATCGGATTTAGTAATTTAATTTCTTCTTGGAATGATTGCATAAAATCTTTAAGTAAAATCAAGAAATACTAAAGGGATATTCGAAGGAGGGGAAAATCGAAACAACTGTCAAACTCCAGAGAACAACGAAGACAAGATCAAAACAATACATGCGCTACAATTAAAAACTAAAAACATATGAACAACGTGGAGCCCACCAAAACACCGGGGATTAAATGGATAATAAGGTTTTATATTTTTGAATTTGGGCAAGTGTGCCAACTTACTGCAAGAGTGTGGGGATCCCGGTCGATTCTGACATTAGCTTTCTATGTTAATCGAATATATTTATCGCTTAGGTGAACATTACAAATCTTTTATGCGAAATTTAGCCGTGATAGAATAATTTACTTTTTTTGAAACCTTGAGCTGCGCCTTCAAGGATTTTGTACAAATGACAATTACAATTGGGAAATTTAAGGAAGGCCTGAAATTTCATACTTTTTGGTAGATATTTTATAACTCGCACTCATTTACTGACATTCGTTACATACAAAGTAACACTTATCATAAATTTGTTTACGTTTTATCGATTATCATAACACATGTTTCTATATTTCATTGGTTAACTATTGTTTTTATGTCCTTAATTTAGTCAGGTATAATTTAGTTGCATCACGAGCTGAAGGTAAGATGTAGAATTTTCCTAGTCTTACATGTGCTGTTATTTAAAAAAAAACCAAAACTTTTAACTATTTCTCAAGTGATCATTTAATATCATTCCTTTTATATTTTGATGCATCAGGGTTTGCTACCGAATAATTTTTTTTTTCAAACAGAAAAACAAAATTGCACATAGGGCATATAATACCAAATTTTGACAACTGTGCGATCGATTTAATTTAAATGGCACATAAATTCAAACTTTACAATTTATTGGATATGACAAATATATATTCCTGGATTTTATTTTACGAAAGAAAATATGGTTCATATAATTATTTTCGAAAATATATGAATTAAGATGTACACATTATATTGACGACACTGTTTTGATATCCTACGTTGTAGGAAAATGGGGATATTTTTGTTAATTATAGGTAAAAAAAAACTTATAATTTTGCCTTTAGGTGAGGTAAAATATTAAACTTAAAGAACATGAGGTCATATTATAATAATGCTTAAACACACAAAAAAATTCATGCCCAATATTTCATTGTTTTTTTAGTATGTTCCTTTCAAACGTATTTTTATATTTGCATTCATATGACATGGGTTGAAACATATAGTTTAATTATTAATAGAACAGTGGTATAATATTCCATTGTGCAATCAGATGTTCAGAACAAAATATTTTTAGGGAAAATCACATTTTGTGGAAATGGCGCCCTCCAAAACAATGTCGAATTTTATCCTTGACTGTTAGATGTGTTACATTTTTACTACACTGAGCAATGTTTCGGTAAATTATACATTGCGCTGCACCAGAATGAATATACGTAATATGACACGCTCTCGTAATTGCTAATTTTAATGAATATACACCGTATTGCGCCGAGGTTGTGAGTTGTACAGGCTACATAGCAGAAGTATAGATAGGCACAAGTTTCTCAACTTTAGTGCAGAGGCAATCGGTTGGAAAGGTGATATTGACTTGGTGAAGAGACTTCAGTACCACAAGTGCAGTGTACAGGTTAATGCGCATTGGAGAAGTGTTGTGAGAGACCTGGTAATAAGCGCATTGGTCAACCGACAAGGGGCGCACTGGTTAAGAAGTGTGCAGGGCACTGCTACATCTGTTAAACATTGGACTGTGCGTCTTGGCGTTCGGAGATAGCCCTGCTGCAACTCTTGGATCGCTTAGTTGCAGGAGGGACAGCAGTGTGTGTATTTTAAGGCGCAGGGGTATTCTTAATCCTAGTACAAGACCGATTTTGGAGAATTAACTCCAATACTTTCCCACATATATATTCCCACTGTGTGACGTGCAGGACCAACCAGTCCACGCTACCCGCTCTCACGTTACAAATATACACTGTACAACACTCTCTCGTAATTGCTAATTTTAATGAATATACATTGTATGACACTTTATAGTAATTGCTAATTTTAACGAATATACATTGTATTACCCTCTTTCGTAATTGCTAATTTTAATAAATATTCATTGTATGGCACTCTCTCGTAATTGCTAATTTTAATGAATATACATTGTATGACACTCTGTCGTAAATTTGAGTGCTATACTTTATCATTCTGTTGCAACAGATAAAATTCATTAAAAATAAGAACACAAGAAAGGTAAGTAATTTGACAACAATTAACAACACCTTATAGCGGATAGGTAAAAAAGCACATATAAAATTAACTAAGAATGGCGAAAGTCTGAATGGGGTTAAACCGGTTTTACAGGATCAACAAATTGAAACGTTCAAGACAAAATACCAAAATGATATCGTAAAATCCATCCAAGGTATTTAAGGATATGTATTATATCCAGATATTTCGGTAGAATGTCGTATTCTTTTTTTTATTTCAGACAAAATGATTAAGTCAGCCGCACTGTTAATTTGTTGTTTGATGGCGTTTGTTTATACAATGCCACCATTTGATCCCAAGACATCTGTGTCAAAGAAAGGGTCGGTGAATCTAGTGACCTTTAATACAGGATTAGGCAAGGTGGTACCATTCTATATAGAACGTAGATACCCAATACTTGACGCACTATTAGCATCTGATGCTGATGTTCTTTGTTTAAATGAGGTTTGTAATAGTGTTTCTCCTATTCTTGACGTGTTCAATCGGTGGGATAAAAATACATAATATTTTTAACCACTTCCCGGTGATTAAATTTTTACGTGGGAAGTACCGCCGTTTTTTCTACAGTTAATGGAACGATAAACTAGAGAAGTCCCGAAATGACGTCTATGTAAACAAACTACATAACAACGACACTTTCTTGAGGTTTTTATCGAAAATCATAGGAGAAACAGATTCTCCTTCAATTTACTCGTGAGTTAACGAATTTCTCTACCCTCAATAGTTAAATTTAAGATTTTAACACGCTCGCTAAAGACTCGCGTGTTGAAAATCGAAAATTTAGCTAACTCGGGGTGGAGAAATTCCATAACTCACTCGTACCTGAAGGAGAATCTATATTTATTAATCTAATATATATAGATATATAAGGTGTGTTTTCTGTAAATGTGTACCATGGATTCATGCAATTGTACCACTGCGTTCTACTCGGGAAAACCTGGATTTTAAAAATTCTTTGAAGATTTTTTAGTCGTCACTTTGAATTCGTGTAAGAACCTATTACTTTTCGGTGTGCTCCTAACTACTGTCTCCCATTCTGATAAAGCACAATTTATCATTTGTCATATTCGATCAAGTGAATACAATGAGTTTAACACATTCGCGTCTCATAAAGCACAATTTATAACAGGTAGGAATATAATAGATTCTTTACTACGTTTGGTTTTTTTTATCTTTACAGTTGTGGTATGCTACAGACATGATAGAATTTCAGACAACTTTACGACACAAATATCCATATTCTTTCAGCACTATACATAATGATGATGAAATTATATTAGATCCAGTTTCATTAGCCACTCCCCCATGTGATAATCTAACTGCATTTAATACTGTTTTCCAGTGTGGTCTAAGCAACTGTAATCAGATAGACATTATTGAACGAGCCAACTGTTTTGCAACAACTTGTAACGGTTTTAGTCTTTCTGAAAATTGTTTAGCTTGTGCAAGGATCAGCGGGGAGACTAGTTTAATAGAACAATGTGTTCAACCACAAGGGTCAATAAATGCCTTTACTGGTCCTGGTTTAGCTATTTTTAGCAGATTTCGGATGTCCTCCCGAGTTACTCACGATCTTCTACCCGGTTTTAATCGCATTATTCCAAGATCGTTATTGTCAGCTAAGGTGAGTTTGATTCAGCTCTGTTCAAGTTACCCAGAGACCCCTAAGGTATATTCAAGGTCAAAATCTAAATTTTAATATGACTTCTTTATTTTCAACAAAAATTTTACACGTTCATTCGTGTATTAACTATATTAGCTGTAGTTCTTTTTCAAACCCTTATAAAAAAATGAGTGATATTACGTACTTTCGGTAGACTAATTGAGATAGCACAAGCACATATTCAGTAAGTTTAATTTTGGACATTTTTAAAATATATTTGTTCTCACGATTTCAGACATGTATATATGTTGTTACCAGACAATTTTTGAATATCGTTAAAATGATACTTTTTTCTTTATTTCAATCAGGTCAGGTACTAATTTTAATCAAGGTTGTATTTCTGAAACCACGAAGAACACCTGCGAACAAAATACATGTTCAACATTTGAAATAGTGCATGGAAATAATCAATTTTAAGTATATGTATAATAGTGGTTAAATCACGGGATAAATAAAATATAGTATTTTTTCATATCACATTCCATATCATACTGAATGGAATAAATGTATATATATATATATATATATATATATAAACTATATATTAGATAAAAGGACTTGGTACGATTGGATGTACACATTTAACTGTACCGTTACCTCGTCCATACATAGATGGTGAGTAAATAACTTTGAATGATTTATTTTTCGAGCTGGGGTTTTAATAAAAAAAAATTAAAAAATTATGAGATTTTCACATCACATATATGACACTTGCACACAAATTGGTTCTACATTTGCGCACACTTTTAGTTCTACACTTGCACACAGTTACCTCTTCCGTTAGCCAGACATAATATGTACCATTTATACTAAGGTGCATTATGGTACTACATATTATGTATGTTGCCCCCTATTATTACGCTCAGTTTGATTGTGATCGAACTTTCCACCAAGCACCATCTAATTGTTTAAGTCTTGTTTTACAAATACACTACAACTTTTTTGTGTGCATCACATTTCGATTACGGAAAATATCTATATTGAAATCGTTTATATAATATGCAAGGTTTGCCTTTACTTGTCATAAAAATCTCAATATTGAAGTGGGGACATTTAATTTAATTAAGAAAGGAATTTCGATCAAACTCACGTGAATGAAAATCAAGGTGTGCGCAAACGTAGTATGAAAATACGGATAAAATGTGTTGTTTAATGTGTAATGCACCCATCAAAGGAGGGCCAAAACCGACACAGCAATCAATAGCCCACATAAGGGAACATTAAATACGAACATGGACGCATTGAATTCTAAACTGTGATGGTTGTTAAACAAGTTTGATGTATATTCAAACGCTTCCTATTTTTTCCTGGCCATTTGTATTAAATGAACGAACAGGCCCTTAATTTAGTATTTTTAGTTTTAAAAAAAAATTTATATGAAAACGCCAATGAGACACAATATGATTACATCTGGGGTATCATTCGGACGTTAAGAACAACCACCTGCGTAAAAAAAACCCAAGCACTAAACGACGCCAAAAGCAAGGGTAAAATATTTATGTAAAAAAAGGTTTTATGTCTTATTATCTGTATATACGGTTATTTTTAATTTGTATTTCAGCCGTTAATCCACCGTTATTTTCAAGTTACGAAGAAGAAAACTTAAACAACACTCTAGAAGTACTAAAACATTTTCAGCACGAAAAAAGGTTTATAGTTATGGGAGATTTCAACCAGTCGCCAAATCGCAGTGGTATAGAACCTTTAGCTTCAGGTATAACCTATATTTATATAAATTCTGAAATCATTCGATATGTTTTTTATTATTTTTTTATTACATGTATTATTATTTTATTTATTTATTTATATTTTTCCTACAGTCATACTAAATAAATATTTTTGCATGTGTATTTCGCTATTGATAAATTTTGTAAAAACCCTTTATAGAGAGTGAGAGATGTCTTATTTCCTTAAACAAATCCCATGCAAATGAATTGGATGCAGTTAAACATTACCCCAGTTTCGTTGCATTTTGAACGTGATGTTGAATTTACCCGCGGAAATCGTGTAAGATGTAATATATGAATGTGATATGAATTGAATGTTCTTTCTTCCTAAAGCGATTTCAGATAAAAAGCCGCTAATTCAACGCACACGATACACAAAAAGGTTATTAGTAAGATATTACTAGTTTTAGACACAATTTCCCACATATTGCTGTTATTCAAATCATTTATTATTATTATCATTATTATTATAACTACATGTGCGACACAATTTACATATTTTCTAGCGCGATGGTTGATTCCTATGCCGAAAGTTGTAAACATTGTTATCATTATCATTATTTTTTATGCTGTTTTTTTGTTGCTGTTCAGAGAACTACAATGAAATATTGGCTAGTGGTCTGGTTAATGCCTATGTTGATGATGGTGGACCGGGAACATTCGGCACTGTTAATCCTCTGTCAGGTTTTAGAGATGGAGTATATATTTTGGACCACATATTTCACAAAGGGTTTAACGTGGCTGGTACAAAGGTGAACATTTGTTATTTTAAACAAAGGACATAATAGAATTATGCAAGCTAATGTTCTATTGAACTGGTAAAAAATGATGAAATTTAACTTCATGTCATCCTAATGCTCTGAACTTATTGCAAGTTGCATTCCCGACATGTATAAATCAAGATAATGAAAACACACACGCTAGTAACATAATATCCTATAGGACTGAACACAGGGAATGATTAGTCACGTCTATGGATTGTTGTTTGGTCTTCAACAAGGAGAATATGTCATTACAAGACTATTACTATATGGTCCCAGACAAAATGGTGTCAACAATTCAACAAAAGTATCCAGATATTCCTAATAAAAACACTATTCCTTACAGTAAACATGTTTTGGTACCCATACCCAACCAATGTTCAGTTTCTGTACCAAGTCAGACTATCCGGACTCTCTGTTGTGTTCATGTTTGTGTTTTGTGCTCTTTTATGTTATTTTTTGTACTGATTTCTGTCAGTTGGGTTGCTTTGATTGAAGTCCTTGTTTACCTTTCCTGCTATCCACTTTGTTGTTTAATTATACAGAATGCGTGGAAAAGAAACAAATACACTGTGCCGTCAGAAAACACGAATGTATAGTTTCAATGATCAATGAAAAGTTTGGTTGATTAATTGATTGTTGCTTAAGGTCCAAAGGCAAATACTTCATGCTTCTTCAGGACGAGAACCAGTTCTATTTATCAAAAAATTCAAATAGGGGTGGGACAGGACACAAGGGGGAACCGATTTTGACTGCCACTGTGAAAGGAGGATGTTGTGTAGTTTCGGATAATTTAGCCTTCTGTATTGGCATAAGCCTACTCTTTTTAGAAAACTATATAAGGGGTCTTAGTGTGCAGGGAGTGTGGCAATCTCCAAACATACTACCCACTATGGGCCGCGGTCAGGCTTTCCGTATTATGACCTGACAACCCCCCGCCCCCAACGAGAGGGTCTCCCCTATTCGCCACCTGGGGACGTACTAGGCAGCTCTGTGGGTTGAGCTCCCGTGATCCATCATAGGTGCCTAGTGAAACGTTTGAATCCGAGTATATGTAATCCTTCGTTTGGATAGAGACCAATTCAAACAGTCCTTCATTTGGATATACACCAATTCAAACATTCCGTCGTTTGGATAGAGACCAAGTCAAACAGCTGTCGAACAGGGTTGGTTGAGATCAAATATATATTCATTTCTGAATTAAAACTTTAAATTATCATGCTTGTCATATGGATCTTACTTAAGGGAATACGATACAATAAGGTTCCTCCACAGTGACTGAATTTTTGCTGAAAATTTACCAGATGGTCAATTTTTATGTATGCTTCTCAAATATGTAAAGAAAACCATACCTTCAAGACTTAGTTTTTAAGATAATTAACACTGAATTTGGTACATTTGGGCCAAAAATCCTATAGAAATAGAAAGCTTCGCCAGGTCTTTTGTAAAATATTCCCAACTACATAGACAATGTGTTCTGATAAATAATTGATGGAAAAGATTGATAAACGTATTAGGAAATTATGCAAATATAAGTCAAATAACGATTATTGATAATAATTTTGTAACTTTAGATGCATATAGAAAAAATCCTCCAGTGATTTTTTCTTTAAATTTTAGTATACTAAATTTGAAGTAATGAGCTTCTGTTTGCAAAAGAAAAAAAGTTGGGGTCCATGTACTTATTGCAGAGATATTTTAGAACTCCCAAATGTTAGTATGGTATAAAGGTTTTTCTGTACGGATACTGTGACGTGACAATGAGTATCATTTGGCAACGTCATTATCTTCCCCTGCTACTGTATCGTATTTCCTTAATCGTCCATTTTAGTCTATGTATTAAAAATATTTGTTTTCGGTGTAGCCTTGTGTTTAATTTCAGTGGTATTAATAAGATTAACGACAATATTTCAACGGGAATTTCGATATTTATTTTTAAAAAGATAACTCGTACACATTTTATTTATTGTTTACTTGAAACTTCAAGATAGTTACACCACCAACGTCAAAGTACTCATTATACATGTAGTCTTTATTCTTAAAATGACACTTTTTTCTGTATCTTGCACCCTTTGCCTGGTCTAGACATTGATAAATTTATTGACTAAATGTCCAGCCTAGAGAAGTAAATAAGTTAATACTATGGAATGTTTATTTTCCTTTACTTTTTGTTTATATTTTTAAGAGGATTTTTGACAGCATGATAGACATTGGAGGAACAAGCATTACTTTGTCAGACCATTATGGTGTGTCTGTTTCCTTTAAACGGAGACCAGAGTTAACCCGGAAGAAAATAAATATAACTCTTAAAAAACCGAAACACTATAACTAAAAATCACAAAATTAAAAATATAAAGCCAGTCTTATGTCTTGTTCTTGTGTTATAAATTTAATGTTATACAAAGACAATATCTATAGATATTTTTAAGTGACCTCTTACATGTAACTAGTATGCATAATTAATAAGTAAAGTCATTAAATACCAAAGGGATATTCGAAGAAGGGGAAAATCGAAAACAATTCCAGAGAACAACGAACACATGACCAAACCAATACAAACATTACACTTAAAAACTAAAAACTTATGAACAAACATGGACGCCACCAAAAAACCGGGGGTGTCACAATGTATCCATGATAAAAACCTGGGATGGTGTTCTTAAAGGTATTTTAGGATTAGGACATGTCCTAAGACCATCCTAAGACGCGTGTTTGTCCTATGTCATGTTCTGGAATCTCTCTTATTATATGTCGCATTTTTTCTCCTGACTTTAGGACACCTAATGAGTTGTCTTAAGATGGTCCTAACATCATCCTCAGATCTCAGAAAAATGATTTGTTTTCATATATGAACTATGTGTTTCACGACACGATGGCACTTTAAAATCAACTTGCATTTCAAAACAATACTTATTATACAGTTATTTAACAGTATTGAGGGATATAGCCATTTTATTTGTCCCGACACACGCACTATTTTCCCTACGCGTAGCGGAGGGAAATAGTCAATGTGTCGAGGGGACAAATAAAATGGTTTTATCATTTTTTAAAAAGTTGAACCACACCTTTCATTCTTCAAAACAAGATTTCTTTTAGGTTGTATGTTAATAGACCAAGCGTTTTACCACTAAGTTCTATAACTACATGCGAGTATACACTTCTCAACAGATGTGTATTTCTTACTGCACTGTTGTCTCGTAACACACTTTTTATATTCAAATGTCTGCGACGTTTGTCACGTCAAATTTCAACTGTTTCATTGTTGAAGTTCAGGTTTTTAGTTCCTCAATTTGAGAAATACTGGGTTACTTTTTTCACGGTACGAACAAAATTTTCTGAAATAGATAATAAAACAGGAAAGATCAATAATGACATTCTATCTAAACTGAAGATCAACAGACTAAAATAACAGAAAAGAACACAACACACAAAGATAGAATCAAGAGAGAGCCATGATACATTTGTAGTGTGACTTGATACAGATATTTGTTGTGATTGAGCCTAACCGTACCCTTATCTATCCTGAACCTTTTTAAAAGCAAATACAGTATGATTACCAAAAGTATGACTGCTGGTCAAAAATATCATCATTGGTTTAATAATAAAATTCTCAGATAGCAAGGTCAAAGGAGTCGATGTCTATACCGTTCATTTAGGAGATATTGTGTGTTTATAGTTTTCATTATTTTAACGTATACTTAATTTTACCACTCAATGGCCTACATATTTGCTAGCAACCAAATGTTTATTAATATTTCTGTTATCTCTTCTCTGCAAGGTAAATTATTCCTTTCTTACTGCACATATTCACATGGCATCCTTTATGCTTGCGAACGCAATGAAGAGATTAAAATATATACTTATTTTCACTATTAGAAGAAAAATAGATACTTATATTTATATATGATTGAAAAAATTAATTATACGCTTTTATGGGAAATATTGTATGAAAAAATCCAAATCAACCCAAGGACTGCCATTAATTACTACTGAAATGATTATATATAATATTATAGCATAAAATATATAGTCCATTCCCATTTATCCAAATTTTATGAAAAATAGACAACGCAAGTAAAAACTAAAGGACGGATAAATGAGATCAAAGGTAATCAAGAACAAATTTAAAGACCTTGGGTTGGTTGACACATGAAAAAGAAGACTGAAATTTTAAATTTTATCTAGGGATATTCATTTTGCATTAGATTTAAATACTAAAATTTAAGGATGAATATTTTTTTAATGTGTAAACTAAAGTGGAAAAGTCAAAATGGTTTCCCATTTAAAATGCCATTAAAGAAAAGAACAAATATACCTAAGGAGCAACCAAGAAAAAACGCAATTCCTTAGAGATACAAAGCCGGGAAGACAACTGAACAACCACAAGCACAACAAATAAACACTGAACACTAAAAAACAATGAACAACACGAACTCTTATCAAAACCAGGAATGAACTCAGGTGCTCCGGAAGGGTAAGCAGTTCCTGCTCCGTATATGGCACCTGTCGTGAAGTTCAACAAAGTCAATCCGGTGGTAGTCACAAATAGGTGGAGGTAAATGAAATATATTGAACACTGTAACGGTCAATCCATTCCTGATGACGACAGTAAATATTTCCTAAGTGATAACATCAATTTATCCTTGATAAAACCCTGGTTAAGAAGCTTTTGTGACAGCATTAATCCTCTTTGTCGAAACGTTTGACATAATTTTTGTCTTCAAATGTCCCTCGTTGTCTATTTCAAGATAACAAATTCAAATGTGAATATCTGTAGTATCCTTAATTTCAAGCTCACTGGGGTAGATGAGTTGTAGATAGTCATATATATATAACAAAAAAAAAAGGTGAAAAAAAAGATTGGGCTAGTTTACATATTTTAAAAAAAACTAGATTACTGCCACTAAATCGTGTGCACAAAGTTTTTAACCTGACGTACAGCCATTTTTTGCACACAAAAAATACCCCAAAACAGATCTTCAAACTCGTAATGACAAACTTCAGTGTGCGTTGATCATGTATGTTATAAAAGCATATTCATGGTTTTTATTGTAAAAAAAAGTGACACACAAATTCGAGTCTCTTTATTTAGTAATATGGATAGGTGCCGTTATGACTCTGCACTGGTGCCGATTTAATAAGTCCCGAAATGACCAGGTGCCGATTTCACCAGGTGCTGAAATGGCTTGAATTTGATTAACGAAAGGGAATCTCTCATTGTGAGAATTCATATAGGACAGGTCGGGTCCAAATCACAGATAAAACTTTTAAATTTATAAAACAGAATGGTTTATCTGAATGCAAATTGGAAGTGCAAAGAATTATAAGTTTTGACATGTACCCACTGAAATGATGACAGCCGGAAATGAAAACCGGAAAGAAATTTCAGATTCGGTCGACAGGATGGACAGTGAATCCGAACTGGTTATTTTCCGTTTTTCGCTCAAAATAACACAAACCAGATAATCAAACTCGGTGATGACAAATTTTACTGTGCGTTGGTCATTTATGTTATAAAAGTGTATTCTTGGATTTTACTCGAAAGAAGAAGAAGCGACACACAAATTCGAGTCTCTTTATTTAGTAATATAGACAATCACTTTTTGCTTCTCAGTGAACTTTAAGAGAAACAAGCATTGGCTTACATGTCGGGAAAATCTAGTTGTCATAAAAGATACGTCGTACAAGCAATCTCTTCCTAAAAGGAAAAGAGATCAGCAAGAATAATTATAAGAAACTTGCAAAAATTATATATATATATATATATGAGTTGGAAACTTCTCTAAGGCGGACAAACATTTCACAATATTAAAATATAATAGTTTAATAGTGTTTGGGACACTATTAATATTAGTAATACCATGTATCTTCGATAATTGTTCACAAATCTACTGGGCAGATTTACGAATTTGAATAGTGTATTTACTGTGAATAAATGGCAATAAACTTTTTCCCCATTACCAGCTAAATTCGATTACTGTTCAAATTAATGCAAAGCAGGTATCAAAAATTCCATCGTCCCTTCCATATACACATGCACATTTGTTTTATATGTTCATCCCAAGATAAATGTCAATCACTGGATCTATAGGGGGTGGACATATTGCTAGCTGAAAAGGTGAGTTTGAAACCCGTCAGTTTTGGGTTAGTGTTCAGAAAATATGGAACCCAATACGAAAAGCAGGAGATCAGATAAAAGCTTCAAATGATATATTTTTTCTTACCAATCATAAAGAATATTTCATTTTTTAAAAACCTTATAACGTATTAACTTTGCAAGAGTTGCTAGACATATTTGTTGTCAGGACGACGAATTGAATATTTACTGTTACCATGTAATAAAAAAAATGGCAAAACTTGCGAGTCCTGAATTTCCAACGAAGAATACCCATTGATTGAATCATACATTCTGTACAGACTAACAGGACTGGTTCTTCATCCTGGAGTCAGTCCACGTCAAAGACATTACACAATTACACAGACTCAAAGTCTTTAATGGTACCAATCACTTTACAAACAGCTATATACATTTTTACTTCATTAATTAATGCCAAGAGATGTCAATATTTGTCATTTCTTGCCAGATGTTATCATAGCACTAATGGATCAAAGATCGGCTAGTATGCTAGGAATTGTACAACGCACTATTGGTCTAAGTATTAAAAGTAAAGTCAAGAAATACCAAAGGGATATTCGAAGGAGAGAAAAATCGTAACAACTGACAAACTCCGGAGAACAACGAAGACAAGACCAAAACAATACATCCACTACAATTAAAAACTAAAAACATATGAACAACATGGACCCCACCAAAACACCGGGGGTAGACTCAGGTGCTCCGGAAGAGTAAGCAGTCTCTGCTTCCTGCAGGACACCCGCCGTGCTGTCCATGTCAAAACCGATATGCGGAAGGGATAATATCAATGGAACAGGTCCATTTTCATTTGGGAAACGTTTTTTTCATACCTGTCAACCAAGTCATGATGACGCCCGTAAAACTTTAATAAGGATGACTTCAGCTTAGGAGTAACGTACCCCTGTCTGAGCAACTTTTCTGTCAGGAGCCGGGCGTCTGTCCAGTAAGTCAATGTATATGTCACAAGCTCTGGAATAACGTATGAGTTGTGAAATATATACTCCATACGCCGGCGCTTCTGGAATATTGCCGCTCAAAAATGGGAAGTTGACGATTGGAAAGTCAAAGTCATCCCGTTTGTCGTAAAGTTTTGTATTCAACCTTCCTCTGGTGTCAATTTCGAGGTGAAGGTCAAGATAAGATGCAGACTTGGCAGTGTCTGTTGTATCCTTAATTTCGAGCTCATTGGGATAGATGAGATGTAAGAAATTCCCAAAACGTGAATTGTTCAGTGATAAGACGTCATCTATGTAGCAGAAGCTGAAATTAAAGGTACGGGCTAATTTATTCTGTTTTTTCCTTAAGAAGCCCGTCAAGGAAGTCTGCCTCATATGAGTAAAGGAACAAGTTGGCCAGTAGTGGCGCACAATTAGTACCCATAGGAATGCCAATTGTCTGTTGGAAAACATGTATATTGTCGATCAAAAATTCAATCATCAGGACAATTTCGTTCTCTGTATATTTTTTTGTTAGATTTAGAGTGGTTTTTATCAAAGTATGATTTATCTCTACCAATTACAAGGTTTGTGTATCTGTAAATTGTTGCCTCTTATCAATGTTCCATCAATTATTAGTCTGTAACAGCATAAAAACATTTGATTTTCTACCCTCTATACCACCATTCCTCATTCACAACTGAAGGAGAAGTTGAAAGATCTAATCCATCGACGCTTTCAAAATAAAAATTTCAACAGCATATACACATACCTTGTCATTGGTAGAGATAAATCTAACAAAAAATATACAGATGACGAAATTGTCCTGATGATTGAATTTTTGAACGACAACATAT
Source organism: Mytilisepta virgata (assembly GCA_028015205.1). Taxonomy (NCBI): domain Eukaryota; kingdom Metazoa; phylum Mollusca; class Bivalvia; order Mytilida; family Mytilidae; genus Mytilisepta; species Mytilisepta virgata. Next base: position 12,546,637 of record CM051520.1, read on the forward strand.
TTGTTAAATTTGGTGAACGTGTTTTCCAACAGACAATTGACATTCCTATGGGTACTAATTGTGCGCCACTCCTGGCCAACTTGTTCCTTTACTCATATGAGGCAGACTTCCTTGACGGGCTTCTCAAGGAAACACAGAAGAAGTTAGCCCGTACCTTTAATTTCAGCTTCCGCTCCATAGATGATGTTTTATCACTCAAAAATTCACGTTTTGGGAATTTCTTACATCCCATCTCTCCCAATGCGCTCGAAATTAGGGATACCACAGACACTGCCAAGTTTGCATCTTATATTGACCCTCACCTCGAAATTGTCACAAGAGGAATGTTGAATACAAAACTTTACGACAAACGGGATGAATTTGACTTTCCAATCGTCAACTTCCCATTTTTGAGCGGCAATATTATAGAAGCGCTTGCGTATGGAGTATATTTTTCACAACTCATACGTTATTCCAGAGTTCGTGACATATACATTGACTTCTTGGACAGAGCCCGGCTCCTGACAGAAAATTTGTTCAGACATGGGTATGTGGTCATCCTTATTAAAGTTTTATGGACGCCATCATGACTTGGTTGACAGGTATGAAAAAACAGTTTCCCAAATGAAAATGGATCTGTTCCATTGATGCATGGCAGGTGTCTTGCAGGACGCAGAGACTGCTTACTATTCCGGAGCACCTGAGTCTACCCCCGGTTTTTTTTGGTGGGGTATATGTTGTTCATATGTTTTTAGTTTTTAATTGTAGTGCATGTATTGTTTTTGTCTAGTCTTCGTTGTTTTCCGGAGTTTGTCAGTTGTTTCGATTTTTCCCTCCTTCGTGTATTCCTTTGGTATTTCTTGACTTTAATTACTTGTTCTACCAAAACATCGAATCCTGTATTGTCAAATGATCGACTCAGCAACTTCCTAAATAACAGAAACCTGCAAGAAACATTTGATACTTCGGAACAGTTATGGAAATGGCATGATCTAACAAGAGACCAGTTCAGAAAACAAGAAGATAGAACACATAGTGGTGCAGTGATATGTCTCTACGCAAAAATGATTACAGAAAAGGCAAAATTGAAAGAACGGAAATGAACGGATTTTCAAATTCGACAGTTTATAAAGTATCAAGTGAAAAACAGAAGGGAATTTGGACATAAAAACAAATTTGGATTAAAAAAAACAGCGATATAGATCCAGTTGTTCAATCCATTGTTTCAGGTAAAGACATTCACAATATTAATGTTCTTCACAAGTCTTTCGTAAAATCACACTATAAGCAACATAGAAAGAAGATGTGCCATTTTGGTGGAGACTGTCTAACCAGTGAAGATTTTTTAACACATATTTGCTTGACAGATATTTTCACTCTTGTTTCCATCGGGTTGTTTGCAGTTCATTTTTCTGGGGTAGAGGAACTTAATCGGAAGTTAAGAGAAAATTTTCAGTGTGCGATCTGGTACGTTGATTGTGTTTTAGCAAACGGGATTATTGCTAAAGTCTGAAGACTTAGGAATACCACAGCAGACGCAATGTGACAAAATTAAGTTGCAACTGAGTATTCGACCAGTGATTCGTAGGAAATGAAGGAAGAGAATTCAGCGGGGTCAGAAGAAAAGATAAGGACGATAGAGCTACAAAATAACATAACTGTAAGCTTTCCTTGTGGTTTTAAATTGTTTACACAACATATTATCTGTACTTTTCTGTTATAAGATGAGTAAACCCCCTTAATCTGGAGAACATAGCGTAATATTAAGGGTTGTCTTTGTAATATTTGTACTACAGTGTATGAAGGCAAATTCTCTGTTAAAAAACCATAGTGATTTCCAACAATCAATTTCATGTAGGTTAATAGGTTAGAACAAAAAAGTTTGCCTAAGAAAAAGAAGTAGAGAAGAAATACTAAACTAAGAAAATAATTTTATTTTTCTTGCCATATTTATGTCAGTTGAAAACAGGTTTCGCAGAACTTTGTTTATTCTGTATGATCAGAATCCGACCCAGTCGAAGATTGAAAGTAACAATGAAGTGGACATGGATCTGCGTAATGGCATGTGTATTTTATGAACTATGCTTGCTAAAAATGTATATGCGGGACCTTTTCAGTGTCATTTACAGAAAAAAGTCAATATATCTCAACATAATACCTACATGAAGAGCCAGCTATAAATAAAGACCACTATATCGACTGTTATATGTTTCTTGTATATGAAGGCGGACATTAGTAAAGCGTTTTTATGATCTGTCCTTAGTGGTTTCCATACTCTTACTGAGTTTTCCTTGGCAAAATCTTTGAAAATTGTATAAAATTCCTAGTATCACAATACACAGTTCAAGTTCGAATTAGGATAATTACCTTTTCATTGTTTATAGTTATCCAGTTTGATTTTGAGCATGGGGCCTGTTGCTGTTCCCGATTTAAGAATCTCTAGAAGTTGTGCATTTTGATATTTCCATTCAATACATATAGCATTGTTTCTCAAAATGATTTGAAATTTTGAATATTGTTACTCAACATAGATCATTTTCAAACTTAACATATTTCACTTTCGTCGTTTCTGAGTTAATCTCCCTTTTAAATGTGGGAAATAGCAAAATTTTAGGTTTACTTTCAACACTTAAATATTGTTTCAAGAAATTGCTTATAAATGAGGGAAATTAGAATCCAGTCAGTCTCAAAGTCAAAAGGGCTACGGTTATACATGTACAATCACTCCAAGTTCGCATCATAACATTTACACAGTCTAGTATTTCGATACTAGTCCGAAATTGATACTTAAAATTTACTGTTACAAAATTACAAAATTTGTGAAACCTAAGTAGCAGCTCCCTCGTGCATAGCCATGTACATGTAGTTAAATGGTTTTAGCTTTACCCCATTTAGGTTTTTAGTATTTTTTAATTTTCTCTTCAACATTTTGGATTTTTTTTTGGGGGGGAGGGGGTTCAACATTTAAGGCCTTGAGCACAACTAATGGATCATAAATCGACGAAATGTGAACATCTTGTGCATCAAAATAGTATTAAAGAATTTTAATAATTACACCCACCTTAGCACAGGAGCTTCCTATCCTGTACATAGCTTCATAGGGATCCAGCACAAGAAGTTCATTTATCGAGGATTATATAATTTCAACGATGAATTGCGATGAATTTTATGTTCGATGAATTATAAGTCAATTTCACCTTTGACTGTAATATTTACTTCCTATACGGAGATGCATTTGTTGTTTTTTTAATCTGAATTCCTATTTCATAGGATGTATTTCCGTTCAACTGCTTTTGCCCATGTCATTTGGAAAACGGTCTTTTCATACCTTTCAACCAAGTCATAATGACGTCCATAAAACTTTAATAAGAATGACCGCAACTAAGGAGCAACATACCCCTGTTTGAGTACCTTTTCTGTCAGGAGACGGGCTCTGTCCAGGAAGTCAGTGTATATGTCACAAGCTCTAGAATAACTAATTAATTGTGGAATATACACTCCTACGCCGGCGCCTCTGGAATGTTGCCACTCAGAAATGGGAAGTTGACCATTGGAAAGTCAAAGTTTGCCTCATACCCTCCTCCGTTTGAAACAAATGTTGACGCCAAACAAGGAATTAACTTGCTTTGGTCTTAACAACGTTAACAAAGAGATAATGTGGTAAATAGCACAGGCTACATCATGTACATAATTACATTATATATGACGTTGACAAAATAAAAACAAACAGGAAGGTCTTTGACGTAAAGAACATCAACTGTTCTGTTTTGAAATGTTCTCATTGGTAAAAAAAAATAACAATCCAAAGATACTAATATTAGATATAGTAAATTTATACTATGATGTATACGACGCATTTCAAGGAGTTACCTCGCATCAGCAGCATTAAAACCGATAAATTTGGAAGACCAAAAACCAAACTTATTTTAGACAAGAAGTACTCATTACCAAAAATACCGAAATAGGAAGCCAAATTTCAGCTAAGGAGATCTAAATGATGTGTAAATTAATAGGTTGAGTAAAAAGTTAATCACATTGTATTTTTGGATTTGTAGAATGTCTTGTCGATACATATGGACTAAACTGTAATAAAACATGTTGGTGCGCTAATGATGCCAGATTTGATCAAGAGACATTGAAATGTATCTGTTCACCAGGCTGGATTGGAAACTACTGTACTAAAGGTACCAAGTAAAATATTGTGCATTATGTGCATTATTATTAGCTACCAACGGGACAACTTGTCTAAATCTGCATATATTCAAAATAAGTGTCATGTGTCCAAGTTCAATCAGATATACAAGCAAAATTATTAATTAAAATTGCAATCTGTTAATTGTCCATAAATAATTGTTTGAATGATTTATTGTACGAAAACTTACAGTTATTGCGATGAAAACATGACCATAGAAGAATGAACTCGATGTTGGGCATGGAATTTAATTGAATTAAAATAGTATATTGAAATTGTAATGAATAATAAAGGCATGAATTTCACTCCTGGTTTTTATAGGAGTTCGTGTTATTCATTGCTTTTAGTTTTCAGTGTTTATTTGTTGTGCTTGTGGATGTTCGTTTGTCTTCCCGGGTTTGTCCGTCTAATGGATTGTGGTTTTTGGTTTGCTCCTTGGGCGTATTTGTCCTCTTTCTATTTAAGAATGCCCAACAGTTTACTTTAGACAAGAATGTAAATAACTATGTACATGCCATTCAAATGCTGACTGTAATTACGTGAGCGGAGAATGTGAGTGTTATGAAGGATTTACTGGCAAGGGATGTTCGGATATTGACATGATAAAAGGTACATGTATATATGTGTTACTTTTTAAAAATGTCCAGTGGCGTGATAATAATTAGAAAGTGTACTGTTTTGTTCGACATGGGTGTGATGCAAAATATTCAGAGAGAATTATTATCTCTATATGCATATTTTATGTTAACCTTGTTGCATTGTTAATATATGGAAATAAAAATAAGAGTTCACGCTTAAGCTGAATACAATTGTGAAACTATAGTTTAATTCATTTGTCTGACATCAATCTACGTTATTATTTTGGCATAGCCGCAGTTAATGTAAAACAATTTAATAAAGAATCTGCACTATCTGCCAAATATGGATAAATGTTTATTCAAGAAAACTTGTATATACAAAGTATGGTTTAGATTTGGGTTGTACATGTGGCATGTATACTCCAAATAATAAAAGTTATAAATGTTATGCATTGACAATAAATTACATCTGTAATTTTGAAACGAATTTAATGTTTGACTTTTTTTTAAATGCTTTACCTTTATTTTAGAAGAGAACGGACATACAGCAGACAATCCGACAGAATCCAACAAAGCTGTGGTGCTTGATATAATGATGACAAATGCTTTGGTTGCTCTCATTTGTATTGTAACTGTTGAGGTAAAGGCAAAACAGCGCGTCTGTAGGTTTGTAAAGAACTCAGTCTCCTGGCAATAAAAATGAGACAAATCGTTCTTCAGCAGTTCCATTTGAAATGGACAAAAAATGGATGACAAAGACACCAAGTTACACATACATAGCACAAAAAATTAAAAAATTATGACCAACATAGACCCCACCAAAAACCGGGGTTGAAATTAGGTGTACCGGTTTGAGTTAGAAAGGTGAAATCCCGAATTCCGGAATTTAAAAAAAAAATTGATTCCTGATGTATAAAAATTTGAAATGGGAATTCCCGATCCCGAAATTCCAAGCTTAAAAAAGCCCAACCCCGATAAAGGTACCACTCATCTTCCCTGGTTTAGGGTCATTAATTCATGATAAAAAGGGGGTGTTATACCATGATATTAGGGATCATGTACCATAGTAGGGAGGTCATTAATCCATGATAAAAGGGGTGGAGTGTTATAACCTGATAGGAATCATGTACCATGGTGGGAGGTTAATATTCCTTAAGAGGTTGATATACGAGTAAGGGAGGGGGGGGGGGGGGGTCGTAGTGGTCCTTATCCAGAAATTCCGGGCTTAAAAACGTGATATCCCGAGGTCCCGAATTTAAAGATATTTCAATCCCGACATCCCGAAATGGGAATTCCTTGATTCCGAAAGGATTAATCCTGAAATCCTGAGCTTAAAAACACCCAATCCCGGAGTCTCGATTAAGGTCTGACCATCCCTCATATAGGTTGGGAACAACCCCCCAAATGAGGGATATCCTTTAAATGAGGTACTTTCTCTCAGACAAGGGGTTACTTTGCTGTTGTGGAATAACTTAACCTTTTAACTCGAAAAGGGGGAAAATTTATTATATTTGGAACAACTTTTCTAAAAGAGGGGTCCTCTTATTTTCAAAAATAAAGAAGATTGAAGTCCATTAATATTCCAAAATTCATTGACATGTTTTGTCAATATAATACAAGATAGATGCATTGTTCTTTGGACAAAGTTTCTACAAATAATATAAACATGTGCCCTTTTGTACTAAGAAATGGTTTTTAAAAAATGTTATTTTTTATTACTTGAATTCAACACCTCATAAAAGGGATAGTTACTACATTCAGGGGTTATCCCTCATTTGAGGGATTGTTCCAAACCTGTCATATACGATAAAGGGATTCTTTCCCATGATTTATCATTTATGCATCATGGGACGGTGGGAACATCACTATTCCATGTCCAATCCGTTTCAGTATATTCTGATACCGACATAGATACACAGCGCCATCTGTCGTCATAATTGTATTCGCGGTGTGTCCGCCACCAAGATAGATTTGTAATTCATAATATTACTTAGTTTCAAATATTAAAACAGAAGTTTAAAGTTTGAAATAAGAAAATAAAAGCTGAAATTCGGAAAGACCAAAATCAAAATTAACTTATTTGGAAACATAGAATTAGGAAGCTATTTTTATAAAAAAAAATATAATTTTAAAAATGCAACATTGTGAATTATAGAAGTTGTAATTTACTGTGAAGTATAATGCAAATTGCAAAACGGGCATTAGAATGAATTAACAAGCTTAAGAATACAGAATTAAGAATAACGAAATTAGAATATAGAATATGGGATTTGGAATATAAAATTTTGAACTTAGAACTTATAATTTAGAACTTAGAACTTAGAATGGTGGCGGTGATCCCTTCCATATACATGGGTTTTCCCCGTTGTCTTCTTAAATTATATTTGTTTTATAAATATTTACTTTTTACTACAACGTATATATATATATATATGGAAAATACTCCATACAGAATATACCCTCTTTGACTTCTCTGCTTTCTATTTATTTACATTCAAACAAACTTAAACCAGCGTTACTGGCCGTTTCGAACTTGTAACAGCTACCGATATTTTCTTTTTAACATGTTGAAGATCTTACTGTGATTTGAAGATTAAGGAAGGAGCTTTATTAATTTGCAAAAACCTTTGACAGGTATATTTAGGCATTTAATGTCGAGATTGAATACACTATATCTGTAAATGGATCTACATTCCGATATCATATTGAAGGAGTACGTCTCTCTTAATATGATATAGCCTTTCTACTTAAAAAAATGAAACTTTATTAATAAGTACATGAACACATTTTTCTTATTGTTTCCAGGGTAAATATTCATAATTATTCTAAAAAACTTAAATCATCCTTACTAAAATGGTGAAAAATGGTTACAAAATATTGCCAAGTTCTTTGTATCTGTGATCAAAGTTTGAAGTTGCTAAAAAGACTCACTAGACTGAAATTTTCCTTAGGCTCCTCTATCATGTCTATACTGTTACCGTATTAAAGTCAGATGTTGTTCTGGAGTTATGTCGCCTAGTCCGTAAAAAAATCAAATGTGCACGAAAAATCACAAAATTAACAATTTTTGGGTAAATTAAAAATCGTGTAGACTTCGATGTGCTCAATATATCTTGTTAAAATTTGAAACATACTTTGTTAGGATAAGTATCTTTTAATGGTCAACTGCTAATCAATGCTAAACATATAGCTTCAACTCCTATTTTGTGTTTTAATTTAATGAATTTTACCCTTCACTAAATGACAAACGTCAAGTAAAAAGCCTAATTTAATATGTAAAAGCCATAGACCTAAATTGCCATAAAACGACATAAACAAAAGAGACATTTCATTTCACCTTCCCAGTGCACAGTAAACGTACTAAACTTTATATAAGATAGATATACTATACGAATAAGTAAAAAAATGTTGTTTGACGTTCAGCTAGTACAGAAAACGGTAAGATAAGAAAGATAAGAAAACTTTTATTCAAAGTCAGATATAAAAATAACTACAAACTTAAAATCTGTAGAGCTTTTTACCGACACAAATAACAAAACAACACATCCATGTAGTATTTGATGATGATGGATGGATGAATTGTTGTTTAAGGTCCAGTGTTCAACTGGATACGTGTCACATACTGTACATGATCTTTTCTTGGGTACAGGCAGAGATGGGGAATGGAAAAAAAATGTTTTTTTTTTAGTTTATCCTATTGTTGACATCACTTGATATATTTTTATTTCTGTTTCTGATAATTTAATTACCATTAATCAATTTAGGTATGAAATAATAGCTGTACGTGCTTTATTATGGCCAAGTAAACAAACCCAGTACAATAAATTAACAAATTAAATTCTGTTTTGATCACTACGAGACAAAGCCATAAACAGTATTTTATTCGTGTTATAAAAGCCCTGATAATCTACAATTCTTTTTAAATTACATATATACAGTCAGTGGAAAAAAATGAATTTCCGCTTAGAAATGTTCCTATATATTACATATAAAACCAACACTTTTCAAATGTGGTTCATAGCATTAGACATAACACGGAGACATTTACATACAAACATACATAATACACGTACTATGTATAAGGTAGATGTACCGCAAGATGGTGGTAGCACAGGCTCTTGTGTCAGAAAATAAAATTACTATATATGCCAAGAGAAAAGAAAAGGTCCCCAACTCTGGCAACACAATTTCCAAAGAATTATCGCTTCCACATTTCGGTCTCGCTCAAAACTTTTGGATCAATAACAAAAATATTAATTTATTAACACAACGATGTAATTCTTTGGAAATCGAAGCAGGCACGTAAAATTGTGTTGCCAGAGTTGGGGACCTTTTCTTTTCTCTTGGCATATATATTATTTTTTCTGAGACAAAAGTGAGGTAAGGGCAAAAATGTCAAAAACCACTTAGTTAATAGCTCAATCAAGTCGAACGCTTCCACAGAAGAAAAAAAAATGACTACCAGGCCATTATAAAAGGTCCAGATGAGTCCCATGCCCCTATACCATGGAGACAAATAATATCTTGGGCCCTGACAACAAATACATATTTCAAAATCGGTTTGTTTTGTACATATCAAAATTTGGTTTACTGATTGTCCAGTTGGCAATCACTTTCGATAGCCTGGTCACAGCTCGTCAGACGTAAAAGCAATAAAATCATCGTTCCTTTGCTAGGACTATTTTCGAGTGTGTGTCAAAAATTGATCCTCATATCTTTCAGAATGTGGCCATACAAAAGGATGAATATAGAACTTAATGACTTTTACTGATTTTTTTTACAATATAAATATAAATCGATCATAAATGAAAAATATTATTTTTTAAACTTTTTTCTCGATTGTATTAACATATGTTTCTATAGTTCATTTGGTGTAAATATTGTTTTTATCTTTTTCTCAAGTCAAGTCCAATTTATATGGTATTTGACCAAGCATTGGAAAGGTAAGCTATAGAATTATAGTTTTTAATTTATATATTTGTGTTATTATTGAAAACGACTTTGAAGCAGAAAGACTTGTTTGTTGAATCTTTGTACAAAAATAGGGTAACCAACATATTATGCCGCACAATATGTTAATTTCATTAAAATTTCTGGCAGAGATTTAATTATATGCGGTCTATAAATTTTTTCATCACTTTTGTCTCATCAGAATTATATAGTGTAAATAATATTTTAATTCGTATGTATATTTCCTCATTGGGTAAAATTATGACCTATCTTCAAACTGAATAATTTTGGTGAATACAAAAAACCCAACTCGACGAAATAATGAATATGAAATAGTCCATATGTACGTGTTATTTCATTTTATTTAGCAGAAAGGATATCGTGTTCATATTTTTTTTTGTTAAAAAATCATGCAAATATACTGAAGCTAAAGATGTAAAACATTCTAATTGTTGTTGTCTTAAAATTAACATATAGAAATCTTCATTGTAGGTATCATCATAATTTTAGATGTTGGTTCATGTTTTGCAAAACGTTATATTTTGAACGATATATGATATAATATATTTTAAAATTTATATATAAGACACATAACCTCGCATCTATAACTGTAAGATCATATATGCCAGAAATCCTGCGTATAATACCATAATTTGTCCTCCAATCTCTCAGAGGCTGTCATAAAACGTAACAATCACACAATCGTACAATCAATCACAGAGCACATCAAGATATGCCCGGTAATTTGACAGATAAGCTTTTCAGGATTCTGTGTGAAGATTTTGTCAAAAAAAGTGATAAAATGAACATTTATGGGAAAATCTCTTATGAATAAAACTGACATAACCGTCAAGACTAAGTCCATAAATGTTACATAATGAATATAGATTTCTTACTTAAGATTGTTTTTTTTTTTGGTTTTGTCAACTTAGTGCAAAAACACACTTTTTAACATGTTAAAACATTTCATTTAAGTTAAGAATAAATTAAGAATATAGGACAGGTAAATTAAGAACACATGATATTTAAGTACTTAATATCAATTAATCAACAACATTTAAGAAACAACCCTTCATATCAACAATAGAAAAAATAAAACACAAAATGAAATTGTCGGATAGTCAGATTTTTTTTTATTGTTACAGACGTTTATCAGTTTGTACTGCACTCTCCCACATTGAGAGTGGTTTGGACAGTGCAGAACAAACTGAAAAAAATGTCAAACTACATAGCAAAATGTCCATCCATTGGTAGCGTTATATGCAATATTTCCATACCTTTTTTTGCAGATAAAATGTGGAAGTTAACTGTACAAATAATATTGTGTCTGATCACATTTGTTTATACGATGAAACCATTCGACCCAAAGTCGTTTAAGTCAAGGAAAGAGACAATGAACCTGGTGACCTTTAATACAGGTTTAGGAACAATAATACCGAATTACTACCAACGTAAAGACGCCATAATTAAAGAAATATTAGCATCCGATGTAGATTTTCTTTGTTTAAATGAGGTTTGTTAATTATTTGAAAGAAAGAATCATGAAAATTTCAGTATTCAAATAGACTGTACTTAAATCGCAATTCGTCAATCGTTGATGCGATTTAAATGCAGTCTCTTGGAAAAAAGCTATAACATACGTGCCACATCCACATACATGTTTTGGCTATAATAAGACCAATGATATAGGTTTTAAGCACCAAAAACAAATAACAAATTAGTTTACTGTCTTTATGTGTCCATATTGAATAGATATGTTCAACAGTTACAAGTTTTTTTTCCGACGTACATGTATGTAGTCGGTATAGTTTTGATTTTTGTTCATTGACCTTAAACTGTCTCGCTTAACTGCATGGTACCTTTCAATTATCTGTGCGAGACTGGACAAAACTGCTGTAATTTATGATGTTCGAAAAAAATCTTTGTTAAAACGGAAAAATGAAATTTATATATACATGTAACTAAAATCTTATTACAATACATCTATTTAAAACAGAGTTTTTGATAAATAGCTATTTCGTGCAACTACTTGTAAAATACTACTTTTTACGTGCATACGGTCAATATAATTTTGAACAGCAACTATCATGCGAGGTGTATACTCGAACGCAATAGTTGTAATAAATGCTAAACTTCACGTTTTTAAAGTAAGCAAAGATGTACATCAGAAAATGCGTCGAATGTGTTTTACGGTCGTCATCACGAATTGATTGGCCGTTACGAACTTTTTATCTCGCGTATGAGACTAGGTATCTTCCGTTAGATTTCACGTCCTTCTGCAATTGACACTCCACCGGACTCGGCACCTCACCAGACTTGACACTTCACTGGCAATGTGCCATTGACGGAGCAGGACATGCTTACCCTTCCGGAGCACCTGAAATTACGGAATATAGACAGGCATTCAAAGTTTGTTTAAATTTATTTTCATCAAAAAATGAAACAGGATTCTACTCGTATGACATCTAAGATTTCTAAGCAAAAAATATCACAAAACTAGTCATCTTATATACAAAATTGCGGCATAATATTTGTGTATGAGAGAAATAAGTTGCATTTGAGGACAAAGCTGTCTCATGTAAATCAATCTTTTTAGAAATGGGATTTTGCTCCGATTTTGTTATTTCTGTTACCGGAAATGGTTATTCCTCTTACCAGAATCTTTGACAGATCTATTTCTATCGTCAGAAAAAGTCATTTCTGTGCCAATTTATTTTTGATTTATATCTGCTAGTGATTATAGCACGGCAAATACTCTATGGTATAGACTAAGTATATCCTATGGTTTTATCCTATACACAATGCATTATTTTGTCCATCGTGTTACTTTTGATCCGTAACAGTAAATACTGTAAAAGTGCGGACTAGGAACCTGTGGTGGATCTCCGGAGCTCAATCCACATACTTGCCTAGCGCGACCCCAGTTGGCGGATAAGGGATACCCTCTCGTTTGGGGTTGTCAGGTCATAATACGGAAAGCTTGACCGTTTACCACAGTGTGTAACGTATTTTGAGAATGCCGCACGTTAAAGACCCCTTCTTAGTTTTCGAAAAAGAGTATAATGAAGGCTACAATTACCCAACCATCCACCCTTTTCCAATTACAAAATTGGTTTTGTGTCCTGCCCTACCCTTATTTGTTTTGTGTTTGATAATTTGTTGAACTGCTTCTCGTCCTGAAGAAGCATGAAATATTTGTCACTTGACGTTAAGCAAACAATAATAAATATAAATTAAAGTATGGACTTACCCGACATAAAGAGGTAAAAATATTTGAGAGAAAGGTCATCTGTTCTAATAAACATTGTGTATATGCCCATTCACTTCCGATTATTTTGACGTATGTTTTACTTAAAGGAATTCATCAATTGTTTAATTGTGTTATTTTTTATCATGGTAACATTTAATACGTGACCCGAAATTAAACTCATATTATAGCTTAATACCTTTTTGGACAAACATATCCACAAAATTAAATTTCAAACAAATAGCATCTGCAACTTTTATCTAGAGGATGTACAATATAGCGGCGCAAGTGCAGTTTTGGTGGCAGAAAGATAACGCTTACTGCTTTTATGTATGACTGGTAACAGGGCAGACAACTCTAGAGGTTACACATGTTTCAATCAAAATATAGTTTCCGAAAATCAAAATTACCCAATTGGACATTATAATACCTTTATATAGTAGAATACTATTACTTTAAAATGCAAATAATAGCGTGCCTATACTGGATAAATTTAATGATATTTTAAACCATTTTGTGCGTGGGACACGACGTTTGATGATATTTCATGGTATGATACGTCATACTAAACTTTTGTATCCAAACATATACATTTACAACATGTTTGGTTGTCAACTCGGTGTGTAGCATTATACCAAGCGAGTAATGTCATACAAAATCGAGAAATTATTTTGGACATTGCGTGGCCGCATAAAAGAAGCATTTTTTGAAAACGACCCGTATGTTTATTGTGAACTATAAAGACATTGCTGTAGCATGAGTAAACATTAAGAATAGGTCTCAAAATCGCACAGATTTTAATGTTCACTTGTCTTAAGGATGCTCGCTGGTCATGTTTTGGTCTTTTTGTCAGATTTTCGAAATCCTCGGGTTTTATCCATTTCTTACACATGCATTTTTTTCCCATGAACCCCTACTTTTTCTTTTATAATTCAATCATATATACCGTAAAATGGTAATTGACAAAATCTTATGAAATCCTTTTTATTTTTTCATACATTTTTTAGAGACTGAAGTTGCCAATGCAAAGACGAGGAAAAGTCCAGAGAAAACCCATTTCCTGCAATTTTTCAAGTTCTTGTAGCACTAAAATGAGCACATGGACCTATATTTTTTCTTGCTTATTTGTTTACTATTCATATGTTCTCTCAAACTAAAGCACCTATTTCAAATCCTATTTATTTCCTATTAGACCAGCGATCATCCTTAAGTTTCAATGTTATGTTCCGGTATTGTATGGGTTAATTTCTCGTTGACATTACCGTAAATTTGAATATTTTGGCTTTTATTTTTTGGGGTTATTTGGTTCCTGTTGTAAATGCCCCAAAATTAAACACCTAAAATCAAACAAATCCAAAAAATAGAGGTCCACATTAATTTCAAATAGTTTCAATCTAGAAAAAAATTTAACATTAATTTTAGTTGCAAATCTTTGATTTATATTAATTTTTGATTTTGTGAAAACTAAACTGGTGTAATCAAAACACTGATATTTATTAAAACACTTGTAGTGACAACATTATAACCATTACACAAGGCACTGCTAATCAAAGAGATTAGTAAATCAATCCCTCGAACATCGAGTTTAACTTTAATTTTTATTTTATTTAACTTTGTTTTCATTATTTTTTTCTGACAGAGCCAAAATTAAACACACTGCTTACAATGCTAAATTTTAACACACTAAAATGTTGCACCTATGTTTTTAGCACAAACTGCCAAATTATATCTACACCACCATCCCGATAAACATATAACACAATATCTGTGTTTTGTCTTATTGATGCACACTTTGTTTCTTCCATGCCCCATGTTCTCTTGATGTGATTGTTCTTGTGCTGTTTTTTTTTTATGTCTAATCATTTGTAGTTCAGGGTTTCTATCTTCATTTGCTTCCGTTCTATTAGAATACAATTTATCAATCGTATGATTTACACGTGTTTGGTCTTGTATGGAAACGAGTTGGTTGATGACTGTTTAACGGTCAGTGGTAATTATTTCAAGTACAGGCATATGGACAACACGAGCCGGGTGTTTCAAGTGCTAGCTTACAAGGTAACAGTCCACTTTAAGATTTATTATTCCGACTCTGAGCAAAGGAGCAAAGGAATTTTTGCTCTTGCACCTTAATACTGCATGCTAAACTGAGAAGTAGCAAAGACCAATATCAAAAGCCTTAGTTTAACAGACCAAAAACAGAGCCCATGCCCTCCAGCAGTCGAAGAGAGCACGCTACAAAGAGACCACAGACGTGATCGACAATAAGTTTCAACGACCAAAGCCTTTTTTATCGTGTTAAAATGTATCAGAGTTTCAAAGACTTTATTTTTTATTGATATTTACTTTTCAGATATGGTATGCCAAAGACATGATAGACTTCCAGAAAGCCTTACGACGCAAATTCCCATATTCTTTCAGCACAATACATGATGATGATGATATCGTATTAGATCCTATATCACTAGCCACTCCTCCTTGTGATAATGTACCTGCAGTTACTGCTGTTCTCCAGTGTGCTTCAATCAATTGCAATCAGGCAGATATTTTTGAGCGCGCTGCTTGTGTAGCTGTCACATGTAACGGTTTAAGTTTATCTGAAGATTGCATAGCTTGTTCAAGAATTAGCGATGAGGCTAGTTTTGTAAAACAATGTGTTCAACCACAAGGGTCAATAAATGCTTTAACTGGTCCGGGTCTGGCTATGTTCAGCAGATTTCCGATGTCTTCCAGAGTTACACGTGATTTACTGCCTGGTGTTAAGAGACTTATTCCGAGATGGTTATTGTCAGCTGAGGCGAGTTTGATAATTTTTTATTTGCTTCTGTATGTTTTTTTAAAACGACAGAGAATTATCAAACATATTAATCAAATTGGACATTTAATTTCACATAATCACTCCTGTAAAAATCGAAATTCTTCAACATTGCTTCCAATAATTCAACTATTGGGGTAAAGTCTTTTCACCAAATACATATTTTTTCTACCAGCTTCCTTTAACCCCTTAAAACTTATAAAAACATTTTATAACAGTGATGTTTTTTATCACACACTATAATCTTGTTACACAATAAAAATGATTCGTTTCATTATTTAAAATTTGTAATGTAATGTTATTTTGATGTAATCATAAAGATAACGTCACATAAACTGAAATGCAAGTTCAGAGTCCGGTTTATTTTGTATTTTTCACTATTCAGTGATGGATATATTTTCCTTTATATTATGATACCATTAAATATAGCCAGATATCATGCATTTATCATATTTATCTTCGCACGGGGTGAAATTCCTGACAATTCCCATTTCAATTATTTAAACGTATCATTTGCACTATTCAGAGTATCATGGAATAAATAGAATATACCCCTTTCTGGCTGACACGCTCACATACACAATTTTCCATATATTATATAAAAATCAAAACAATATATATTTTAGGTAAAAGGGCTTGGAATAGTTGGATGTACGCATTTAAGCATTACTTTTCCGGTTCCGTACTTGGATCGTAAGTAAATACTGTCCAATTTTAGATTGTAAATTACTAAGTTAGAGATTTTAGAGAAGACACATTATGTACAATGTATATTAGAGAAACAAGCCCCATTATAGTCCTTGTATGTTTAAATGTTACGACAATATGGATATAATAACAATACATCGGTAAGTAACATTATGAAGTGTCTCAATTATTACCCTGATGTATCTATGAAATCGTCGGTATGAACTAGGCGAAAGCTTGTCTAAAGTACAATATATTTGGTCCACAAAACTTTATGCCATTTTTGAATAAAATACATGTAGATTGGTTGATTGGCCTTGATTCAATATGACTTGATTGATGCATTATAAGTACTCTACGCAATTATTTCCCTTATAGTAAGTGCGCTATGCATAAAATAAATGAAAAATTATATATAGCATATCCTTTTGTTGAAAAAATAAGTATTCTGTATTATTTTTATTATATTTTCAGCCGAAGTTCCTCCATTATTTTCAAGTTTTGAAGAAGAAAACTTAAATAACACCCTAGAGGTACTAGAATATTTCAAAAACGAAGATAGATTTATACTTATGGGAGATACCAACCAGTCACCATTACGCAGTGGTATAACACCGCTAGCTCAAGGTAAAACCTACTACATGTATTATTATATTTTATCACTCATTTGGTTTGAGAATTCATTTTCCAACTTTGTACATTGTAGATGTATCGTACGCGTTCACATTTTAATTGTGAGTTTTATTTATGCTAATACAACGTATAACATATGATTTTAAACGTCATTGAAATATCAGATAATACAGGCAGCCCTTTTTTTTAACTTAATCTTTGTTTCTTTTTCTTTTTATATTGAACAAATCAGATCTCCGTAATAAAAATTTCAAAAATAAGGTTGTGTAAAAGAAATACTATTTTGTTCGTTTTGAACAGTTGCATATTTCAAAAGCATGCACAGATGCAACTAGGAAAGGGATGAAATAAATAAAAGTGATTTGTTCCAAGAGATTTTCTGTATGTATTTTGCGATTTTCATATTTTCATATGTAACATTATAGATATTTCATTGTATTAAACAAAGTGGGTTTCATTTTGCCATGTATGAAGTTGTCGTAAATTACAGATTGTTTATTGTAAATTGCATAATATATGTATTTCTAAAAGCCATAATGTTGATTTGTTTAATGAAAAAAAAATAACTAAATTAACTAATTTGCTTTGCGAAAGACACAGCACGCAGCAAGAAAAGACATAATTCCTCCGAGAAACTATAGGGCGAAGTAGTAATTTTTTTCACACTCCTTTCTTTCCTTAACCAGTCATCGGCAATATTTTGAATCACTGCGGCGACAAAAGTGACCCAACGGAATTTGTTGATACATGTAGGATAGTATCTCTGCTACCAATATTCTTGCTTCGAATGAATAATTCAATAACGTTCGTACTACATAATCATATTAATCAAGTTATTTTTTTTGAAAATAAAATAATTCAATATCGTCTATCAGCAGCAAAAAAATTAACTTTTATTAAAGTCGGATCAATATTAATCGACAACTGAATGCCGAGAAAATACAGGGACCCAAAAAATCAAAAGACGAGGCAAAACTTCGATTGATTTGTTGATTATATTATAATCTGCTGGTTATGTCGGATCGGGATCTTACTTACTCTATATCATTGTTGTTATTATTATTGTTATTAATTTTATTCAGATAACTACAACGAACTATTAGCTAGTGGTCTGGTTAATCCATATGTTGATGATGGTGGAGAAGGAACATTCGGCAATGTTAATCCTTTGTCATTTTTCAGTGACGGATCGTTTATTTTTGATCACATCTTTTATAAAGGGGCGTTTGAAGTGACAGGTACAAAGGTAATTGTTTTAACTGGTGAAATAATATACATGTAGTATTATTGCTGAAGGTTTTCCATATTAGCTTAGTTATTGGTTCATGGCAAGCCATATTGAAACCAATTACTAAGCCAATATAGAAAACCTTGTGCCTTTACTGAGTAACCAGTCCAATATGTCATATTTACTAGTCCAATATGATCCTTTATTGAAGAACCAGCCCAATATGTCGAATATGGCATATTGGACGGGTATGTGCCATATTGGCGTATATAGTTTGTATTGTATTGACAGGTTTTATCATATTTAGGCTTATATTCCATTGTTAGTCAATAAATGGCCTTACTGCATAATAGCCATGTAAATGTCATTTATTAGGTTTTGGTGAATTTAAAATAAATAAATGTGAAAGAATATATTATCAACAAAAAATATAAAGAGGACAAATATACCTAAGGAGCAAACCAAAAAAAGCAATACATTAGAAAGACAAACCCGGGAAGACAAATGAACAACCACAAGCACAGCAAATAAATACTGAAAACTAAAGAACAACACGAAATCCTATAAAAACCAGGAGTGAACTCAGGTGCTTCTGAAGGGTAAGCAGTTCCTGCTCCGTATACGGCACCCGACGTGAAGTTCAACAAAGTCAATCCGATGGTAGTCGCAAATCTGTTGAGGTACATGATATGTTACGACAGTGGGAACAGGTCCAACATCATCTTAGATATTGGAACACTGTAACGGTCAATCAATTCGTGATGATGACCATAAAAATTCCTAATGATGATATCTCTGTAACCAAGGCTTTACATGACTATGGATTCTGCTCGTCAGGTTTTCCTGTAACCAAGACTTTACATGACCACTTTCCACGGATTCTCTTTGTCAGGATTTCCTGTAACCAAGACTTTACAAGACCACTTCAAACGGGATCTATTTGTCAGATTTTGCTGTAACCAAGACTTTAAAAGCCCACTTCCCACGGATTCTGTTTGTCAGGTTTGCTGTAACCAAGACTTTACATGACCACTTCCCACAGACTCTCTTTGTCAGATTTTCCAGTAACCAAGACTTTACAAGACCCCTTCCTACGGATTCTGTTTGTCAGGTTTCGTATAAAAAAGACTTTACAAGACCACTTCCCGCGGGTTCTGTTTGTCAGGGTTTACTGTAACCAAGACTTTACAAGACCACTTCCTACGGATTCTCTTTGTCAGATTTTCCTGTAACCAAGACTTTACAAGACCACTTCCAATGGATTCTGTTTGTCAGGTGTCCTGTAACCAAGACTTTACAAGACCACTTTCCACAGATTCTCTTTGTCAGATTTTCCTGTAACAAAGACTTTACAAGACGATTCCCACGGGTTCTGTTTGTCAGGTTTCCTGTAACAAAGACTTTACAAGACCACTTCCAACGGGTTCTGTTTGTCAGGTTTCCTGTAACCAAGACTTTACAAGACCACTTCCCATGGGTTCTGTTTGTCAGGTTTCCTGTAACAAAGACTTTACAAGACCACTTCCCATGGGTTCTGTTTGTCAGGTTTCCTGTAACAAAGACTTTACAAGACCACTTCCCACGGGTTCTGTTTGTCAGGGTTTACTGTAACCAAGACTTTACAAGACCACTTCCCACGGGTTCTGTTTGTCAGGGTTAACTGTTACCAAGAACTATTTATATTCATACATTCCAAGGGAAAGAAAGATAATCTCTACAGGGTCATTCAACTGCGAGTTTAATTTTTGGTTTATTCTTTTATTATTAAAACAATTTTCACCTATTAATGTTTTATTTTCAGTATTATATAAGTACGTTTCTCATTCACATTTGCCTTGAATTCGTTGTGCTTTACCTTGTTTTAAAGATGATTTTCCTTTATGCATTCAGTGTTTCTCTAGGGTAAAAAGGAAACATAACAATAACTTTTAGCTCATCTGACCCAAAAGGTCATGTGAGCTTTTGCCATCACTTGGCGTTCGTTAACTTTTCAAGAACCGCATAATGATCTTCTTCTTGAGGACCAAATTAGGCAGGGATCTTCCCTATAAGGATATTTCCAAGTGTTGTTACTTTGGTTTCAATTTGTAGAAAAACAAAAACAGGACTTTTTCTAATTTCTGATTGGCTTAATTTAAAAAAAAACTTCTTCTGAATAACTGCATGACTGATTGAAACTAAACTTTACAGTTATGTTCCAATGAAGGTGCTGACCAAGTGTTGTTAGTTTGGTGCCGATCCGTCATCCAATATGGCTGCCAACGGGGGAATTAGTTTAACATAGGACCCTATGGGAAATACATACAAAATTTGTCTGAAGAACCGGTGCATGGATTGAAACTAAACATGGTATGAAAGTTCCCTATGAGGTGTTGACCAGGTGTTGTTTCTTTGTTGCCGATCCGTCATCCAAGATGGCTGCCAGCGGGGTACTTAGTTTAACTAAGAAACATACGGGAAATACACACGATCCGTCATCCAAGGTGGTCGCCAGCGGGGGACTTAGTTTAATATAAGAACCTATGGGAAATACATACAAAAACTACATAGGATACTATGGGAAATGCATAAAAACTACTCTTTCTTGAGAAACACTAAATGGATTAAAATCAAACATAATACAGATATATCTCTCAAGAAACCATCAATAGTGTTGTTACTTTTGTACACTTTGGAGTTTTCTTTATGGTAAGCCTTAATGCGTTTACTCTTTAGATGTATTATTTTGACTTCACATATAAGGTGCTGACCAAGTGTTGTTACTTTGGTGCAGATCCATAATATATGGTGGCCGCCAGGGAGGATCTTAAATTCACATAGATCCTTATTGGAAATAGGTACAATAATATTCTTCTAGAGAACCGCTAAATGGATCAAAACCAAACATGGCATGAATGTATAAGGTGCTAACCAAGTTTTTTTTTTCTTTGCTTCTGATATGATAACCAAGATGGATACCAGCGGAGTTCTTATTTTAAGATAGGACCCTATGGGAAATACAAACAGAAATCATCTTCTAAAGAACTGCTGAATGGATTGAAACCAAACATGGCATGAATGTTCATTATGACGTTTTGACCAAGTGTTGTTACTTTGGTGCCGATCTGTCATCCATGATGGCCGTCAGCGGAAGACTTAGTTTAACAAAGTATCCTACAAAGGAATTACAAAAAAACGGCTTCTTCGTAAAAAATTATGGCATGTCATGGATGTAAATCTCAATGTTCTTTAGAAATGATCAAATGGAAAATTCAGGTGTGCGATACCAGCTCATGGGAGCCTCTGTTTAGTTTTAGTAAATAAATGGATTTTCTGAACATATATTGTAGCAAAGGCCCTTTCTCTGGGCGTGTGTTTGGATGTTAGGAATATCGGGAAGTTGGAATAATCTGATACCCAGTGCTGGGAGAGTGCCACACTATCTTGGCGAAAATGTACCATTTCAACAGGGTTTTTTAATTGTTTGTAGCTGGACTTTTACTAACAATCAACCAACTTTTACCGGCACCTTCAAAACTTATTTGGGTGACCATGATTTTTAATGAAAGTTCTGTATACTTGAATCCATGAATTTGAAGTATAGAAATCTTATTGGTATTAAACCTAATAGCACCGTAGAGATTTGATTTGAACGCCCATTGTCGTCTTTATACAGATACATTATTTATGTCAGGTGTCGCTCCGTTTTTAACTTCATTTTGATATATAATATTAAGGAGTAGGAATTCGCCCCGAACACATTACATTGGTTGTTTACTAGGAGAGTGATTGCCGGCCACGAGCATACAAGTACCTCTTTTTCATAATATTAAGTGGGTTCGTATTTTGTCAATATACAGTAATAGATTATATTTCATTAAACAGGAAATTTATTTTTTAGCCATACTTTTGCGATAGATTTTATATTCTTTTCTTTTATTAATTTCCAGAGGATGTTTGACAGTTTTATAGACATTGGAGGAACATACAGTCCATTGTCAGACCATTATGGTGTGTCTGCTTTATTTAAACGGAGACCAAAGTTAACCTGGAAGGAAATAGATATAACTCTTAAAATACCGAAAAACTAATACTAAATTACAGAAATAAACATATACTACTAGTATCATATCTTGTTCTAGTGTGTAAAATTTTATGTTGTAATACGTATTTTTAAATGACCTCTAAATGCGTACATGTGTACAAACTGAAAAAGCAATTAAAACAAGGGTCGATTCTGTAAATACAAATGAATACGGGGCAACAAGAAAACACATAAAATTAAAATTCAGATTCGTGATACCGGAAATGACTTTTTAGAAAGGGCTATACTGTCAGACAAAATTAACCAAGTTACATTTGGTACAAGCTTATTGAAGTGATTGGATTAAATCGATATTATTTTTACCCGAACCTCCCCCATATAACCTTACCCTATAATATATATAAAATATATACGTTAAAAGCCAATGTAACAGGGTCGCTTGGGCATCAGACACCAATTCCAGTTTAAATTTCAACAGTTTATTCAGGATTACAGTGACAACAAAAAGAATATCCCTGTAATACAATATACATATTAAATATATAACAAGAATTAGTATAAAAAACAATCTACTTTACTATTTCATATTCCAATATATATTATACACATATTAAGAATAAATAAAAATTTAGCACAGCAGTTTGTGTATAAGAAAGCCATGTATGGAAAAGATATAGATTAATCATTTCAAAAAATGACTTATTTGCTATGTATGAAATAATTCAAATTGTAAATGTAACACTTCACTGAAAATTTAAATGCTTAAATAACCTATGTATTTACACTGAATGTAGTTGTCCTTGTTATGGCACATATGTTAAAAAATGAAGAATAGCAATAGTATATAAATTTCAGTATTATCACATATGATTATACATTACACTATTTCTACCTTATGAGTAGTTTAAATACTATATATCATAGACTATCTTAACATCATAGACAAGACTTAACCATCTAATAATTGATACAATTTAAATCAATCAATAAAGTTACCTGTCTATGGGACTAAGGTTTAAATCACACTATGGTTAAACCACATTAACTTGCAGTGTGACATCACAAACCCTTACAATTATAATTAAAAGTATACTGATCACCTGTTTTACTTGTCCACTTTCTTAAAAAATCAATAGTTGACAAACTATATATAAATACACAAGTACATGTTCATGTTTTCAGATATTATTTTGAATACACAATAAATTAAAAGTAATCTAAATACACAATTATATACCAATTTCTATTTTAATAAGTTCATAAAAAATCAACCCTATCACACCAATAACGTGGATTATTACAAAGCATTTTCCATATCGGGTCCCATATCATTCCGAGAACCCCATATTAGGCCTATATGGTACCCGATATTGAAAATGCTGTGTTATAATCTCTTTGTCATACATTTATACTCATAAATAAAATCTTTTATAGGTATGATTTTTATTAGTATGCCCTTTTATGGCTTCACACAATGGAGTTAGAATCTTATTCTCATGCAATCATGTCCAGAACATAACTATTTTACTCTAGAAACTCCTTTGTTCTTCGAATGAAACGGACGCCGATGTTGACAGCAGCAGACAACTGACTTCGTGGCGTAATCGGAAGTTATCATTGTGAGTCTCAATACGTGTACACAAGAGGTCTTGATATTGATAACAAGTCCGATTAGGCTTATATTTCTACTGGACAAATATGATATGGACACTTCCGGCTGTATTAAAAAGACAAAATTGGCCGTATCAACACCAAATGTATGATAAAGTATGATAACTTGCTAGAAGTAACAGAACATATAAAGGACTTCATATGTGCTCGATATTACTGTATGACTAGACATTTACTCGTACCTGCTGATATTGTGCCAACCTCAAATAATAATTCAGAAATGTTCCTTACTGTCTACATTTAGAAGTAATCTCTTAAGATTGGAACAATGGAGCTTCTCCGCCATCTTCTCTAAATAACAATAATGTATCTAACTTATATATGCTTCTGCTTATCTGCTTAGTGTTTTGGAAGTCAACGTTTCAGTCGCAATTCTAAGATATTTGTTTTCCACTTCAGCTGGAGTAAAAATTAATCTGTATATTTTTCTAGACAATCTATTTTCCCGGATAAACCACCAGAAGTAAGAACGTTTCAATTTTCTATTATTAGCGACAAAATATTATTGTTTCATCTTTTACTTTTCTTATTAGAATCCACTGGTTTGAAATATTTCCTTCGAATACGCTGCAACGCAACAAAATTTATGTGGAAGGTTAAGATCAGCATTCTCTCCGATTATTAAAAAATCAGCAGCAACGAAGTCTTTTACTTAGAGTAATTCCCGTCAGAGAAGTAAAATATGGAAAATTTCATATGTAAGCGCTCTCATGGTTTTACCGGATTGACTTTGTTGAACTTCACGACTGGGGCCGTTTACGGAGCAGGAACTACTTACCCTTCCCTAGCACCTGAGTTCACTTCTGGTTTTTACAGGAGTTTGTGTTGTTCATTGTTTTTAGTTTTTAGTGTTTATTTATTGTGCTTGTGGTTGTTCATTTGTTTTCCCGAGTTTGTCTGTCTAATGGATTGCGTTTTTTGATTTGCTCCTTAGGTATATTGTCCTCTTTATATCAAAGGTTGAAATATTATTCTTGCAAAATTGCATTGTTAGAGCAATCTCCAGCAACCAACCACCAGCCCTCTTCCA
The DNA here is from genome assembly GCA_028015205.1 of Mytilisepta virgata. Lineage (NCBI taxonomy): Eukaryota > Metazoa > Mollusca > Bivalvia > Mytilida > Mytilidae > Mytilisepta > Mytilisepta virgata. Next base: position 12,571,668 of record CM051520.1, read on the forward strand.
TTGCGTAGAGTAACTTCAAGATTCTTGAAGAAAAAAACGTTCAAATACTTTCGAAATTAGGCCACACTAAATGGATTTTTAGTTCTTTGGACTTTTGTGATGGCAAAAATAGGTGCGAGCGAGCGAAATTTTAGTTTATTTTTTTTCTTGAGGACTATTTTTCATACGAAGATCAAATTTACGTGCGGCACAATTTTTTTTAACTAAAAAATTGCAAAAAATGTGAAAATCCCAATTTTTAAACAAATTTCAGGAGGGGCGAATATTTTTATTTTTTGTTTTCTTGCAGAATTTGGGCGAATTTTCAGCATTTTTGCAAAATAAAGCGGCAACAAAATCGGAGCAGCGAAATCCAAAGAACAAAATATCAATTTGGTGTGGCCTTATGTGTTCAAAATAATCTGTATTATACTTAATAAAACTGAATATTTCTTTCTTTATTTTCCCTTTTACTGTCTTAGTATGATAGAAATAATGTAAGAAGAAAAAACTTAGTATAAGAGGGTTGCAAAATGTCGGATGTTAAGAATGAATATTTGACGTTATAGAAGGAATGCGTGATAAATAATGGTAACGTCATTCCATTTAAATCTCCCTAAATCAAACAATCTGAAACACAAATGCTGGTTTTACCGATTATAAAAGAGGTTTACCGAATGTTAGTCGCTGTTTTGAGGTTGAGAGGTTTAGATCAGTATTCTGATGAGGTCGAAAATCAGCACCGACGGATTTATTTCCTTAGAACAGTTAAAAATATTAAAAATTCGTAAGGGTTCCGCGGAACCCAGTGTCTCGCCTACTTTTGATGTTGTCTATATTTTCAGTGTGATAGGTGAATGCACATAATAAATTTGCAGTTAATGAAATAAAACATTTGAAATGTATGAAAAAAGATTTTGTTGTAAAAAATTAATATAGTATGCAATTATATATATATAGATTTATAAATGAGTAGAAACATAAATTTATTGAATGAACAAATGTTAAAGAAGACAAATTTTAAAGTGCTTAATGATCTAGCCTTTAATTAAAAAAGTAGAATATATGTACAAATAAGAAAATTGTGGGTTATAGGAAATTTGCATTTTTTTCTCATAAACTACATTTAGAGTGAATTAGAATAAGATGTTTAAGGCCAGGTGACATATTCTGGATACTCTTTTTTGATAATGAAGAAACTTCTCTGCAAACTTAATAAAAATAATAAAGTTATTAAAATTTTTAAAAACTTTCACAACATAGTGAATGCAATGTTAAGTCCATTTATACGTAAAAAACTGAAAAACAGAAATAAATATTTTACAAAATTTTCTCCTGGATACAATCTTTATATCATAAACAAGCTTCTGTCCAAATTTGGTAAAATTCCTGGATAGTTTAAGAAAGTTATTAAAATTTTAAAAACTTTAACCACAGAGTGAATGTAATGTTTCCTGGCAGAAAAACTAAGTCCATTTATAAGTAAAATACGGAAATTTTTTTTTTTTTTTTTACTAAATTTACTTCTGGATACTATATTATGATCATAAACAAGCTTCTGTCCAAGTTTGGTACAAATCCAGGATAGTTTAAGAAAGTTATTAAAATTTTGAAAACTTTAACCACAGAATGAATGTAATGTTTCCTGGCAGAAAAACTAAGTCCATTTATAAGTAATATACAGAAAAACTGGAATTTTTATTTTACAAAATTTACTTCTGGATACTATCTTATGATCATAAACAAGCTTCTGTCCAAGTTTGGTACAACTCCAGGATATTTTAAGAAAGTTATTAAAATTTTAAAAACTTTAACCACAGAGTGAATGTAATGTTTCCTGGCAGAAAAACTAAGTCCATTTATAAGTAAAATACGGAAAAACTGGAATTTTTTTTTTTACAAAATTTCCTTCTGGATACTATCTTATGTTCATAAACAAGCCTCTGTCCAAGTTTGGTAGAAATCCAGGATAGTTTAAGAAAGTTATTAAAATTTCAAAAACTTTAACCACAGGGTGAATATTTGTGGACGCCGCCGCCGACGACGACGGAATGTAGGATCGCTATGTCTCGCTTTTTCGACAAAAGTCGAAGGCTCGACAAAAATGGACTTTGTAAGCGCTTACTAATCACATTTCTCAACCCCACCACCCTTCATTGTCTGTAATTACCCCGAATGTCTATTGTATTTATATAGTGCATATGTGTTTTGTCTGTTAGTCAGTTTTCAAGAAAAATATACAATTACTGACTTTGTAATAGGTCGCTATCAGGATTTTTCAACCCGAGAAAATGTAATATTTACCGAGCCTTTAGGCGAGGTGAATATACATTTTCAAGGGTTGATCAATATTATTACATAGTCAGTAATTGTTTTATTACATGAATCGGACAACTGTTCTTTCAATTCTGTTTTAAGAATAAATCGGTCACTATTAAATTCCGCTTGACCTGTTACATAGCCAATAATTGTTTTATTACCTGAATCGACAAAATGGACTTTTCCTTTCTATTTTAAGAACAAATCGGTCACTATTAAATTTCGCTGGACCTGTCATGATCTATTTTAATCCCGTAACTGTGCAAGCGGTATTCTTGCACTACACCTCTCAGTTACTATCACGAGTACTCAAGACCTTTTAGACATTTCTCATCCAATCAGAAAATAGAAAAAAAAATATTAATGTAATAATGCTGATACGTACTTGTCTGAATTTTGGGTCACCTGTTGTAAGATTTCAAGCTTTTATCAGACTTCTCTGTATGGTCCACGATTTACAGAAGGCTGCATGCATTACCGAATTATTTTTTTTTCATTTACGAACAAATATTTATATCATTACCGATAATTCAAAATTAAATACAGGTAAGGACTACAGGTAACCATTGCCTTACCTTTATATTGTCAGTCACTCACTACAAATCAGATATGGTCTTGAAATCATGGAGATAACACACACGGAAACAAATAGGAGAATACAGCCATCATGTAGGCATTACAACTGCCACCAGAGGAAAACAAAGACCAATAACTCAAAACTACAGAAAGTTGTGACCTGAAGTTTGGTTGCAGACTTTTTTTAAATTCTGTTTTATTGAATGAGAGTTATTATGCGCTGCAATTTATGAAGGTGAAATACTAATTAGACCAATGATTTGAAGTAAAGAAATGAAATATATATTTTTTTAGTTATCCCCCTTTTCACACAGATTTGTATTTGTTTCCAGATCTATAACATTTTCACACAAGTTAAAGTTTAATATAACATAAATGATGAAGGTAGAATCTGAAATATGCCTATTTCAAAACTCTCCTATTTTTATGATATCTTAGTTGTAATGCCTACATAAATCACATGTTTTTCTCTTCTGTTACCTTTAATATAATGTTATAAAATAATAATATGTATTATTATTATCAAAATTTTTATTATTATTACTTTGCTTTATCAGTTATTTTAAGTTCAATTCTTTCTATCATGTAAATACATGCCAAGAACGGTCCGAGAATATATGATGTATATTACATCTTCATTCACTAAATGTACGAAACATACATTGTTATTTTCGGCAGTTGGTAAAATGCAAAGTGTCAGTAAAATGATAATTTTGAAGGTTTGAATGTTCGTGCCTTCCATTTATAACCAACATTGATTCATTAGATATGAGGATCCAGAAAATTACAAATGTATCCCAGTAGCGTCATTCCAACAATATGTACATGGTTTCTAATTTTGTTATAACATTATTGTAAATATGTGTACATGCGTCAGTTGTCGTCCTTTAGAGATCTTCTCCTCTGAAACCACTGGGCCAATTGGAACAAAACTTGGCAGCAATACTCCTTAGGTGGTCCTCTTTCAGAATTATATCCGATGACCCGGTCCGTCATCCAAGATGGCCGCCAGAACCGAACATAATTTAACATATGACCCTATGGGAAATTTACTTAAAGATCTTCTTGTCTGAAACCACTGGGCCAACTGGAACAAAATTTAGCAGCAATGGTCCTTAGGTTGTGATCTTTGAGAATTATATCCGAAGACCCAACTCGTCATCCAAGATGGCCTCCAGAGCCGAACATAGTTTAACATAGGACCCTATGGGGAATTTAATTAAAGATCTTTGTTACGGCCGAAATCACCTTTAAATTATAGCCAACAAAAGACACAAATCAATAATAAAATTTAACAAGATTTATTATATACAAAGTTTACAAAAATATTACAAAAAAAACTAAAATGTCAACTTAACTGTTCAAAATCCTGTTTTTTCTTGATCCGGAATTCTGGTCACTGTTGCCTGAATCCAAACGGAATATTATATCCAATCAGTCACAATCTAGTATGATGTAACGAAAATGAAAGTCTGCCAAGTACGATATGTGAAACGTAAATAAATCCAACAGCTGAGAACACAAGAATGTCTGGTAATACGTTCTGCTCTGCAAGTTTAACTTTCGTGTCCATATATATAGTGTAGAACGGAAACTTCTGGAATACGGTAGAAGTTCGAATCGCACCATAATTATTACGTAAGTCAAATAGAAAGTTCTAGTCATTCCATCAGTATCCATTATCGTTCCAGTGATTTCTAAACTGCGCAGTTATAACATTATTTGGTAAACAACTATAAGTATTATGTAAACATAGTATACATGTTATAAGGCTACGCAAAACAAATCAGGCCAAGATAAATAAATATAAATATAATAATTACAATATCATAACACCTCCCCCCTTAAAAGAAGTTTGAGTGTAACGAAAACTTCATGAACAATATATACAAAAATATATAGTATACATACAATGTTTTAATAAGATCTAGATAAAGCATCTGCTATTACGTTATCTTTACCTTTAATATGTTTTACAATAATATCATATTCCTGTAACAATAAACTCCACCTAGTCAACCTCTGGTTCTTGTTTCTCATTTTATGTATGAAGGTGAGAGGATTATGATCAGTATAAACCAGAATAGGATGCATAGTGGGATTTAAATATACATCAAAATGTTGAAGTGCAGACAACAGTGCAAAACATTCTTTTTCAATAGTGGAATAATTTTTCTGATGTTTATCTAATTTCTTGGAAAAATATGATATAGGTTTCTCAACATTATCATCTGTTTCTTGATATAAAACTGCTCCAACTCCTACATCACTTGCATCAACGGCAAGTTTGAATTGCTTTTTAAAGTCTGGAGTGATAAGAACGGGACTGTTAATTAAAAGTGATTTGCTTTTTTCAAAAGAGTTTTGACAATTATCACTCCAGATGAATTTAGAATCTTTTCGTAAAAGATGAGTCAATGGTTGAACAACAGTAGCAAAGTTTGAACAAAATTTTCTGTAAAATCCAATCATGCCTAAATATCTCATAAGTTGTTTTTTATTTGTAGGAGGAGGAAAATTGGTAATTGCATCCACTTTAGCCATAATAGGTTTCACTTGACCTTGGCCAACTGTGTGTCCTAAATAATCAACAGTGGCCTTACAAAATTCACTTTTAGCAAGATTAACAGTCAAATTTGATTGTGACAATCTATCAAAAGTATCATATAAATGTTTTAAATGCTCTTCCCAGCTATCACTACATACAATAAGATCATCAATATAAGCATAACAACAGTCTAAATCTTTTATAACATTATTGATCATTCTTTGAAACGTAGCTGGAGCATTTTTCATACCAAACGGCATGACAGTATATTGAAATAAGCCGTCTGGTGTGACAAAAGCTGATATTTCACGAGCTCTCGGTGTCAGGGGGACCTGCCAGTAACCTTTTAATAAATCAAATTTGCTTACGAATTTTGATTGTCCAATGTTATCAATGCAATCGTCTATCCTTGGAATCGGATAGGAATCAGATTTTGAGACTGAGTTTAATTTTCTGAAATCAGTAACGAAACGAAAGGTTTTATCTGGTTTGGGTACAAGAAGACAAGGAGAGCTCCATTCACTGTTACTCGGCTCAATGATATCATTGTCAAGCATATATCTAGTTTCTTGTCTCATAACATCAAGTTTAAGTGGATTGAGCCGGTAAGGATGTTGCTTAATTGGAGAAGCATCGCCTACATCAACATCATGACAAACAGCAGTGGTTTTGTTTGGCACATCTGGAAAAAGATTTTTAAAAGTAAATACCAAAGTTTTCAATTTTTCTCTGCGATCGAAAGTCAGATGTGCAAGTTTTGAGTCTAAATCTGATAAAATTTCAGAATTTTTCAATCTAACAGTTTGTTCCATAGTCTTGGAATCAAAAGATGGTTCAGTTATATCTGGTTTGTCATGATCGTTCTCCAATTTAACCATGGCTAAAGTGGCAACTGGTTTACTCTCACCTTCATTAGTACGCTCAAAATATGGTTTTAACATATTAATGTGACACACTCTATTTTGTTTACGCCGACCTGGAGTTTTTACAATATAATTCAAATCATTGATTTTACTGTCGATTGTATAAGGACCACAGTATTTAGCATGTATAGGATGCCCAGGGACTGGCAAAATACAAGTACCTTATCACCAGGCTCAAAAACTCTGTCCCTGGCATCTTTATCATACCATATTTTCATCTTATTTTGTACAGTTTTTAAGTTTTTCTGAGCAATTTGACAAGCAGTATACAATTTTTCTTTAAATCTAGATACATAGTCTAGAAGATTCAAGTCAGTGTGTTCAGTAAGCCATTTTTCCTTAATTAATTTCAAAGGTCCCCTTACAGTATGACCAAACACTAACTCAAAGGGGCTAAAACCAAGGGGTTCTTGAACAGCCTCTCGGACCGCAAAAAGTAGAAAGTGAACACCATCATCCCAGTCCCTATCAAATTGAAGACAAAAAGTTCTAATCATGTTCTTCAATGTTTGATGAAAACGTTCTAAGGCACCTTGAGATTCTGGATGATAAGCACTTGATCTATACTGAGCAATCCCTAACTGATAAACGACCTGCTGAAATAAACCTGACATAAAATTTGAACCCTGGTCGGACTGTATTGACTTAGGAAGCCCTACTAATGTGAAAAATTTGATAAGAGCTTTGACAATAGTTGGTGTCTTAATATTCCTTAAGGGAATAGCCTCAGGAAAGCGAGTGGATGTACACATGATCGTTAGTAAATAAGCATTTCCTGTCTTGGTCTTTGGTAAAGGTCCAACGCAATCAATAAGTACTCGGCTGAAAGGTTCTTCAAAGGCTGGAACTGGCAGAAGTGGTGCTGGTGGTATTTTCTGGTTAGGCTCGCCAACAACCCGGCATATATGGCATGATTTACAGTATTCTGTGACATCATTTCTAAGTCTGGGCCAGTAGAAATGTTGTAATATCTTAAGACAAGTCTTCCTTATACCTAAATGTCCAGCCAAGGGGGTGTCATGGGCAAGACCAATAATTTCTTGCCTATAGACTTTAGGCACCACCACTTGGTATACCACTCTCCATTCCTCCTCTGGGATAGCATCAGGGGGCCTCCACTTCCTCATCAAAATGCCGTCTTGATGGTAGTAACATTCGGCCACTTTGTCTGCTTCTTCTTGGGGTAGAGCCCTCTTGCAGAGCTGAAGAACCTCAGGGTCTTTATTCTGTTCTTCCCTAAATGTTCTTTTGTCTAATGAATGGCTGTTCACGTCTGGCCATGGCATAATTACACGTTTGTTAGTAACAGGTGGTCTTATTATGGCCTTTTTTGAGCTATCGGGACCTTCAATGTCGGCAAAGAAAGTGTCAGAAAGGTCCATATAATCATACTGGCCTTCTTGTAAATCCTCATCTTGTTGTTTTCTTGCCATTGCCCTAGTAACAACACAAGCTGGATACAGTTCAGTATCTTCTTCAGGTGATTTAACATCCACCACCGGTTCACTTGTAACAATTGGTTCAGCAACCACTTTGTTCCTAGCTAGATCATTTCCTAGCAATAATGAAACACCCTCAACAGGGAGAGTAGGACGAACACCCACAACAACTGGTCCAGTAATTAAATCTGATTTCAAATAAATACGATGGAGGGGAACATCTATACAACCTAACTCCACACCTCGTAACAAAACGGAGGCACCAACGGACGTCTCCTCGGACAAAGGCAACACACCTTCTAACAACAAAGACTGAGAAGCTCCAGTGTCCCGTAAAATCTTAATAGCCTGAGGAGTAGTATTATCAACAATAGAAACAAACCCATCAGACATAAAGGGCTTATAATCCTCCATGTAATCACAAAAACTGGACTTAAAAGCCTGACTCGCAGGACATTCCAACTTATTGGTAACAACGGGTGTCGTACAAGCACTGGACTTGGGCTTATGATCTCTTTCATTCTTCTTCTGGAGTCTAAAACAATCAGCCATCAGGTGACCATTTTTCTTACAATAAGCACAAGTTAGTGATTTCTTCTCAAAAGTATCAAACTTTGGACCAGACATATTATAACTAGACGGACTCTTATTCTGTGCAACAGGCTTACAATCAGTACGCTCAGTGCTTTGATTTTTGTAATTTCCGCTAGAAGTATTAAAATTTTGACCTTTGAAAGTTCTTTTATGTGAAATGGTATAATTATCGGAAACAACAGCTGCATCTTGCAATGTCTCAACAGTTTTGTCATCTAAATGTGTTTTTAAGTCTAAATTAACACACTGCTTGAACTCTTCTAATAACATTAATTGTCTTAATTTATCAAAATTTTTATCTATTTTCTTTGACGTAAGCCATTTATCAAATAAATCTTCTTTTTCCCTAGCAAATTCAACATAGGTTTGTGTTTCAAACTTTTTATAAGACCTAAATTTCTGTCTATATGCTTCTGGCACTAGCTCATAAGCTTTCAAAACTTCCTGTTTAACAGTATCATAATCAGAACTTTTTTCTGAAGATAAAGCTGAGTAAATTTCAGCGGCCTTGCCCACAAAAACACTTTGCAGCATTGTAGTCCAATAAGGCTTTGGCCATTTCAAATTTTGAGCAATTTTCTCAAATTGTGGAAAAAATTTATCCACCGTTTTTTCACAAAATTTAGGAACCAAACGTATATTTTTTGCTGCCTCAAATTGTTCTGATTTTGACTTAGTGTTGCTTTCTGCTTTGACCATTTCCATTTTTATTTTCTCCATCTCTATCCTTTCCCTCATTTCAAGTTCTGCCTGTTTTTCTTCTTTTTCTTTTTCTAATTGTTTTAATTTAAATTCATCTTCTTTTTCTAATTGTTTTAATTTAACTTCGTTTTCAAATTGTTTTTCCAATTGTTTTAATTTAAGTTCGTGTTCTAATTCAAGCTGTTTTAATTTTAAAGCATCAACATTTTCGACCTTGAGGTCAAGAGCCTCTTCACCAAAAATTTCTAAATCAACTAAATTGTCTATTACCAAATTTTTTATAATTTGTTTTCTCATAGATGCTCTAAAATCTATTTTTAGATGTTTAGCAAGCAAAACTAATTCTTCTTTCTTTCATTTATCAAATCCTTCCAGGTCTGGCGTTTTCAAAAATTTACCAGCATCAAATGCCATCTTGTAGAATTTTGTTGGCTAATTCTAATAAAAATACTGAAAAAATTTAATAAGATATTAACGTTATCCCGAGACGAGCTCCCAATTTCTGTTACGGCCGAAATCACCTTTAAATTATAGCCAACAAAAGACACAAATCAATAATAAAATTTAACAAGATTTATTATATACAAAGTTTACAAAAATATTACAAAAAAAACTAAAATGTCAACTTAACTGTTCAAAATCCTGTTTTTTCTTGATCCGGAATTCTGGTCACTGTTGCCTGAATCCAAACGGAATATTATATCCAATCAGTCACAATCTAGTATGATGTAACGAAAATGAAAGTCTGCCAAGTACGATATGTGAAACGTAAATAAATCCAACAGCTGAGAACACAAGAATGTCTGGTAATACGTTCTGCTCTGCAAGTTTAACTTTCGTGTCCATATATATAGTGTAGAACGGAAACTTCTGGAATACGGTAGAAGTTCGAATCGCACCATAATTATTACGTAAGTCAAATAGAAAGTTCTAGTCATTCCATCAGTATCCATTATCGTTCCAGTGATTTCTAAACTGCGCAGTTATAACATTATTTGGTAAACAACTATAAGTATTATGTAAACATAGTATACATGTTATAAGGCTACGCAAAACAAATCAGGCCAAGATAAATAAATATAAATATAATAATTACAATATCATAACATCTTCTTGTCTGTAATCAGTTGACCAATTAGAACAAACCTTAGCAGCAATGGTCCTTACGTGGTTCTCTTTCAGAATTATATCCGGTGACCCGGCCCGTCATCCAGGATGGCCACCAGAGCCGAACATAGTTTAACATAGGACCCTATGGGAAATTAACTTTAAGATCTTCTTGTCTGAAACCACTGGGCCAGTTGGAACAAAACTTAGCAGCAATGGTTCTTAAGTGGTCCTCTTTCAGAATTATATCTGACGACCACATCCACTATCCAAGATGGCCGCCATAGCCGAACAGTGTTTAACATAGAACCTAAAATCACTGAAAGATCTTCTTGTTTGAAACCAGTGAGCCATCTTTCAGAATTATATCTGACGACCACATCCACTATCCAAGATGGCCGCCATAGCCGAACAGTGTTTAACATAGTACCTAAAATCACTGAAAGATCTTCTTGTTTGAAACCAGTGAGCCAGATGGAACTTGACAGGTTGCCAGTCCAGATAGACATAGTCCAGGTGAGCGATACAGGCTCCTGGGAGCCTCTAGTTGATTTGACATATTCAGTGAATAATGAATAACGAAATATTTCATTATTCATTGTTGGAAGCAGTATTACATTATTCAGTAAGCGGTCATGAATAACGAAAAATGATTTTTTTCATTTTTCATTATTCATAGTATTTTGAATTTTGAAAAATGAATAATGGACGTACTTCAGCACGGTACAATCAGGTCTGATCTGGTTAATAGTAGCATAGTCTTTTGGAAAATTCGATTTTAATAACTATTCCAAGATGCTTTCTAAAAGCACTCCCATAATTATATTTATTGCAGAATCTTAACTTTGGGGAAATTAATACATAAATAATCATGTATTAATTAACGATTTTAGCAAACAGATATTTTTTTTCAAATAAACGTCTAAGACAGGGTAATGTGCAGTTTTTGTTAATTTCAACACTCTAAAAATTGCACGGTTGAAACCACGCATTAATTGCCCATATGATTAGAAAATCGATTTGTTTTTAATCAAGGGAGTAATATGTATAGTCATATTCAAATACAGGTCAAAATAACCACGCTGATTCGTATACGGTATTTGCATGTACATTTACTCTTAATACCAAATTTAATACTAGAATGCATGATATTATTATTAATTTCTGTACTATGCTACGTTCTAGTAGTAAATGGGTACAAAAGTGTAATTTTTATTTCAATCTCTTCAGACCAAACAATCATCTAAATTTGGAAACAATCTAAATTCATGAACTATGTATTGCTAAAAGTATGGTCAATAATGTTTAATTGTGTCCTGACCTCGCTTATTCCATCTTTTTCATGCAGAACATTGACAGTTTTTTTTTAATAGTCAACACCATTCAGTGAATTGATGTTTCATATTAAAGGCGAATATATTTGGGAATAATTAATATATTTACAATGATGTAGGTAAATGTGAATTAAAAAGTTCATCTGTATCTTTTCAGAAGAGATGTTGATACATGTATTAAGAGCAAAGATAATATGGGTCTTGATAACATTTGTATACTCAATTGAAATATTTCAATCAACGAAACGGACGGTTAACGTAGTGACCTTTAATACAGGCTTAGGAACATCAGTTCCATTCTATAATCAACGTAGACGTCCAGTAATTAACGCTATACTGTCCTCCGATGCAGATGTTATATGTCTGAATGAGGTTTGTAATGCAGTAAAAGTAAATGATCATTCACATTTTGCAATAATCAATATCCGTTTCCAGAAAAAAAAACTATCTTTCCAAACAGTGTTCCGCAAATATCATGTGCTTGTTTTGTGTATTTAAATATGCCATTTGCAAGTTTAATCAAATGCACATTCTTAGTTTCGTCTCATTTCTTGGCATTTTATTCATTTTTTTTCAATAAAACTACTTTTGAAAGTGAGCAATTTCTTGAATGAAGTCTAACTAATCTAAATAATGGTCACACAAATGACAAAGAGTCGCTTGGCTGTCGAAATGGCTAAAAGTTAATAAACCAGAAACAAAAACACACAAATAACTGGTTCAAGACAAAGGTGAGATGTTTCGGCTAACTAGCCATGAGTGATGTTTATAGTTGAAGATCTTACCAATCATGAATATATATTAAGAATCAATAAGTGTTATGTTATTATTTATTAACTAGCATTCTTACTTATTTGCTCTAATTTACCTTTTTCAGTTATGGTATGCTACAGAATTTCAGACAGCTTTACGACACAAATTTCGATATTCTTTTAGCATTATACATAATGATATTTTATTGGATCCGTTATCTTTATCAACTCCTCCATGTGAGCCTTGGGCATTTGCGATGCTTTTACAGTGTTTTGTTGTGAACTGCAATCAACCTGATGCATTCCAACAAGCTGTCTGCTTCTCCATTACGTGTAACGGTTTTAAATTGCTCTCCGCAGAGTGCACAGCCTGTGCATTTGTAAGTGGAACAACCGGTATATCATAACAATGTGTTATTCCACGTCAATCAATTGATGCTTTTACTGTTCCAGGTTTAGCTATTTTCAGCGAGTTTCCGATGTCCGGTAGAGTTGCTCGCGATCTTCAGCCTGGTGTTAGACGGATCATTCCAAGATGGTTTTGCTCAGTTGAGGTAAGTTCAAATAAATGCATCTTCAGTTAGATGATTATAACATCAAGTAATTTATTTCAAAGAGTATCGACAAGCTGTGTACTTAGTATATTTTGTAACTTACTTTGTAAAGTTTTATTATAATGATCGAATATCATATAAAGAAAAGTTTTGATAAAAATTTTATGATATCAATGTTGATCCACTGAATTAAAACAAATTAAGTTCCGTATGTAACGAAAATGTTGAATACCAAAACACTGATAAGATAGCACAAATTAGTAAAACTGAATTCTGCTGAATTTGAGTCAACAATTAGAAACTTTTTTTCACTGGTACCAATTAACATTCCAGATACCTACTGTGGAGCAATTCTATAAACTTATTTCATTCTTTTTTTTCATATTGCAAAATAAAATTTATGGCATATTATGAAACCTTTTAAAATATTAACTTTGAACATTCCACTCACTAACAACGTCAGTTGTGTTCAAGGCCTTATATGTTGAAAACCTAAACAATAATCGAAAATTTGAAGAGCAAATTCAAAAATACCAAAATGACCTAAACGGATAAATCCAAAACCATCTAAGGAAAGATCTATTCACGAGGGAGATGCTGCTTAGTTTTCACAAAATTTATAATTTTGTAACAGTAAATTCTAAGTGTCAATTTCGGCTAGTATCGAAATACTAGCATCTGAGCTGGCGATGATCTCGGGAACTTTGAGTCCACCAGCAGTGCCATCGACCCAAAAGTAATTTGTGTCCGTTTAAAATTTTGACATATTCGTAATATCCTAATACTAAAATTAATAATAAAACAATATTTTAGATGAAAGGACTTGGTACCATTGGATGTACCTATTTGACTGCATACTACCCTGGTCCATACATGGATCGTAAGTAAATATGAAACATTTTTGGGTTATATTTGCCATTGTTTTCTCATGAAGGAAAGACAAACCAGCCCAACTGACATATTTGATTGACTGAGAAACTACCGTTTCAAATCCACATCGGATACAGATGTGTGGATGTTTGCAGGCACAAAAAAGATGAATTCTGAAAGTGACTGGATGAACAGTGAACGTACGGATTTATTCAATATAGCGATACAGTGTACACACATTCTTGTGATAAGACAGACATACGGGCGAGGTTGAGTTAGAAAAAAAATAATGTTCATATGGTTCATCATGTTTTTCGTTCTTTTGTAATCTTTCGTTGTATAGTTTTTTCTCTTTGTTACTCCTAATATTGTTTTTAACTATTCAGTCCTATGGCGGCTTTTAATATCAGATTTTTCTTCACCTAGCTTCCTTTGTATTCTCGGTATAAATCAAATATTCTCCTGGATAATTAGCTGTTGTGTTGTTACATGACTGATGATTTGTCTGTGATAATGACTAAATTATATTTTCATCCATTTCGCTTCCATTTATTTTCAAGTTACGAAGAAGAAAACTTAAACAACACCCTAGAATTATTAAGACATTTCCAACATAAAGACAAATTTACTATAATGGGAGATTTCAACAAGTCGCCATTAGGTCGTGGAATGTTACCTTTGTTTCCAGGTATGAGTTTAAGTAGACTCCATCATGTGATTATAACATTAATTGCTTGAATAAAAAAATTCAGTGGCTCCAGTGATTAGAAATAATAACTCACGCTAATGATGGTTGCAACACGGATTTTAAAACCATATTTCGGTGATATATAGCCGTTTTCTCCATGCCAATTCAACCCCACCCACCTAGGAAATTTTGGATCAGAGCCATGTTTCCCTCAATAAGACTACAATACGTATACATATTGTTATTTTTCTTCCATACCAAAATTTCCCCCTATTACGAATCTAAAATGAGAATGAAATTGCACACTGTTAAAAGAGGCTGTCTTTTGCACGTTTTAGTCGTTCTATGCTCCTATTAACACCTCACCATTTGCATTTATTTTCCACGTATTCTATTGTCGTATGAGAATGGGTGGAAAATGGCTATAGCACATCGATTTTATTTACATAGTTCCTCTTTAGGAAGACTAACAAAGCAAAAGCATTCGCCAATGAGATCTTAAAAAAAATAACATGAATAAATTATTTAACGAAATGTCAAGTCTGATAATAAAAAATATCACAAAATACCGAAATAAATTTGATGCACTGTATGGCCATTTTGTTGACTGACAAATCATCAGCAGTGCTCGAGATCAAAGTGTTGGAAAACCGGTTAAAGATATAATGATGAATTAATAAGCACGACCATTAAAATCCAAAACAATTAAAACAAAAAGGAATCCAAACTCAGCTAAGGGTTACCTCTGCATCAACAGGAAAGGCCTTAGAAATTTCTGATAATATTGTCAAACGGAAAATTTAGAGGCATTTGAGTACTGAATAAACTCATAATCAGATACAAAGAGTACAAATATACCTAAGGAGGAAACCAAAAAACGCAATCCATTAGACAGACAAACCCAGAAGACAAATCGACAACCACAAGCACAACAAATAAACACTGAAAAGTAAAAAACAATTAACAACACGAACTCCTATAAAACCAGGAGTGAACTCAGATGCTCCGGGAGTGTAAGCAGTGCTCCGCATACGGCACGCGTCGTGAAGTTCAACAAAGTTCTTCCGGTGGTAGTCACAAATCGGTGGTGATACATGAAATTTTACGACAGTGGGAGTAGGTCCAACATCAGCTTAGATATTGGAACACCTTAACGGAGGAAAAATACAAAAAATTGCATTAATTCAGTAGTTCTAGGCATCCTGTTAGACATACATCTCCTCTCGCACGAGTCGACATTTGTATCCAGTAACATCATAACCAGGAAGAGAGTAGACAAAATGGTAAAACAACAGCAGAGATCTATGTCACAAATATGTCCGACTTTGTTTTTGACAGTCAAATAATTAAGACGCGTTAATCCTTTGTCATTCTTTCAAGTTGAACGTGGATTCTATATTTTGCACCACATCTTTCGTAACATCTGCAAAGGTATAAATTTAATACTAAGTAACTATGTATTTAGTGAGGTGAATTTAATGTACCTCCTGGTTTTGATAGGGAATATAACGCAACGGATTTTAGTATTCAACTGAGTTTGTATAAATTTTACATGAGGAGTAAATTATTCGCATATACTACAGAATGTTTTAGACATATAATCAAACTTTAGACACGTGAATTGAAATTCTCATCCATTATGTACATAGCCTTTTGAAATAATGCACGTGACATGTTGTTTTCTATGCAGTTTTTGATGAATCTAAGATAGTGGAATTTTTATCAGTAACTCAAAGTTTCCATTTGATGTAAGATGGAAGATTTTTAATTTGATATAAATTTTATTAAATTATCTCTGGTTTGTACATTGCTAATAACTCAGAATATTTTACAAGTTTTAAACCCTTTAAAAATTTTATGTAGTAAATATAATTTGAAACTCAAATACAAGTTTTAATATATATAATAACGTCATTGTGTCTCATAAACCAAATTACATGGCTGGATATTGATTGTTGTATGATATGATTTAAATAAATGGTGTCTTCTTGGAATGCCAACATTTATAAAAAAAAAAACATATTCTTGGAATGCCAACCAAATAAATGTTATTACAGGAAGTATGTGTTCTTTTTAAGAGATTAACACATCTAATAAACGCACTGTTTAAATTTTCATTAAAATATTTAGGATAAAAATAAAATTAATTTAAATAGATACATTCAGTAGCATGAATGAATTCCTACTTGTACATGTAAAGTTTCCTAAACATTTCATATAGAACTACATTGATGAAGAATACTCTCCTAATATTATTTCTTTGTCCCATAATTATAAAGATGTTATGATCAACCTAAGAAATATTTAAAGTTGCTTAGGATAATTTTGAAATTTTCGTTTATTCTGAATTTTGGAGAAATCATTATTTCAAAACAAATAAGATTTTAAGTGTATGAAAATTACATAGGTTTAATGGGGGGAAATGTTGTTAGAAATTAATATTTGTATTTTAATTGTGGATTTTAAACACATATAAAAATATCATAATATTTTAATATTGCATGTATAAATAATTATAGTATAACTAATTCAAGAATTTGAATTTCGCAAAATATTCAACGAGTGACCGAAAACACCTTAATTCACCATCATCAATGTAATAACAGATGTTTCACTGCCCATCAATATATATTTCACTAAAATCAGACAAAAAATAACTTCCCGGACAACATTTTGAAAAATTGTGGTTTTACATATAAGTAGAAAAATAAGAGAAAGATATCTATTTTTTTTCTTAAAAAATAATATTCAGCATCAATACATATACAATCTTTAAGACTATAACACTCACACACAACCGTATGCATACGTACTTGAAAATTATATTTGATCAACTACGGTAATTGCTATATGGAGATACTTGATTAGTATTTTTGTTTTGATATATATAACAATTAATTAAGCTTTCTACCTGTATTTCATTATTAGATCAAAGGATGTTGGCATTCCAGGAAATTACATACATGTCAATCAATATGTGACACAATCATAAAGTATATATTTTTTTAATTTATTATTATATGTTTATTTATATACGCTTCCTTTGGTGCCTACAAGATTTTAAGTATCTATTTCTTGTGTCCTTCATATCATCGATGTATACTACGTTTTTGTACTCAAAAGTCATGTGTGTGTTTGAAAGGGATACATGTCTTAAATGTAATTTACTACTACCTAGTTACAATTGTGAGTATTAGTATAAAAAGATCCGAAAAAAATGATTCAATAATATTCACGCTTTTTTATAACATAGTCATGTATGATGATTTCAATCGGTCAGGTGTGGTTTTACGGTGACATTTAAATTCAATATGTTTGTTATATTAAAATTTTGATTTATCAATACAAACTTTTACTATACATGCTTTAAGATGTTATTTTATCGAAAGCAATACATTATTATTCATAACAAGGTAGTGCTTTTACATAAGGGTTAATATTTAGTCCGTATAACTCTCCTATTCTGCTAGATTAATTGTTTTATTCCTGATGCTAACTTATAACAACAGTGGCATTCAGGACGCAACATAATGTAATATTGCAATAAATCTGAGCAGCTCAAAACGACGATTCATAATGTTTTTTAATTCTTAAGGATTATCTACAGAAATAAAAATTATATCAGTGCATTGTCATATGTCATATCCCTTATATGAAGAAAGAGAAGACTGTGCTTTGTGTAGCCTTTCTACTTAAAAAATGAAACTGTATTAATAAGTACATGAAAACATTTTTCTTATTGTTTCCAGTGTAAATATTAAAAATTATTCTAAAAAAACTAAACACATCGTTACTAAAATGGGGAAAAATGGTTAGAAAATATTGCCAAGTTTTTTGTATCTGTGATCAGAATTTAAAAGTTGCTAAAAAAGACTGGTACAAGACTCACTAGACTTATCTAGTGACATTTTCCTTAGGCTCCTCTACTGTTACCTTATAAAAGTCAGATGTTGTTCTGGAGTTAAGTCGCCTTGTCCATAAAAAAAATCAAATATGCACGAAAAATCACAAAATTAGCAATTTTCGGGTAAATTAAAAAACGTGTCGACTTAGATGGGCTCAATATATATTGTTAAAATTTGAAACATACTTTGTTAAGATAAGTATCTTTCAATGGTCAACTGCTAATCAATGCTAAACATATAGCTTCAACTCCTATTTTGTGTTTTAATTTAATGAAGTTTTCCCTTGACTTAATGATAAACGTCAAGTAAAAAGCCTACAAGTTTGTGGAAGTTTCAAATTTGTATGCAAGGGGTCATCCATAATTGTAATCATTTTTCATGAGTTGACAAAACGCACGTTAGGGGAGGGGAGTTCAAATTCAACGTTTTTAGCGTACCCCTTAAAATATTCGATGTAAAAATTTGTAGAATTCATGATTTTGAACAGTATATAACATGTATAAGGTGCCAAAAAGCCAACAAACGGCAAATTACATATGAATCTGGACTTTGTAAAATCATTTTCAAGGGATGTAACGATGTCTGTAGACCCTCTTTCCGAGTAAGCAGTGGTACCTGTTCACAGCAACAATGTTAAAAAAATGTTGATGTACACTTTTTGAGGGGGTTGGGGCTTTGCAAAAAATAAATTGTTGACATTTATGGATGACCCCTAATGCATCTGTTGTTCACCAAAATGTAGAAAATCATATTTGATAGATATTACAAAGGATATTTATTGTGAGTAATTTTGAAAATAATATCTATCCATAACCGTAATTTGGATGAAAATTGCTCGTTTTTAAAGTCATGCAAACTTTTTCTCATCTAAGATCATGAAATGGCACACATTTTTTAAGTGTCGATGTTGGATGAATCTGTAATAGTATATATGAAATTTCTTCGTGGAATTTCTCTAAAGTCTCATAATAGATTGAAAGATTATAATAATAAATTCCATCAAATCAAAAACATAAATAGTATAAAACCGTCTTTGCTGCTCATCGCTGTTTTTCTCTTGCTCTTTGCTGCTCATCACTGTTTTTCCCTTGCTCTTTGCTGCTCATCGCTGTTTTCTCTTGTTCTTTGCTGCTCATCGCTGTTTTCTCTTGCTCTTTGTTGCTCATCGCTGTTTTTCTCTTGCTCTTTTCTTGCTCATTGTTGTTTTTCTCTTGCTCTTTGCCGCTCATCGCTGTTTTTCTCTTGGTCTTTGGTGCTCATGGCTGTTTTTCTCTTGCTCTTCGCTGTTCATCCCTGTTTTTCTCTTGCTCTTTGCTTCTTATTGCTGTTTTTCTCTCGCTCTTTGCTGCTCATCGCTAGTCATGACCTTACTCGCGTGCTCATTTCAGTTTTTTTGGACTACCTGACACTGTTTTTGCTGCTCCTGCTGCTTGTTGCTGTGCGACATCGCTGCTCGTCTCTTGTAAATCGCTGTTTTTTTTTCTTGCTCTTTGCTGTTCATCGCTAATCACTACCTTTCTTGCGTGCTCATTCCGGTTTTTTGTTGCTACTTGACGCTGTGTTTGCTGCTGCTGCTGCTGCTGCATGTCGCTGTTTTCGCTGCTGCTGCTGCTGCTGCTCCTGCTGCTCCTGCTGCTTGTTGCTGTTCGTCATCACTGTTCGTCATCGCTGCTCTTCTCTTGCTCATCGCTGTTTTTCGCTTCCTGACATTACTCGCGTTTTTATTTCGGTTTTCTGGCGCTACCTGTCGCTATATTCGATGCTGCTGTTGCTGCTGCTGCTTGTTGCTGTTCGTCATCGCTGCTCTTCTCTTGCTCATCGCTGTTTTTCTCTTACTCTTTGCTGCTCATCGCTACTCCTGCCCTTACTCGCGTGCTCATTTCGGTTTTCTGGGGCTATTTGTCGCTGTTTTCGCTGCTGCTGCTGCTGCTGCTTGTTGCTGTTCATCCCTAATCACTACCTTTCTTGCGTGCTCATTCCGGTTTTTTGTTGCTACTTGTCGCTGTGTTCGCTGCTGCTGCTGCTTGTCGCTGTTTTCGCTGCTGCTGCTGCTGCTGCTGCTTGTTGCTGTTCGTCATCGCTGCTCTTCTCTGCTCATCGCTGTTTTTCGCTTGCCCGTTGCTGTTCATCGCGACTCCTGACCTTACACGCGTGCTCATTTCGGTTTTCTGGCGCTACCTGTCGCTGTTTTCGATGCTGCTGTTGCTCCTGCTGCTTGTTGCTGTTCGTCATCGCTGCTCTTCTCTTGCTCATTTCAGTTTTTGGAGCCACTTGTCGCTGTTTTCGCTGCTGCTGCTAGTGGTGGTCGATTGTCGTTAGTCGAAGATTTGATCTGTGCGAGAGCACCCTTACATCCGGGTCTTTTGAAAGGCCACTCTGCATTTGTCCAGTCTTGTGATTGGCTATATTATATATGTATAAACATATTTAGGCTGCATTACCCTCCTTCCTTTTTTTTATTTTTTTGTATTTTTTCTGTTTTTCTTTGTAATATGTTCCAATTCCTCCGTCACATAGAGTCACTGCTGTCTTCAGCTGGTGGTGGGTCGTAGTCGTTCAATACACGGTTATGCAGACATTTTCGTTTTTCTACGGCATATTCCCATGATTCTTTTGATTCGTAGTCTTCCTCTTCTCTAAAGCGTTTAACCGTTTTCTTGATCTTTCTGTGTACGGGGTCTTTATTCATGTCTTGATGCCAGGACATCAGTCCGAGGTAATGCTTTCGTATTTTGTCTCTGTATGTGTCAAACCTATCTCTATATGCTGCCAAGCGGGCCATGTCTTCTTCCATTCCGGATTCGACTAGTTCGTTTACTTTCTGTGAGTATTCCGATTTATGTACTTGCAATGTTCTATCTCAAAATTACGTCTGTTCGAATTGCTCTTCGGAGTCTTCGTTGGACTCATGGTCACAACTTTGTTCCGATTTCTCGTTATCGGCTTCTGTGGTGGTGTCTGAGACTGAATCACTATAGTCTGTTGAATCCTCTTCCATACTGTGTGCATTCTTTTTGTGTCGCACTAGGTTGAAGTTTCGCTTGGACTGGTATCCACATATGTCACAGGTATACATTTAAGCTGGTATTCGATAGTAGAATGAGCTCCGGTCGTCCTGTAAGTGCTTATATTAGCTACAGGTTCCTCAACGGCTTGTTGATTCATACACAAATGTTTGGCAAAGTATTCGTTTCGAGATTGTTGCAGTTCAGATTTCACTTTTCTGATGAGGTCTCTATTAAGTCTTGTCCACTCGTTGTCAATACTTCTACACCCCTTGCAGATATTCATGTTTTGTAGAATTCCGCAAAGCTCTTATTCATTTGACACTTTGTGTATTTCTTGTTTGGATCCACTTTGCTGGGTCCTCCACTTGTGTTGTCCAGCCGTTTGGTTCTCTTCACTTTGGTTGGAAGTATTTTCCTTTTCATTTTTGGTTTTGCTTTGGTGTTAGAAAGATCCACAGGTATTAAATATATAGCAGGAACCAATAAATCAACGAGAGGCGTTTTCGATTCCATTGATACTTGTGTGTTGTTTGACGGTCTTCAAACAACTGACGATATTAAATAAAACCTCTGATTATATTTTCGTTAAAAGCTTTCCATTGGCGTCATAGTGACAAAGATTGCTTTTGTCTATTCATTCAGACCACACAGTGCGCTGCTCGTCATTGTTGTTTGCTGCTCATCGCTGCTCTTCTCTTGCTCTGTACTGTTCTTTCCTATTAATCGCTGCTTAGCACCATGCTCTCGTGTTCATTTCGCTTTTTTTGATGCTGCTGCTTGTTGCTGTTCGTTGCTGCTGCTTGTGTGTTGAGGAAAAGATGGGATTCTTACTGTTTCGTTATAAATCACCTCTTGGTCTCGTTGATATTACGATGGACATCAAAGATGGCTGCGGCCATGTAACGCGGACCTGAAAGAAAGCACCCTATGAAACAGGCATTTTAAAGTCTTTCCGGACGGGAACGAACATTTTGGATTTCAGTTCTAACCATAACCCTAATTCGAGTCCAAACACTAACCATAACTCTAACTCTAACCCTAGTCCTAACCCTAATTGCCGAAGCTAAAAACAAAACCTAACTGAAATTACTTATTAACTAGATTAATTAATTATTAAAACCTTATAAATACTTTACTACGGCATCATTTGGTGTATACATTTATTTTCCATAGTTTAACTAAGCCAAAATCTCTTCCTGTAGCAAAATAAAATCTTCTTCCCTGTCAACATTGGTATTCATACTCATCCGTTTGAGATATATTTATTCAAGATCAAACTATAAGATTGCATTCTTGGAAAGGACCTCGAGCTTTTTTTTTTATTTCCTCTTGATAAACCGATTGAATATATATATATTTCGTTGTATTTTTAAATTCTAAATTTTAAATTGGTGTACCACGAATAATCATTGAAGTATTTCACAGTAATGTGAGTATCCTCAATGTAAGCAGGTGTTTAATGCATGATCTTACAACACAAAGAAACCAACAACAGTAAACATGGTAAAAAAACAAGAACATATGTCAGGATAACACTTATTTCTCCAATTCTAGGCACATTCATACGTCTCTTGATCGGTTTCATAAATTATGATATCACCACACGTTTGTTAAGTGCTCGTGAAATTTCCCGCCAAAAAAACTTTCGGAAGACCTCTCTGAGTTTTACATTGTCATTAGAGAAAAAAATTTCTAAAACTCTTCACGCGTTAATTATGAAATTTATCCACCCTCGACAAATTTCATAATTAACGCGTGAAGAGTTTTAGGAAGGTTAGTTTTAGGACTCGAGTTAGGGTTATGGTTAGGACTGAAATCCGAAAACGTTCGTTCCCGTCCGGAAAGACTCTAAAATGTCATAAGGGTGCTCTCTTTCAGGCCCGCGTTACATGGCCGCAGCCATCTTTGATGTCCATCGTAACATCAACGAGACCAAGAGGTGATTTATAACGAAACAGTAAGAATCCCATCTTTTCCTCAGCACACCAGCAGTAGCAACGAACAGCAACAAGCAGCAGCAGCTAAAAACTGAAATAAGCACGAGCATGGTGCTAAGCAGCGATGAATAGGAAAGAACAGTACAGAGCAAGAGAAGAGCAGCGATGAGCAGCAAACAACAATGATGAGCAGCGAACTGTGTGGACTGAATAGACAAAAGCAATCTTTGTCACTACGACGCCAATGGAAAGCTTTTAACGAAAATATAATCAGAGGTTTTATTTAATATCGTCAGTTGTTTGAAGACCGTCAAACAACACACAAGTATCAATGGAATCGAAAACGCCTCTCGTTGATTTATTGGTTCCTGCTATATATTTAATACCTGTGGATCTTTCTAACACCAAAGCAAACCCAGAAATGAAAAGGAAAATACTTCCAACCAAAGTGAAGAGAACCAAACGGCTGGACAACACAAGTGGAGGACCCAGCAAAGTGGATCCAAACAAGAAATGTACAAAGTGTCAAATGAACAAGAACTTTGCGGAATTCTACGAAAACATGAATATCTGCAAGGGGTGTAGAAGGATTGACAACGAGTGGACAAGACTTAATAGAGACCTCATCAGAAAAGAGAAATCTGAACTGCAACAATCTCCAAACGAATACTTTGCCAAACATTTGTGTATGAATCAACAAGCCGTTGAGGACCCTGTGGCTAATATAAGCACTTACAGGACGACCGGAGCTCATTCTACTATCGAATCCCAGCTTAAATGTATACCTATGACATATGTGGATACCAGTCAGAGCGAAACTTCAGCCTAGTGCGACACAAAAAGAATGAACACAGTATGGAAGAGGATTCAACAGACTATAGTGATTCAGTCTCAGACACCACCACAGAAGCCGATAACGAGGAATCGGAACAAAGTTGTGACCATGAGTCCAACGAAGACTCAGAAGAGCAATTCGAACAGTCCCCATGGGATGTAATTTTGAATAGAACATTGCAAGTACATAAATCGGAATACTCACAGAAAGTAAACGAACTAGTCGAATCCGGAATGGAAGAAGACAAGGCACGCTTAGCAGCATATAGAGACATGTTTGACACATACAGAGACGAAATACAAAAGCTTTACCTCGGTCTGATGTCCTGGCATCAAGACATGAATAAAGACCCCGTACATAGAAAGATCAAGAAAACGGCTAAACGCTTGAGAGAAGAGGAAGACTACGAATCAAAAGAATCATGGGAATATGCCGTAGAAAAACGAAAATATCTGCTTTACCGTGTATTGAACGACTACGACCCACCACCAGCTGAAGACAGCAGTGACTCTATGTGACGGAGGAATTGGAACATATTACAATGAAAAACAAAAAAAATTGAAAAAAAAAATTGAAAAAAATAAAAAAGGCAGGAGGGTAATTCAGCCTATATATGTTTATACATACATATATATATATATATATATAGCCAGTCACACACCTGGACAAATGCAGAGTGACCTTTAAAAAAATGAGGAGGAATAATGCAGCCTATCTTATGATAGCCAGCCACAAGCCTGGATAAATGCAGAGTGTCCTTTCAAAAGACCCGAATGTAAGGGTGCTCTCGCACAGATCAAGTCTTGACTAACGACAATCGACCACCACTAGCAGCAGCAGCGAAAACAGCGACAAGTAGCCCCAAATCTGAAATGAGCAAATGAGTATAGTCATGATTAGCGATGAACAGCAAAGAGCAAGAAAAGAACAGCGATGAGAAGGAGAACGGCAGCGATGACGAACAGCAACAACCAGCAGGAGCAGCAGCAGCAGTGAAAACAGCGACAAATAGCCCCAGAAAACCGAAATGAGCACCCGAGTAAGGTCAGGAGTAGCGATGAACAGCAAAGAGCAAGAGAAAAACAGCGATGAGCAAGAGAAGACCAGCGATGACGAACAGCAACAAGCAGCAGCGAAAACAATGACAAGTAGCACCATAAAACCGGAATGGGCACGCGAGTAGTCATGATTAGCGATGAAGAGCAAAGAGCAAGAGAAAAATCGCGATGAGCAAGAAAAGAGCAGCGATGACGAACAGCAAATAGCAGCAGGAGCAGCAGCAGCAGCGAAAACAGTGACAAGTAGCCCCAAAAAAACTGAAATGGGCACACGAGTAAGGTCATGATTAGCGATGAGCAGCAAAGAGGAAGAGAAAAAAAAGCGATGAGCAGCAAAGAGGAAGAGAAAAACAGCGATGAGCAGCAAAGAGCAAGAGAAAAACAGCGATGGGCAGCAAAGAGCAAGACAAAAATAGCGATGAGCAAGAGAAGAGCAAGAGAAAAACTGCGATGAGCAGCAAAGAGAAAGAGAAAAACAGATATGAGAAGCAAAAAGCAAGAGAAAAACAGCGATGAGCAAGAGAAGAGCAAGAGAAAAAAAGCGATGAGCAACAAAGAGCAAGAGAAAAACAGTGATGAGCAGCAAGGAACATGAGGAAAACAGCGATGAGCAGCAAAGAGCAAGAGAAAAACAGCGATGAGCAAGAAAAGAGCAGCGATGACGAACAGCGACGAGCACCAGGAGCAGAAGCAGCAGCGAAAACAGTGACAAGTTGCCCAAAAAACTGAAATGAGCACGCGAGTAAGGTCATGAGTAGCGATGAACAGCGAAGAGCAGCGGAGCGGCATGGAGCAAGAAAAGAGAAACGAAGTGCCGTTACTAATGCGGTTGCTAAGGACACCCCTCTATTGACCTAATGGTGACAGCATCAGCTGGAGGTAAGGGTACATAATCCAATCCTACCTTTAGTCCTCACAGAAAACATCACCCGTGGGGAAAAGCGCGGAAAAAGGGGGAGATAATCCAACAGTGCCTCTGTACTTCGATTACTCTCAGACTTTGACAGTGAGAGTATCAGAGGCTCGATGCGAGACCCTTACCTATACAGACCGATGAAAAATCCAGAGACGACCGAGAAGTGTGAAAAAAGGAGATAATCCAATCAGAATTCTGGTCCCAGCTAGTGACTTACGTCACTTCCGTCAAAAAATAATGGAAAATGGCAGGAAAATCCACTACTTCCGGTTGCGCATGCGCGAAAATCATTTCCGGTACCGCCTACACATGCGCAGACGACACATCCGGTTCCCAGCTAGTGACTTACGTCACTTCCGTAAACAATGGCGGGAAAACCCATCACTTCCAGTTGCGCATGCGCGCAAACCACTTCCGGGTATTTCCAGTTCCGGTCATGTAACTCCTGGTTCCGGTGACGTCATTTCCGGTTCCTCCTCGCCCCTCGCTCCTCCTCAAATACTAATTTAGAACCGCATATATACTACTATTAATTAATAACGCTCATTTTCGAACTTGATCAAGGTATTGCCCATGTACACCTTCCATTTAGCTCAGAAGGAGTAAGAATATATAGGGTAATATGATAGCGATCTCAACCATTTCAAAGTTATAATTGAAAAAATGTAAATTTTTGGGGTTTGAGAGGGCGGTGCAAACCTCCTGGTACCCCCTTTAAATTTGACACGGTTCGGTCAAAATCCATAAGGAAAGCTATCATTCTGTGAAGTTTCATGAAAATCTTCCATACGGTATTAGCCCGGACAAATTCATGGTTGTCAAGAAAGAAAGAATAAAAATAATAATAACTGGATATAATTAATTGTTACGCACAGCGTAACGGATGTTCCCCCATCCTTACTATTGCCACAGTGGCTCCTAATATCAATTTCTATGGCTCATAGAATTTTTTTGATTTTTTATTCGAGTGGCGGCCATCTTGGATTTTCCTATAAGGCCGATCGAAAGCACTTGTGGTAACCTATGTTTAACCAAGTATCAAGTCTCTGCGATTTTTTTTTTTCATTTTTTACGTATTTTTTTTCAACTTTGACTGGCAGCCATGTTGGATTTCTTGGCTTGAGTGGTTATCCAGTGAAACAGGCGTCTTGGTATCATATTCCTCTTAATCCATCGTAGCGTATTGATACATTCTCACAAGACGACTGTTCCGTAACTCGTTACAGTGGTTACAACTTCAGCAGAAAAAGAAAAGGAAAATAATAATAATAATAATAAAATAATAATAATAAGATGCGGATCAAAAACAATCAAACCTTGTTGTGGGGACTTAATAAAAAACAAAATAAAAACAGTATGTTCCCCACTTCGTTTAGGGAACATGATAATAAGAATAAGAATAAGAACCGCATCAAAAACAAAAAGTCTCCAAACTTCATTTAAGAGACTCAAAAATCCTCGGGTACTTGCAGTCCACCAGAAGCAGAATAGCCGTGGTAGCAGTACAGTGAACTCGGATATTTATTTTGATGACAGTATTAAACACATAATAGAATTTTTTAATTCGTTCTTTATGTCGTTTTTTTTTAAATATTTTTTACAGCAGAATGAGTAATAAAGAGAGACGGAATTACTTAAAGCTGTTGACGTTTTGTTTTGGTTTGGCAGTAGACATTGTAAGACATTTCTTTGAGACGGTAATTTTAGGAAGTAATTGTAAATTTGTAGACTTTCTAAAGCAATATAAGCATGATCTCTATCACATGTATATGCCAGAAGTACAATGTTGTCATTGTGAAAACTTTCAACGAGGTAATTTGAGGTCATTTAAGAAACGACAGTTTGATACACTTTATGTCTTAGGGCCTCCAAAAGAGAATCATTTCGTTAAATTGCAAGGCGGCACAAAACAGTATTGTATATGTTCGATGACACCAATAGAAGATATAGATGTATCCGCTTTAGATATTACCATGACTTGTTTACTTTTAAGAGCATTTTTTGATATGAAAGAGGAAAATCACACCCGATGGCTAAATGATATCAGAGATGTACGAAACGAATTGGCACACACTGCAGAACATTTGAACACCAGTGGCATGTCCTAGAGTGTGCAGCTCTTGGATTGTCAGGGTATGTTGGGGAGTATTATAGAAAAGAAAAGCAGAAACAAATACACGCAATCGAAGAGGATTTTTCACTTGAAACTCTAAAGGACATGATACAAGATACTAGGACATATTCGCTAACAGGAAATGTAAGTACTAAATTGAACTTCTTTCTTAAAATGCAAAATAAACCTAAAGAGATTTTTTACTTTTTAGATCTAATCAGTAATTTTCAGTATTAAACCCAATACCTGGTATTGTCATGTTTAGCTTATTTTACATGCGATAAATATGTTGAAAGACCTTACCAAACTGATTTATTAGCACACACAGATTACAAAATCAATTATTGTCAACTTGGAAGTACCTACCTTAAACATTTTTTACTCATTTGAAATTGCAGTTGAAGAAGACAGTTAAAAAGCTTATAGAAAGTAAGTCTGAGTAGTTTAGTTCAGATGTTTAAACGAGATAAGTGTAAACGCTTAAAATTGTCGCTTCATTGTTAAAAATAGCCCATCAAAGAATCTTTACTTCTTTGTTTGCATATTGTTGTCTCTCTCTCTCTCTCTCTGTCTCTCTCAAGCAGCTTTGTAGGATATGAATGTGGAAATTCATGATTATTCATTGATTTGTTACAGAAATTACCAGTATTTAGCAAAATTCAAAAATGATAGAAATACTAAGGGTTCATTCCTTGTATAGCACATGGTAGATCTCCTTAGCTGAAATTTGGCTTCCTATTTCGGTATTTTTGGTTGAGTACTTCTTGTTTAATATAAGTTTGGTTTTTGGTCTTCCAAATGCTTCGGTTTTAATGCTGCTGATGAGAGGCAACTCCTTGAAATGCGTCGTATACAGCAAAGTATAAATTGAATATATCTAATATTAGTTTCTTTGGATTGTTATTTCAAAACAAATTATCCATAATATTTAAGAAGATTGCTACTATTAACCTGAATATTAGATAACACTTAATGAGGAATTAAATACTTTATACAGAGATGTCACTCAGTACTCGAAAGAACTTCATTTTAAAAGTAATTCTCTACATAACCACCACAAAATTTCTCAAAGTGAAACTTGAAAGTTTACTTCCAAATTGTCAAGCAGGAACGATGTACATTTATGAAAATATAACATCGATGTTTTTACCAAATACTTCATGATGTTGATAACCCGGAGCATTTTGAAAAAAAAACATTAAAAAGTAATGTTGTAACTCTTTTGTTTACTTTAACGTAAAGTAACTAACTAACTTAGAAGAATATCAAACGAATATCCAATGAATTACTGACAAATATCAAACAAATATCCATTGTACAACGAAAACGTACTACTAACCAACTTAATATTGCTAATCACGCACAGTTGTACATCGACTTGCATGAATAATTTCATCATTTCACATTTCATAAATGAAAAAATTCTATTTCAGCTGAAGATCAAAGCCCATCAATCGTGGAAAACGTGGATAGAATTGCTGCGTTACATAAGGCTAGTAAATCTGTTGGACTTTTTAAGGGATTTGTAACTGGAAGTTTCTTGAGAGTAGGGGAAGACTTTATAATGACAGCGTGGCATGTGGTAGAACCTCAAATAAGTATGTATTTCAATATTATTTCAATATTATTAATAATATTTGGTCGCAAATTCCATATCAAGTAAATACCACACATAATTCTCATGAGTTGTACAGGTAAATGAGTACTGATTTTGTACATGTGGTGGATATACATTAATGATGGTGTCTTGCATTGTTTACCATACTGACAATCATATGAGTTGTAAATTAGTACTGATTTTGTACCTGTGGTGCGTATACTTTAATGATGCCGTCTTACATTTTTCACCATACTGACTATAGTAATGTTGGTCGCAAAATCTCAGCATCTCTATGCTAAGCATGAGTATGATGAGATGTAATGTGGGTATCGATTTTGTACTCGTTACACATCTACTCCCTGCTAAATTGGACCTGTCTAAAATGTCTTTCAGGGGAGAGGTATTTGTTATCAACCTTGAGGCTATCAAAGCTACGGTATCACAATGGCTGCGTAGTATGATCAGCTACATTTCATAACTAAAAATATGAAAATATAGATAAAATCAAACAAGTTGTCTCAGAAGGGTTGCATTCACAAAGTTTTAAGTGATTTCATTAAAAAAAATGTTTAAAGTCTCATAAAGTGTCTGTTATGAATAAAATCAAACAAAATATTAAAAAAAAACAGAACAGGAGATACATCGACAAGCTGTATAATCCTTGTCATATCGAAAGGTCGAGGAAAGATGAAAAACTCCATGCCATGATAAACAATCGTAACTAATATGAAAAAATATACCAGAGGCATAGAGGAGTTGCGTCCAACAAAATTGTACTCCAATAAGGGAAAGAATTATTAAAGTCCCATAACTGCTTTAAAAATTGTCAAATCAAAATGGAAGGATAATATGATCAATCACATATTATTACTAGCACTACTACAAAAAGAAAAGAAAATCGAATAGCGGTCTCGGAGAGTGGGTTTTCGTCCACAAAATCCTGTTGATTTCTGTTATTTGGAAAACACAATAAATTGATAATATGATCAACAATATGTACATATCATGACTAACAATCATACAAAATATGGAAAAAAACATAGGAATTAACGTTTCGTCCAAAAGTTGTTTTAATTTCTATTATGGTTTAAATTGCAAAGTCTAATCACTCGTGAAAAAAAAAAACAATTAAGATAATGGCATAGTGTAAGTACATATTATAATGATAAATTGGAGCAGTAGTTTCAAATTAGATGCGTCCACAAACTTTATAATGGACGGACAGACAATGGTTATGGCTATATCTTCCGACATGTTGAATGTTTGTAATATTCAGATCTAGTTTTTGGTTACGAGATACTTTGTTGAAGCAGTTTTTGGACATGTTTTGGATACAAATAAAACTTCATATATTTGTTGTAGGGGATTTGTATCAAAGATTTGATGAGTCGAAGTTAAAACACGTGACTATAGATTTCAGTTCTAAAAGAGAAAACCTAAAATCATCAATAAAGCAATTTAACGTCAAACTATTGATTTGTTATCATAATAAGGAGTTAGACATAGCGATACTTCAGTTGGACATTTCTGATAACCAAGACGAAGTGCCTCCTCCATTTACTTTATTTCATCCACTTAATCCAGTGTATGATGATGGCATTCCAGTATATTTAATAGCGTTTCCTAGTGGAGCAGACAAACAGATACATTTTGATTGTGAGCTCGTTAATCCAACTGAAAAACGCATTAAAGATCTTACAGGGTTTTGTGCAGCTATGTACAAAAATATAAATCCATGTGAAATTGATTACAAAGACCTTACGCAAGATGGCCGCATAGTGATTAAATGCCAGTTTGAGTATGGGGCCTCAGGTTGTCCTGGAATAGTATTATCTGAAAATAATGACGCGTACGTTTCCTTAATGTTCCAGAAAGGATTTCCAAACTTTTATTATAGAAAGGGATTTTCTAGTGAAAGGAAAAGGAATTTTCCAAAAAGCTGTCTTGTCCAACAAGGAATCTGTATACGAACAGTGTATGATGAAATAAATAGTTGTAATCCAGAATTGTGTAATAGTATTTTCAAATATGAAAAGGTAAATATATTAATGTAACATTACATGCACATTGTATTGACTTTTAATTGGAAGAAGTCTTAAAATTCTGAAGCGGATTAAATCAAATTTTGTAGCACTGACATTGCGCAGCCTTTGAAATTTAAACGTCCTTTTTGTGAAAACTATTTTCATTGCTTCATTAACTCGAGATCAAAGAATTTAATATCAAATTTACTTATGGTCGAACTTCGTTTAGTGCTCTTCGGGTTTACAACCCTTTAGAGCTTAACAGTATGCAAAGTTGGTAAGGAAAGTGTTTTTCTATCGCAATTTTAGCCTTGATTCTTGCGAAATTATCTTGATTCACCACTCTACAGTTTACATAAACAAAATCTCTGGAAAAAAAATTTCAGAACGACACACAGGAACAACTTTCAGAAAAATAACATTGATGTACTCCGAATCTGCAACATAAAAGTGCTTAAGTAAGCATTATATATACATGTACATGTATATCAAGCAACAAACAAAACTAGAACAATTTCTTTTTAATTTTTGTAGAATGGAGATGGTCAGTCTTTCGATAACAAACATGAGCTGAAGGAAATTACTGGTTCTGTAAAATATAATGAAGGTTTGTCTAAGTTGTGGAAATTCCAAAGTAATCTATTTACAAACAGTGAAAGTTTTGTCGCTCGATCTAGAAGTTGAGCAAGATATCGGATATCGCAAAATTATTTTCAAGCTTTTCAACTAAATTTATTTTAAGACTTCATCATGTGGAAAACACTTTACTATTTCTCTTTTTCCTTGTATTTTCGATCTAGAATTCAAATTTATTTGTATGTTTGAAATATCATCACAAATTGGAAAAGGTAAAAAAATACATACTAATCAATAAATGTTTTCCAGTATAAGAACCCCGGGAAAATAACATAAAAAACAGAAATAAACGTAACTGAGATTCAAAATAGTCTGACTTGGTACTTGACAATGAACAGTGGTGGGGTTAACCCAGTTTTATGAGTACCAAACTATCCTGACACGCTCGTGTATAAACATACGATAAACGCCAATACAGTATGTTTACCAACTAGGTGACCGATTACTAGAAGTGCAAAAGTACAAAATTTAGATAGCAGTGTCTGCTCGTTTTAACTTTATCTGCTCGTTTTAGCTTTAAAACTAGCTAAGGGTCTCATAGCTACTGGTCGAATACGGACTCTATTAAACGAAATATTCAGAAATTACACACACATAAAGGGCTTAATGCGATCTCGTCATTGAGTTTAATAGAAATCCAGTAATTTTCCATGTTTTGAAAGGACTATTTTCTGATGCACAAATGTTAGCTTTTATTGACATATTATACATGGACCTGTATGATAGGAAAATACTTACCTTTCTATAATATAATTCCGGAAATTATCTTTTCTAAAAAAAAAAAACATCTAAAATGTACTCAAAACAAATAAAGGATTACCAATGACAAATTCTTAATTTATTTCGTGTATTGTCAAAATTTGCATAATGCAACTACAGGGGATCACTTTTTTCCAAAAGTGAGCTTCCTGTTAGAAATTTTCTACTGGTGCTTCATTTTCTTGAAATAAACTTTTATTTTCTTCTCTTTTTTTACAACTTGATGAATCGTTTTATATTTATTATTAGTGCACGCATTATCTTTTATTGAAATTCAGACCCGAAATTGAAGTATCCAGATCAACCATGAGATGTTGGCAATGATAATGTATATTGCCAGTGTCAATAATTGAGATATTCTATAATTGAGGTATTCAGATCAACTATAGTTAAATGTTTTAAGTAATTTTAAGAGGAAATCAAACAGTTATTTATTGTTTATCAGGGTAATAGAGCAGAACATTTTCCGTTGTTACAGGGAACTATCCTAGTGTTCAGTTGTCCACTACCAATGGCTGTGCAATAGAACACCTGAATTGTTAGCACTACCTTGGACCAAATAGTCTGGTCTATTCCCCTCAGTGCCATTGAATAACTGTTTACTATTACCATTAGATTATATATCATGTCTCAGTTTTATACATAAAATATATGTTGTAGGTACTACAAAACAGCATGACAAGCAAGTTCAATGTACGATAATATCGCATAAAACAATAGAAAATGTTGAACTAAGCCTATGTAACTTACATAAATATCCAAAACATTTCTTTTGTTGTAAACACGAAGTCATTGTTTGTGTTGATTGTGTCTGCAACGACCATGTAAAGTGTCCTTATATATTAACCGTCTCAAAGGCAAGTCAGCACCGATTAAAATCTTTACAAGAAGATGAACACAACAGAGCTATGAAATTATCACAGGATGTTGATCTTATAAAACAATATCTGATAACTTCTATTAGGAAACTTCAAAACCAAATCTCAATCGCAAGGAATTCTGTGCAGAAGATGGTCGCATCTTTAAATTTATCGCTTATGCTACAGGATGAAATGGATAGTTTTTTAAATATCCAGAAGGATAGTTGCAGTAAACATTTGAAAGGTGTTTTAGAAGAGGTAAATGCTTTGGAAGAAGGTATTAAGACCGTAATTTATTCCTTACAGACTGTTAAAATGATAACATCCAGAGATCACACATTTTGTCAGCTGATTGAATTAAATCAAACCATTAAAGATTTACAAACGAAAGCTCACAGTCTGAAGTATGAGGCAGTACATTTTAAGGTAGAATTCAAACCTAATCAAATAGCTGCTGCGGACTCGTTACTCACGGATTCATCTAAAGTGGAACCAAATTATAAGACCCTCTTTGAAAATAAACAAATTAAATTTATTGAAGATGACATGACAGCTGTTTCGTGTGATGGTGTAAATCAATTTTGTTGTACTAATCGGCTGGGTTCAGTGGTAGTTAAATGTATTACAACAAAAACTCCTTGTTAACCGATGCGGTACAATTGTTGTCTTCTTACCGAATTTGGTCAGTAAAATGGTGTCTTCAAAGTATATAACGTTGCATTTTTAAACAAAAACTGTTAATTGCTTGATTAACATTGATATATTTCAGAAACAGTATTTTTTACAAGTAGTATGATAGTGTGTGTGTGATTGTGTGTGTGTATGTTAATTGTTAAACTTGTATTTATTTGTTATATCTTTTGAAAATTTTTACGGACGGTTATTTTCAGTCCCTGTTAATTCCACCACTACAAAAGTTTTACGGTCGTCATCACGAATTGATTGGCCGATACGAAGTTTCTATCTCGCGTATGAGACTAGGTATCTTCAGTTAGATTCCATATCCTTCTTGAATTGACACCTCATCAGATTTGACACTTCTTGACTGAGCACCTGATGCGTTTTTAATGGGAGTTCACATTACTACTGCTTTAGTTTCTGTGCTGTCTTGTTCTAGTTTTGTTAGTTTATTATACGTTTTTTATTCTGTGGCGTTTGTTTGTTGTGTTCCATTCTCCTGACTGTCTTTTCCTTGGACTTCGAATATTTTGTTGACTTTTCCAACTGTGTTTTCGCTTCGGTATTCTTTTGTTGATATTTTATAAAGATTTTTTTTTTAAATTATATACTCTAGCTAATTATGCTTCAGTATTATTTTAAAGAATGGTATAGCTATTCTAATGATTTTGATTAATCACATAATCATATTTGATAAGAAATTGATGTATATTTTAACACATTACGTCCCTCTCGTGCACACAAACAATTCTGGATGGAAACTCGGGACTTCATAAAAATTCTGAACATTTCATATAACAGTTTGGCATATCAAAACAGTCCTAATAGTTCAAAAACGTTTGAAAACAAAATTGAATCATTTATCCAGTGTGGTCTCCCTGTGCAGGTTCGAACCTTGCTTGCAGCGATAAATATTTTATATAATGGAATCGGCTTCATGGTTGTTATTTCTCTGTGAATGGGTACAACCAATTAAGTCTGCATTGGCTTTGCAACGTAACGATTCTGGAGACGTCCATGTGGTATAACGCAAAAGATTTAGATAAATAAAACGTTGTATGTTAATTCTGATCAATATTTTGACGACAAATTCTCTCTAAATTGTTTGAAATCTGTGAAAGGAAGATCTGATTAAACATATCAGAAAGTTCATCAAAAGGGAGAAAAGAAAATTTGGTGAAACTGATAATTTCCTCCAACCCGTTGCCTTCTTAGCGTCAAAGGATAACTTGACACTGCAACATCTCATCAAAATCACAATAACATCAACTTTATTTCTGTTGGTCAGAAAATTGCACAGAACCGTTACTTTTGCGGTGATGTCATACTTTTCGCAAAAATCAACGAATTGCACACAAAAAAGGAAAATCCGGTCTTGTAAGATATTTGAGACATTTCAACAATTGCATTATAAATTACGATTATTTTAAACAGAAGGTAGAGTAATACTTTTTACTTTCATTTTTAATGAAACATTTGATAAATGCAGGAAATTGCAGCTATAAAAAAGACACACAGTAGGTTGTTTTCGATTTATGCTTTTGGCCATTTTTCATTTTTAAGTTTTGGATTATTGTTTTGGTTTTCAACAGTGCTGCTGGTGGACTCCACGTGCGCGAGGGTATCCACAACTCCGGTGCTAGTATTTCGACACTAGCCCGAAATTGATACTTAAAATTTACTGTTACAAAATTTTAAAATTTGTGAAACTAAGGAGTATCTCCCTCGTGCATAGCTATGTCCTTAGCTGATTTTGGCTTTACCCCTTAATGTCATTTTTAAATTTTCTAATTTGCTCTTCAACCTTTGGATTGTTGTTTTTGGTTTTAGCATTTTAGGCCTTGAGCACAACTGATGAGTCGTAAATGGACGAAATGTGCACATCTTGTGGATTGAAATCGGTATCAAAGAATTTTATTTAGACCTTGAGCACAACTGACGGGTAGTAAATTGATGAAATTTGCACATCTTGTATCACTGCTTGCCATGAGCGAATCGAGTTAATTAATGGTTTCTGTAACCAAATCAATTATGGGTAGATATCAGACGAAATATAAATCCGGAACTACGATTGTGTGGGAAAGGGGTAAGAACGTTTTGTTTGTTTTAGTTTATATATTTCAAAATTTCTTTTGAGATTGAAGGACAATCATTTTAGTTGAAAAAGATGTTTTTAATTTGTGTATAAATTAAAATTTCCGGAGCACCTGGGTTCACTCCTGGTTTTTATAGGAGTTCGTGTTGTTCATTGTTTTTTAGTTTTCTGTGTTTATTTGTTGTGCTTGTGGTTGTTCATTTGTCTTCCCGGGTTTGTCTGTCCAATGCATAACGTTTTTTTTTATTGCTCCTTAGGTATATTTATCCTTTTTTCAACCAATGTGCTGTTTACATTTTTGAATTAACTGCACAAGAACATTGCATTTCTGTTAAAAAGTGATATGTTTGTACGTAGAACTACAACAAAACATTGAATAAACATGTTTAGATAAACACAATAGTGCCTTGTATTGAATTATTACAGTTAAACAACCAAAGATGCTAACTTGGCTTCCGTAGTTTCGACTGTTGGCTTCGGTACATGCGACCCATGGCTTCTGTAAAATATAATAGGTGCGACTCTTGGCTGATGTAAATGCTACCTATGATTTCGGTAAAATGTTCACGATGTTTTTTAGTTTTGAGTTTTTGTAATAAGAATTACGTGTTATAATATCACAATTTAATGCATCTCATTGTTTTTATAATCGTCCTCAATGAACCTTATTTCATTTTCCATCTCACCTGGCCTACAAGGCCATGTGAGCTATTGCCATCACTTGGCGTCCGTCATAAACTTTCCTTTAAATATCTTCTCCTCTGAAACCACTAGGCCAATTGGAACCAAACTTTGGTGGGACAGTCCTTGGGTAACTCCCTTCAAAACTTATGTCCGGCATCTCCGACCTCCAACCGACATGACAGCTGTTCCTAAAATATAAAAAGGGGGGGGGGTAATTAAAAAAATTTGCTATAAAACTACATGACCAGTTGGAAGCAGACTTAGCAGTAATTGTCCTTAACAGGTTCACTTTCAGAATTATGTTCGGACTGTTAACAAAGATGGCCACCAAAGTCGAACGTAGGTTAAGATAGGCCCCCATAGGAAAAATCATTTAAAAATCTTCTTGTCTGAAACGACTTGACCAATTAAAACTAGACTTTGCAGCAATGCATGGTCCTAAATTGTTCTCTTTCAGAATTATGTCCGATGACCCCAACTGTCACTCAAGATGGCCACCACAGCCAAATATAGTTTAACATAGGACTATTTGGGAAAACCAGCCAAATTGACTGCTACACTTAACTTTTAGTCCTGCTCAAAGTGGACAAGATAAATCCACGTGAGCGATACAGTCTCTTGAGAGCCTCTGGTTTTAAGATGACAGGTTACCAATGCAATTATTGTACGTTTGAAACATCTGAATTTCACAACGTAAACGCGTAGTACACCATTCCACAAACTGCCATTCGAACGAGACACTAATTATAAAACTGCGGATACCATCAGATGATAGATATAAAAGGCTTAATTTCAGGATCATCACACAAAAAACACATCATGCTGGTAAAACCACCACCCCGAATGGAAACAAACAAATATTCAAGCTGTAGACGTAGAAAAGTCCATCGATCTTTTTGTATAATGAGAACATAAGTTGTATCACCATCATGTTTTACTTAAAATTGATCTTGCAACTCGTGAATTTGCATCTACACGAAGAACATGGAAATAACGAAGTATTTACTGTTAATTCAAAAATATTTCCGATGTTATCAAATGTTTTTAAAAATTTTAGACATAAATTTAAAATAAAAAGTACATAAGCCAAGTGTCGCATTTACATGAGCCAAGTGTCGCACCTACATGAGCCATGTGCCGCATGCAATTAAATTTACGGAAGCCAAGAATGATTGTGAATTTTTTGTATTTGTTAAATTATAATTCGGGTATAACGTGATTACTGATGTTTTTCACTGATTTGGTTGTTTACTTTATGTATTGAATGAGCTTTAAATTCACTTTCTTACCCTTTAAAGTGTTTCCTCTTCTTCAGTTTCAAAGCTATCTAACACACTTTCAATAAATATTCGGTAAGGAATGTGGCGATTTAGTTTTCACTATTTCGAAGTTTACATTGTCATTTTATTTTTAAAAAATCATTAATTTGCATTAATAATTAAACATTTACAGTAGTTCGTAGGTTACAAAACCCTATGATTTTTCTCGTGTCGCACATAGAAAGTGGTGTGTATATCAGGAGTGGTATCGTAGCTTTATTAAGACCGATACGATCAAAACTATCTCAATGAGGGAGGTATGTGTGAAAGAAGTCTTTCTATCTTAATGGAGAACAATCAAAATGGTTGGACATTGTAAATGATTTTAAAAAATGCTTAGCTCTACCCTTAAAGAGATTACTCATTATTTGCTTTAGTTCTCTGATACAGTAATGGTTGTATTTGTAATGTTCCATTATTAAAATCACATAGCTATTCCCTTGGAATTTTTTTCTGAGGCGGACGAAGAGATATCTGTCATCCAGATTTAACCTTCTGCGTCTCGTGTTCTAGTTTTATCATTGCACGTGTTTTGTATTGAATTCTGCTGACGAGTAGTGTTTTTGTAATAATGCTTTATATACATGAAAACGTATATTACAGCATATTTATTTACAATGACTTCATGAATGTCAATCCTATGATATGTTTAGATATACTAAATGGAGATTAAAAGAAATGCCAATGAGACAACAACCTTGAAACGGAACTAAAAAGTACATTGTTCAAAAAGACGTCGTAATACAATACGTGCATGTATCAACTGTATAACAATTCCTTAGTAGCCCCATATTAACAAGTCGTGAAGAACTTCATCTGAAACCTCAAAATGTCTGATATATCCCAAATATACACAGACAACATCAAATAAAAAAATCAACCAACGACAGGG
Organism: Mytilisepta virgata; assembly: GCA_028015205.1. NCBI lineage: Eukaryota > Metazoa > Mollusca > Bivalvia > Mytilida > Mytilidae > Mytilisepta > Mytilisepta virgata. The sequence continues at coordinate 12,611,372 of CM051520.1, forward strand.
GCTACTGACTTGGGACAAGCATATAAAATATTGGTTAAGCTAGTTTAACTCGACACTTCTCCCTAAATCTCTGGCAGTGGCGGGACATATAAAGTAAAACATACAGTAAAAATCAGTAAAGAACAACTAACATGTCAACTAATGATTCGCAGAAATCTAACTCAGTTTTCTGACACATCTAAAAATAAATTCTTTCATACCAACTTATCAGTTCTGCTCAACACCTAAAATGATGAAACCAAAGGTGAAGAGCAAAATTCAAAAATGAAAAAATAACAAAAAGGGTAAAGCCAAAAACCATGAAAGGAAAAGCTATGCACGAGTGAGATTTTAGGATTTACCTGTGGGTTTCGCACCGATTCTTCATTGAAGTGCAGAAAAACATGATGAATATAAAACCATCAAACGACAACTTCGTAAATGCCAAAGTCATGTGAAACTGAGCGACAAATGATAAAATAAGAGTCAATATTATGGAAAATAAGATTAATAGAGTTTTCGAAGACAATGTTTTTTTCCAAACAATGCAATATTCAAAGATTATGTATTTGTGACCTTTTCAAATTAGTTTATTTAGTAGAGTGGTACGGTTTAAACGCCTCGAGTGCGGAAGGTGCGGGTTCGATCCCCGGCCGGGTCAAACAAAGACATTATTTGGTATTTGCTGCTTCTCCGCCAAGCACTCGGCATCTACGAGTAAGAGCAAAGATCTACTGGTCGGCTCGGAGTCGGTATAATGTGTCCGAGTGGGGTGATATGTCTTCCTGCGGACAGTTACCTCGTGGTCTATCACATTAAAAATCCGGCTCAGCGTGTCAGTCTAGTACAAAGCGGGGCCATATTCTTTATCCTACATGTTCTCGTTCTGATATGCACCTGGCTGCCACTGGACGTTAAACAACAATTCATCCATCCATCCATCCTTATTCTACTGCGTGGCTTTTTAAAACTGCAATACCTCAAATGTTTCTTGAAAATTTTACTCAAAAATATTACTCAACCTTTCGTTTTCAATAGTGGTAATTAATGGTTTTCTTTTCCACAGCTGAAATGCCTCAATTATTTCAAAAGAGCGTAACACGACTCACTCCATACGTATTGCAAACAATGGATAAAACGAGTAGAAGTTGACAAAAAATCCTTAATAGATTCCTTTTTCAATTCAGTAATGAAAACAGTTGATTTTCGTATTAAACATTTTAAAGAACATTTTACTCCTAACAACGACCATAATAGCCCTATTTGTTGTATCAAACATAACCTAAAAGAACTCAGAAAGGAATTTATTTTCGTCCCATCTGATAAGACTGCCAATAATAGTGTTTATTGTTTGACGTAAATTTTATATTGAGGTTCTGCAAAAGGAAATCACAAATTCACATACTTTCCAACTGACTCAATTTTCGGAAAATGACATCGCTAACACATTGCTACCTCTTTACAAGCAGGACCGAATAACATGAAATTTCCAACTATGTACTGGCTTCCGAAGCTGCACAAAACACTTTACAAATATGGATTTATTTCGTCTTCTAGCCATTGTTCTACCACTAAACTGTTTATTCTACTTACTAATACACTTGGTACAATTTTTTTCAAATAAGGTATACGAAAATAGTGGTATTAATTACTTTTGAGTGTGAAAAATTCGTTGGAAGTACTTGATAAATTACATACTCATATTGGTGATTTCGAATCTGTTCAAAGTTTTGATTTTTCTACCCTATATACCACTTTGCCTCATAATATCATTAAGAAAAAATTCACATACCTAATTAAATGGGCATTTAAAAAGTCAGAATGTGAATATATATGTTCAAACTCTTTTATGTCATTTTTAGTAACTACAAACAAAATAACTACAAAATGTCAATTGGACCTGCTTTGATATGATAACTGCTCTTGAATATTTACTAGATAACATTTTTGTTCGCCATGGAGATTCAGTATATCGCCAAGTTATGGGAATTCCAATGGGGACTAATTGTTCACCACTTATTGCGGACCTGTTTCTGTATTGTTACGAATCAAAATTTATATCTAAAATCAGCAAAGAGCCTACGAAATTTGATACAAATATTTAAAAACACTTTTAGATATTTGGATGATATTTTGGGTGTCAATAATGGCGACTTCAGTATGTACACTAAAGAGATTTATCCTGTTGAACTTACTTTAAATAAAGCTAATACTGACAATGAACACTGCCCTTTCCGAGATCTTGATTTCTATATCTCTAACGAGAAGCCTAATACTAAAATTTACGATAAGAGAGATGATTTTTCATTTCCTATTGTTAACTATCCGTTTTTAGATGGCGAAGTTCCCTTGGCACCACCGTATGGTGGTTATATATCAGCTTGTTCGATTCGCTCGTGTATGTAACAATGTATTTGATTTTAACAAAAGAAATCTCTCTATTAGTGAAAAATTATTACGCCAGGGATTTCGATATCACAAACTTGTCAAAACTTTTACTAAATTTTATCATCGGTACAAGGACCTCATTCGTAAATATAAATCAACGTGCAAACATCTTATATGTTCAGGTATTTCACATCCAATCTTTTATGGTAATATTCTATACAAAGCACAAAAATGTCGTCATTCACCTGAAAAGCTAATCGAACCTTTAAACAGACTTATCCACAAGGGATATAATTACGATACTGTTGTCAATTCAAGATGGGATTTTTTGGAATTTATATTGATTCACTCATAGGGTCTTCGCATCGGAAATAAAACCAGTCGTTGGCATGATATGGGTTATGTTCTTCTCGTATAATTTATGATGGCATGATACTAAACCCTTAACGGGAAGGATTGTGGCTGATTCTCTATATAATATGGACATAATCTTTCGATCAGTTTAATTGAGGTCTGGAGCTGGCATGTCAGTGACTGCTAGTAGTCCTTTGTTAATATATATTGATCATTGTCATTTTGCTTAGTTTCTTCTTTTTTAATATCGGACTCGGATTTCTTTTGAACTGAGTTTTACTGTGTGTATCGCTCTGTATTTGTTTATTCCACATTGGCTAGAGGTATAGGGGGAGGGTTGAAATCTCACAACACATGTTTAACTCCGCCGGATTTATGCGCCTGTACCAAGTCAGGAACCTCTAGCCTTTGTCAGTCTTGTGTGTTTTTTGTTAAATTCTGGTTCATTTTTATGTTTCGGAGTTAAGTGTGCCGTCCATTTTTCTGAACTAGTATACATTATTGTTTAGGGGCCAGCTGAGGCCCGCCACCGGGCGTTGGATTTTCTCGCTGCGTTGAAGACCCATTGTAGCCTTGAGCTGTTTTCTGCTCTTTGGTCGGGTTGTTGTCTCTTTGACACATTCCTCGTTTCCATTCTCTATTCTATTGTCGATTTTATGTATGCTTGTCATTGATTTTTACGCAAAATATGGCATCGCCACAAACAAATGTGACGTTAATGAATATTTGGAAGTTTTGTTTTCAAGAGTCTGACCAGCGTTACACAAACATTCGTACGACTACGATTAGTGGTAAGTGTGATCTGATTTCCGGTTTTCAATGTCTTTGTTCTATTGACGTCATGGAACCAGTCTCAATCTTTGTAGTACGAATGTTTGTAAAACGGGACCCTGATCCATGTTGACTTTTAGGATATAGCTAATTGTTATGAGAAATATACAGAATTGCAAAAAAAAACAAGTACAAAGTGTTCATCAAGAAATAAATTTGCCGAGGTATGAGGAACATACATTGTACAATAGTATTTTCAATGAATATGATAGATCTAAATGTTATTTTTTTCATCCAATCCTGGGATTTAGGCTTTTATCTAATATTAAATATCAGTAATTGCATTAACAAATAATTTTCTCGCGACTTCCTCATTCATAATGTAGACAGTTTGAAATTCATCCGCGAGATAAAGAAACAGGAAGAAATACTTGGAAATTACTGATTCCAGGAAGATAGATACACGTATATAGGTTAAAAACTCTTAGATGTATAATAGCTATATCTCTACTTTGCAAAATAATAGAATCAAACTAAAATCAACAGACAGAAATAATCATACTTAACTTAATCTACAGAATTCTTAAATCATAAACCAGTGTAGACTACTAAGACTTTTACTAAAGCAAGTCACATTTAAATGCATACTCGATATTAGAGAAAACATAAAGACAAATACTTTTTCTAGATTAAAAATCCGAGAGGTATAATTTTTATAGATATTGCCTTCGTAAATGTTTATTTGCCGATGATTTGTTTGGAAAATGCATATATACAGTAGAAAATTGGTGTCATATAATTATATTTGCTCTGTTGAGGATTGTTTTATTTGGTGGACTCCAACCCCCGAGCCCACTCGTTTGGTAGCATAGCTTTTTCGTGTAGACGTTTTGCCTATTGTTACATGTAAGAGAGAGTCATTTTGCTATTTGTTCATTCAGCCTTTGACATTTTGGGTGATTGTTCCAACATTTCTGTTTGTGTGATCTTAAATTGTAAAGACGAGAAGCTATATACAGAAATGCGTACAGTACAGGAAAACAAGCAATATAGAATTTAACTGTAGCCAATACTGTGAAAATTAAAATATACCATCTAAACATTAAATCTATATCTTGGCTATCACTGAATAATTATAATAATTTTATTTGCAAAGCTACACCCATATGGGTCAATCAAACACAAAACAAAACACATAAGAACATAATATTATATAAAATACAATACCATAATATGTCTAGATGAAGTGGAAGAACTTCGACCGACACGGACCTCATTTTCAGGTAAAAGTTCAATATTTGGATTCAGAGGCGTTTTTAGTTGATTGAGTGGCTGATCTCTATTAAATGATGGAACAGTATTAAATATCGTAGAAAACATTTGTTCTCTTAATAATAAGTTTTGTTTACATTGAATAAAAAATGTAACACATCATCGATTTTATTGCAAAAAGTGCATAATCTATTTTCTCTTGGAACATTTTTTAATGACCTGTTTCAATTGCCAGAGAATGGTCACTAACCCTAAATGTGGTTACAAGTTGTCTTATTTTAAAACTTGATTTAAGCAAAAGGTAATTCTCTAATTTAAATTCTGCTTTAAGTTTACTATAACGAAATAGCTTTGAACTAGCTGAACTATCAGTAAAATATGTTAATTTATTTAAAAAAATAGATTGGTAGTTTTCATGTGCGACCTTTTTAAATTTATTTTTCAATGAAATTTTTTTTATTTTTAAAAGACTTATCAAGGTTACCGAAATCTGATATATCCAAACCAGCTTCTTTAAAAGAGTTAAACTTGTTATTTTTAAGTTAACCTTGTAATTATATGGCAGAACTTCCGTTTTACATTTTTTGTTTGAAGGTACTTTCAATGTGTGGGGTACGTGTATCATCAAGTGCATATGTCTTTTACATTTTTAAATGTACCTCTATTACCGCATTCGTTACTTCCCGAATCATATGTAGACCACATACAATTTATCTTCACAGGAAGAAACAGGTACGATAAAATGTTTGTAAGCATATTTGAAATATGCATTTGACATGTATTTGTCCTGTTGAAGCTAGGATGGTTTTCAACTTCCCTATCATTATAAAAGTACTTTCTATAAAGATACAGAGGTAAAAATCCATTTAATTTATGTTTGGAAGCAAGAAATAATGCAATGTTGAGAAAAACCAATTAAGGACAACATGATAAGCAAGGAGCTGCAGCGGATAAAACCAGTAGAAATAGCTGTGGTATAAATTTACATAGGATTTCGTGGATATAACAGGGTATATCCAATGACTTGTATCCATATAACATAATTAATGTGTATAACTACTTACATGTGTAGTTATAATTAACATTAATAAGGCCACGCCAAATAGATTTTTCGTTCTTTGGATTTTTCTGAAAATAGGTGCAAGAGAACAAATTTAATTTTAATTTTTTTTTGATTGAGGACTGGTTTTTTTCGGGCGCACATCAAATTTTCGTGCGGCACACATTTTTTAAAATTAAATAATGCAAAATATTGGAAATTTTTACAAAATTTTAGGAGCGGGCGAACATTTTTTTTTTAATTTCTTGAAAAATGAAAAATTTGAAGCGAATTGTCAGCATTTTTGCACAATAAAGCGGCAAAAAAATTTTTTCTTAAAATTTACATAGTCCAAAAATCGGAGCGGCGAAATCCAAAGAAATAAATATCAATTTGGTGCTGAATAAAAGAAAATGTTAACGTGGACTAATTTCAGTTCTGTTAACTATATATAGGTACATATTACTACACGTATTTTAAGAAAATCCGAAATAGTATATGATACCAATTTCTTTGACAAATTTTGTCGAATTACGACTCATTAGTTTGTTTAATTACCATTCAAATACAAAATGACCAAATGTGTAAAAAAAAAGCCATATTTTAAAGAAAGATTTGTACACGAGGAAGATATTTCTTAGTGTCCAAAAAATGTGATAAAAATATATTGGTAAATGTTTTCGTTTTTTCAGTTTCATGCTAGTATCGAAGCTATTGATACTCCAGCAACTGATTTACTTTATTCAATAAGCAGATAAATCCACTCAGTAGTAGTATTAAATATTCTATGCTACTAATTTTCATGCTCAATAGTACGTAAGTAAGTAAGTAATGTCTTTATTTAAAGAGGGTAACACAGTTAGTATTAAAATACTAATCTTATAATCTAGAAGATAAGATTTTAATCTGCACATCAGCCCAAGCCGAGAAGAAATTTTTGAAACTAGTTTGTTAATATGTTCAGCCCAAGATAAACAGTTGTCAATCATAACACCTATAATAATTCTTCACATTTAACATTATCCAGCAATGTATTAATAAAGAACACATTGATAGTATTGTTTCTAATCCCACTATTGGATGATACAAGCATTGATTTGGATTTTGTTGCATTTATCATCATATCATTTTCATTACGATATTCTTGCACATTTTGTTAAAATACAAGTAGGCGCAATGCCAAAAAACAAATACCGTTATTTATTGGCAAGGGCCATTGAAATGACCTTTTGTTGTCTCTTTGACACATTCCCCGTTTCCATTATCTATTTTATTTTGAATAAAATTGTCAAAGACAATTGAAGCCTTTCAAGCTTTTTCTAATATTATACTGGAAATGAATATTTCTTCAATACAAAATGGAACTATTTAAAAGAAATATGACAGATATACCCACCAAACCTTCCAACAGACGCAATTCAAAATGACAAAAAACCACGAATGCAAAAAAGGACAATACGAACTCCTGTAAACCGTGAGTGAATACAGGTACTAAAGGACGATAAGTAGTATGTGGTCTGACAGTCAGACCGGTATTTAAGTCGCAAATCAGTGGTGGAACATTGTTTTCATTCCATCATCATTTGTGAAGTCTGCACAATTTAATGATCAATAAATCGGTAATTGGCTTTTTGAAAATTAAGCGACGAGGTAAAGGTAAGTTTCATTTAAAGTCGGCGTGTACACATATGTCAACAATCAACATAAGCTATGTAGAGCTTTTTACCGACGGCGAGATTTACGACCGTTTGGCAGATATGGGGGTTCTCGCATGGTCGCCAGGCTTGTTGTGGAGGAAAGCCCGATATTCCAGATTGGAGAATCGGTGAAACCCCCGGGCTAGCGAGGAGCCTGGAAACCATGACACATGTGAGGTTCGAACCCAGCGCCTTAACCATTCAGCCACCCTGCTCTCACGAAGGTAATTAATAAACGCGAAAGGTACATTAAAGATCAATTTAAGATACATATCCTTCAATTTAAGGCTGAAAAATTGTACAATTCTATTCGAATTAATATTCTAATTTAATCTTGAAGATATCATCGAGGAGCCTCGGTGGCCGAGTGGTCTAGGTAGTTTGTAATGACTACTAATGATCACTAGCCTGTCAGCACTGAGGTTGTGAGTTCAAGTCTCACCTGTGGCGGTTTTTTAGCGAAAAATAATCTTAAGCAACTTTCGTGCAGATCAAAAATTAAAAACTTTAATGGATATGGTCGCCTTTTGTTTTATCGAGACTTGTAATAAGCGAGCTAAGGTAGAGATGTCAATCGAATTATTCCCAGTACTATGCCGGCTAAAAATTTTCAACATGGAGGAATCCATGCGAAATATTGTTCCGCTATTACTTCCGACGTGATTACTTGAATAGAGATTATCTTGAACAAAATAAGTTATTTATAAACTTGCCTGAACTTTTTTAACATTGAGTGTCTTTAAATTAAAAAAGAATCCACCTGGAATCAAATTTGACAAGAAAAAAGTTGCAGACGGAATTGTCACATTTTCCCGCCACGGTACCCGGGCAAATAGGCCCAGGACCACTCGGACCGTGTTATTGGACAATTCGAACCGTGCCATCGGACAACTCGGACCTTAATTGTGAAGTAACAATATTGACAATGATGAACTTAATACTTTGAAGTGAGATTGTTACGCCATTACGATGTTTCCACTAAATACCGACAAAGCAAACGTAAAAACCTTACTCTTCGCTCGCTTTCCAGGTCACACCCGTTTCAAATTAAGACAATGAATCCATTTGTAATGTTTTTGAAATATATAATAATGGATTCCGAAAAAAAAATTTATTAGCTTATAACTTTATACATACAACTTTTAAACGCCCATTCTAATGGAATATCAATACAAATGGATGTCGATCACTCTTAATGGGCCAATACAAGATCCCATAGGATTAGCTTCTGCGCTGATATTGACTTCCGTCATAATGAGATGTCACAAGAACCAAAGTGATGTTATGTAATTTAAAGCAATTCATAGACGCCACCTTTGTTTTACTGGATTGTCCAATTGTAAACGACAATGCATAAACAACAATTTCAGATTCTGTTATATGAATTACTAGTATGAGATAAGAATGTACTATTTGACTTTTCGGCAAGGTAGTAGGAGAATGGGAATGATTCGAAAACAATTTCTACATCCAAGATCAACCCCTCCCAGTAAAAATCAAATGGAAGTAGACAGTCTAGTTAACTAAATGCAATTTCAATTCCGACCAAAAGTTTTCATTGTTTTGATTGTCTTCAAATTCTATTAAATAATTCCATATTGTACTAATTTCTACAGGAACATCCGTTTTTGAAACCCCATTTCTAATGATAATAATTTTCCCTGGTCTTTTTTACCAAACATTTCATAGTTTGCCATGTCGATTTCAAAAGGACCCCATTTCTTTTGGTGAAATCGCGGGAAATAATAAAATCTTTTCTACTGTTTTGAATACATGAACTAATTGTATCCGCTTTGGTTGCTCCTACTGGATAATCACGATGTTTTATACAAAAGTTTAAGTTCCATTCGTTTTCGAGCTTTGGAATAAAGGCCTGAACTAACCATTCAAGACTATCAGAAGCATATGCAACAAAAACGTCATATTCAAAATCGAAGATAGAGGAATCATTATTATACAATCTTTTCATCTTCCAATACACAAGATATGTGAGTCTCCATCTGTACTGATATACTACGATGATAATTGCTATAATTGTGGGCAAGCTCCTCTTGCTGCATACTGGATGATCGTACATTCTGTGGACAACATGGTGGATACCTGTGTCTTCTGTAGGATTTAATTTATTTCAACAAATAATTTTTTCAACCCTTTCATATAAATTTAGAAAGTTACTAAGATGCTTATTTGTAATTTCAAGTAGTTAAATTTATGACTTAAAAGTCAAAGTCCATCTCTAAAATAGCAAAATTTAATTTAATTTAAAGAAACTAAACACTTGAAGACTTAAAAGTTTGTATAAATTTTACATACAACGTATATTATTCGCATATACTACAGAATGCTTTACACATATAATCAAACTTTAGACACGTGAATTGAAATTCTCATCCATTATGTACATAGCCTTTTGAAATAATCCACGTGACATGTTGTTTTCTATATAGTTTTTCATGAATCTAAGATAGTGGAATTTTTATTAGTAACTCAAAGTTTCGATTTGATGGAAGATTTTTTAAGAGATTAACACATCTCCTAATAAACGCACTGTTTAAATTTTGATTAAAATGTTTAAAATAAAAATAAAATAAATTTAAATAGATACAGTCAGTTGCATGAATGATTTCCTACTTGTAAAGTTTCCTAAACATTTCATATAGAACTACATTGATTTAGAATACTCTCCTAATATTATTTCTTTGTCCCATAATTATAAAGATGTTATGATCAACCTAAGAAATATTTAAAGTTGATTAGGATAATTTTGAAATTTTCGTTGATTCTGAATTTTGGAGAAATCAATGTTTCAAGACAAATAAGATTTTAAATGTGTGAAAATTACATAGGTTTAATGGGGGAAATGTAGTTAAAAATTAATATTTATATTTTAATTGTGGATTTTAAACAAATATAAAAATATTATAATATTTTAATATTATATGTATAAGTAATAGATGTTTCACTGCCCATCAATATATATTTCACTAAAACCAGACAAAAAATAACTTCCCGAACAACATTTTGAAAAATTGTGGTTTTACATATAAGTAGAAAAATTAGAGAAAGATATCTATTTTTTTCTTAAAAAACAATATTCAGCATCAATACATATACAATCTTTAAGACTATAACATTAATCATGGTTTATTTATTTATATTGAATGTTTTCTGTCATGTAACTGCAGTTGTCTAATTTCTGTCAATCAAATAACTTCTTCCCTCTCAATGTTTTTATTTGTTACTCTGTTACTTATTGCCCCATTGAGGGCCCTTAATTGGTTAATAAACATTATCTTATCTTATCTTATCTTATCTTATCTTATCTTATCTTATCTTATAACAGTCACATACAATCAATATGTGACATAATCATAAAGTAAAATAAAATAAAAAAAGTAAAATTATTATTTTTTATTATTATATGTTTATTTATATACGCTCCCTTTGGTGCCTACAAGATTTTAAGTATCTATTTTATTGTGTCCTTCACATCATCGATGTATACTACGTTTTTTGTACTCAAAGGTCATGTGTGTGTTATAAAGAGATACATGCCTTAAATGTATATTACTACTACTTAGCTACAATTGTGAGTATTAGTATAAAAAGATCAGAAAAAAATAATTCAAATATATTCACACTTTTTTATAACATAGTCACGCATGATGATCCAATAGGCCAGTGGTTTTACGGCGACATTTAAATTCAATATGTTTTAAGATGTAAATACAATATCATTCATAACAAGGTAGTGCGTTTACACAAGGGTTAATATTTAGTCCGTATAAGGACAAATATACCTAAGGAGCAATCAAAAAAACGTAATCCATTGGACAGACAAACCCGGGAAGACAAATGAACAACCACAAGCACAACAAATAAACGCAGAAAACTAAAAAAACAATGAACAACACGAACTCCTATAAAAACCAGGAGTGAACCCAGGTGCTCCGGAAGGGTAAGTAAATCCTACTCCGTGTGTTGATGTACACTTTTTGAGGGTTGGGCTTTCCAAAAAAAATAAATTGCTCATGTAAACTTGTGAAAAACGTTGACATTTATGGATGACTCCTAATGCATCTGTTGTTCACCAAAATGTAGAAAATCATATTTGATAGATATTACAAAGGATATTTATTGTAAGTAATTTCGAAAATAATATCTATCCGTAACCGTAATTTAGATGAAAATTGCTCGTTGTTAAAGTCACGCAAAACTTTTCTCATCTGATATTTTATCAGACATTTATTTTTACAAAAATATTGCTATCATAGCATGAAAGAAACTGTCTTCAGGTGTATTTATTCTGGATTTTCTATAAAAATTTCCATATATTAAAAAGGAGAAAAAAATCCTTTTAGAATGGCTAATAATGTATAACAAATTCGAAGTCAAAGGAAAGACGTATAATAAACTAAACAAAACAAGACAGCATAGAAACTAAAGCACTAGTATACCATATAGCTGAAATATGTTAAATTGTACCAAAAATTAAAGTTCTATTTGAATGAACCCAGAAACTTTTGTGTCTTGAGTACTTTGGGCATTATTGTCAATTTGAAAACCATAAAACAAAATGCACAGCAGAAGCTCGGGATCATGAAATGGCACACACTTTTTAAGTGTCGATGTTTGATGAATCTGTGATACTATATATGAAATTTCTTCGTGGATTTTCTCTAAAGTCTCATAATAGATTGAGAGATGATAATAATAAATTCCATCAAGTCAAAAAAATAAATAGTAGACCCGTCCTAAATAGAGTAGCCATAATATTAGTAAGGTTTACTTTGCATGATGTAGATAGGATAATAAGGAGTAAGAATATGCATATGGTTATAGTGTGGAGATCTGAAGGGTTTCCAAATTATAAAGAGGTCGTGTGTCTGTAAGATACGGATGCCCCGTGCCCCTGCACATAGAATTCCCATCTATTATTTATGACGGAAAATCTTTTTGAGAATTATTTAAAATATATGAAAGTTTTATGATATATCCTGCTTATATCAACTTTGAATCCATTAAAAATAATGAATCCGCAGTACTAAATTATGTTTCTAACATAACAACGAAATGCTAAAATTTAATGGAAGCCGGGAAAGAAGCATGAAATGTAGGTCATGATGACTCAAATGTTGCCGAGTTGTGTTGTACTATATAAGATAATTGTAGTCCTGAAATATCAATATACTACCATAGATTCTTTCAAAATATACCTAAATGCAAACGTACCAAAGTCATTCAACATAAAATATAGGTCATGATGCGGACGTTTGTTGTACTATATAAGATAAATGTATAGGTATGATATCATTGATATGTATCAATAGGTTTCTGAGAAATGGACCTAAAAGCAAAACTTAACCGAGTCACTCATGCACGACGAAATGTGGGTCAAAATGACCCAACTTTTAGAAAAATGAATTATAGCCATAGTGACCCCATATACATCAATGAAGCCACCTTCCCATAAGAGGTAAGAGCATGTATGGTTATAGCGTGGGGATCTCAAGGGTTTCAAAGTTACTATTTTGAAGGGGCATGTCATGCCCCCTATAGATTCCCTATAAACATCAGTGAATGCAGCTTCCAATAACGACTAAGATATATATGATTACAGGGTGAGAATCTCAAGAGTTTCCAAGGCGTAAAGACATCTGTTTTGAGTGGGCTAAGCATACCCTCTATGGAGCCCCCATATATATATATCAATGAATGCATCTTCTCATGGGGAGTAAAAATATATATGGTTATAGTGTAGGGATATCAACGAATTCAAACTTACTGTTTTGAGAGGGTGGGGTATACTCCCTAGGGATTGCCATATACATCATTGAATGCATCTTCACATAAGGAGTAAGAATATATTTAGTTATAATTTGGGGATCTCAAGGATTTCAAAGTTACTATTTTGAGGGGATAGGCTATACTCCCTAGGGACCCCCATATTCATCAATGAATACATATTCTTATAAGGAATATTAATATATATGGTTATAGGGTGGGGATCTCAAGGGTTTCAAAGTAAATTTACAAAGGCAATCTATTTTGAGGGGTTATTGCATACCCCTTAGGGACTCCAATATACACCATTGAATGCATCCTCCCATATGGAGTAATAATATATAGGGTTATATGATAGATATCTCAACCATCTCAAAGTTATAATTGAAAAAAATGTAAATTTTGTGGGTTTGAGGACGGGGCAAACCCCCTGGTACCCCCTTTAAATTTGACACGGTTCGGTCAAAATCCATATGGAAAGCTATCATCTTGTGAAGTTTCATGAAAATCCTCCATACGGTATTAGCCCGGAAAAATTCATGGTTGTCTAGAAAGAAATAATAAAAATAATAATAACTGGATATAATTAATTGTTACGCACAGCGTAACGGATGTTCCCCCAACTTTCCTATTGCCACAGGGGCTCCTAATATCAATTTCTATGGCTCATAGAATTTTTTCGATTTTCTTTTTTCGAGTGGCGGCCATCTTGGATTTTCCAATAAGGCCGATCGAAAGCATTTGTGTTGACCTATGTTTAACCAAGTATCAAGTCTCTGCAATTTTTTTTCGTCTTTTTACGAATTATTTTCAACTTTGACTGGCGGTCATGTTGGATTTCTTGGCTTCAGTTGTTATCCAGAGAAACATGCGTCTTGGTATCCTTTTTTTTTAACCATTCATAATTTTATTGCACATTATTGCTGTTTTAACAAATTACTTGGTTACAGCATTGGTCAAGTATCTCTGTGAATTAGTTACTAAATATCCAGAGAAAATATTTAGTAAATTTACTTATACTAATATTAGTTGTACATGATATATTAGACAATTTAGATATTACATCAAATTCACATGTTTACGGAGTTTGTTTCTTTCTTTTCCGATATGGTTCTGTGATTATTAAAAAAAAAGTGTATAAATTATACACGTATGTTTTGATTTAAATGTGTATTTGGATTAACCCTATATCGAAGTATAATTGCTTATTTCTAGACAATTTTACGGATATTTAAAATTAGGTAGGTATCTCTACAGAATGCAAAGTACCAATTCAATCTCCATAGCCGACAATAGTAGCATTTTATTTGATTACTGTTTAATAAAAGAAATTTTGTGTTCAAAACTGGTGTTTAATGAAAGAATGATACCTTCTTATTCAGATGCCACCCAGAAATATATAGGGTCCCATGGCTTTTATTGCTGAATTTTCAGGTTGTCAACAACGCATGCTGACTCCGCACAAAAATGTCCAAAATTTTTTGCACTTCATCTCAACTTATTAAAAAAAATCTCCTGATTCAGGTGTTAATTATTTTCAAATAAAAATATGCATACTTACAGACTTACATAATAAGCTTTCTAGAAAAAAAAAACCCACCTGATATAACAACCAATCACAGAGATCCAGGATTTTTTCTCTCTATTATACGTTCCCTTCACAAACACAGCCGTGACCATGATTTATAATTGGTACATTGATACCTATACTGTTTTCAAATAAAATCAGAATCTGGCAAATTTACTTTTTTTTAAACAATAAACATATTCCGCAGTCTGATGTAAAATATCTGAGGTATTGGTCCGCAGGCACCTGAGTACCGAGGGAAATAATATGTATACCCATTTCATCAACACGGAGCAATAATTTCTATTATTAAAGAAAACTGAGCATGGAAAAGCTCTTTTTGTCCTTACATTTTTGAGTTTTGTTGCAAGTTACATAAGTATTCAGTTGGAGGTAGACTAGAAATGCTGTAATAGAAATGGATTTTATCCATTATTTAATAAGGGTAGATTCTACCCGCATTATCAAGAAAAGGTGAATTTTCTAATTTTTTGACAAATTTTGGTACATAAAAGTGAACTCTGCAAAGTAGAGTGCAATGATAAAGTAATGAGGCTGTATCATCTTGTTGAGTGATAATCAGGGATGATGTATAAATATAAACATCAGTTCTGTCAAAGGTTAAAATGTGCAGAAAAATTTGTCAGCAGTACCCTATCTCAATCAGTTTTTAAGAGAAATTTATGGTTGACCATATTTATGATATAATTACTCATTCCAAAATGCACTAAAGACCTTTTCAAACAGTATAAAAGTACAGAATCCAATTCAAATTAAACAATGAAAAATAAAATTGCTACAAGTTTACACTATTCACTACAAAAATTCTGTAAAATACTATGGGAAAATTTAAAAAAGGACATCAATTTGGTTTCCAACCAGGGAATGTTCCACATAATAAAACAAGAAAATGTGTATCACTCAAAAAAAGTGACAGTGAACAAACATTATACATTCGACTTACCCGTGAAATGACAAATCTTGTGGAAAAAGTACCATATAAGGAAGAAAACACTTCATCTACTTCCACCAATAAGCCAGCTACTTTGCTACGTCCAATGACCAGTGACACAAAAAAGGACAAACCAGTCAAATCTGCAAAAGAAAAGCAAAGGTAAGGTTTCACATAATATGATATAAAATCAAATTCAAGTTTTTTACATTGTTCCAGTATTTTTAAGTGTTCAAAGTTGAAAAAATTGCATGAAAACTTGCATAGCTGCTTCCATTTACACTAGGCTACCAATTTTGGAAATTATCAATGAAAAGATGACAAGTTATACAAATAATTAAATTAGTATGGAGGACCAAGTATTCATTGATTAAACTAACAAAGCAAATAACATTCTGATGAATATAAAGATTTTTACAGGCCAATTTACAAATAATGAATTTTAAAGGGAGGTAATTATAACTATCTTTTTATTCTATTTGATAAGTTGTATCAAAAAGTTAGAAATACTCTACTAATTTCTTTTCTTAATTTTTTTTTAACAGAATAGAGTCAGAAACTAACAGAACCATCAATATAAAGTTAAATGCAATCATGTGGAATGCTGTTTTCAATGAACATTTGGAACTACACCCACATTGTAAGGGATTTCTTGAGTGGGACATGTCCAAAGAAGAAAGATGGGGCATGGGCAACTCTGAATGTGCCAAATGTGACACTTGTAGCTACGAGTCCAAACATTTTAGACTGTATGATGAGGTAAATACAGGAAAACCTGGCAGGAAAGCAGCAAAAATGAATACTGGTGTTCAGGCCGCATTAAGTCAAACTCCAATTTCAACCTCTAGTTTTCGAAAAATCATTTTGGGTACTAATTCTGTTGCACCGTCTGTCAAGGGTCTACAAAAGAGAGCAAATGCTGTGCTACCAAAAATCAAAGAAATAAATACCAAAGACATGAAAGAGCGTTGTTCAAGACTGGTCCAAATTAAAAAATGGCGTGGTGCAGAAAATCCAGGTGCTGTAAGCCTTCAAGGGGATGCCGCATACAACAACCCTCTGTATTCCGGTGTTGGTCGTACACCATTCCAGCCAGCCACACAGGTAGTATACACAATTGCTGAAAATGAAACACAGGATAAAAATATTTTAGCAGTTGTAGCCAAAAACAAACTTTGTTCCATGCATCCAGTTAACCAAGAGAGTGGTAAATTTGACCAGTGCACTGAGGAATGCAGTTCAACACTGACTTTCTTCAAAAGTATTGGTGATGAGTATTCCTGGGCCAAGGAGGCCCTAACAGATTTAAAATCAGACGATATCGAGGCCAAACATTTTACAACTGACCCCGACAGCTCTGCTTTTAAAGCTGCGGAAGATCTGTTCCATGAAAATGTAACTGAAACTGAACCAGAACATTTCCTGGACACTCGACATCTGGCCGACAACCACCGTAAAAATATAAAGAAGAATCCAAAAATTCTCGACATGATGCCAGGAAAAACTAAAAAAGAAAAAGAAAATCTACAAAACAACTTTGCTCTGGATTTAGCTGCCAGATGTAGTGCAGAATTTACAGAGGCAATCGAAAAATACTGTGGAGATTTTCAAAAAATGAAAAACAAAATCTCCTATATTTGTGATGTTATCCCGATGTGTTACACTGGTAACCACCAACTTTGTCGCCGTCATTCTTTTGTGTGCAAAGGTGGAAAGAAATTTTGGCTTGTAAACAGTAGCTTTTTGAAGAGTACATTCAAAATACTCAATAAATGTGAAAATATCAATGAAATAAGGAAGTGTGTTAACTACCGCCTTGGCCCAAATGCTTTAAAGAAGACAAAATTAAATCTGAATACACAAAAAGTGGAAGGTTTTAACAGATGCCTAAGAAGATCACTTCCTAAAAATGTTACCTATACCAAGAACTTTGAAGGCAGGGTTCATTCAGCTGTGCACAGTGTCAATCTTGGTCCAGGGGAATCTTTACTGTTAATCTGTGATCAGCTTGGATCTCCTATAACAAAGGGATCCACTGTTGAACATTCTCTGAAAGGAATACAAAGAACTGATCAACTTCAAAAAGAATATAAAAAGACTTTCAAGTATAAAAAATCACTGTCTGACAAAAGGAAGTACCTGTTCAAGTTGTATGCAAAGGAAAAGGAAACCTGTGACTATGAGAAAAACAAACTATTATCTGCCGGAAACAAGAAAATTACTGGGAAAAAGCATGATCATGGCTATGCAAAAGTGAAAAAGATCCATAGGAGTATTAAAAAATAAAATTTTACAAATTAAACAGTGTGGTTTGTGGCCTTTTGAACAGAATCCCTGTCCCTTGCAGTGTATACGGTCTTGGTTGGTAGCATGGTTCTCCAAAATTATGTGTTCCGAATTTACACACAGCTTATTCTGACATAGGTGGCTACACTCCACAGCATTGTTGTTCTCATCTAGCTTTGGCATATCATTTCGACTAATTTTATGTCTAATCATATATGCCACCCTGTGAGCAGATTCTTTTTTTAAACCCTCAGTGGGCCACCTTACATTTTGCACCCCATAGCCATACTTGTCAACATAGCCCTCCCATGCTACACAACCAAACTCATTGCTCAGTTTCCTAGTTTTTTTAATAAATTTATTCTCCAAATTCTGGAAAAAATCTCCCATGATGAGGCTTTCATGAAAACGCTTGCAAAACAGATCTTGGTCCACAGCCCGTTTTGTAAAAGTAAAATGAAAGTGAAAGTAACCCCCAGTTTAGAATGCAAAGTACCAATTCAATCTCCATAGCCGACAATAGTAGCATTTTATTTGATTACTGTTTAATAAAAGAAATTTTGTGTTCAAAACTGGTGTTTAATGAAAGAATGATACCTTCTTATTCAGATGCCACCCAGAAATATATAGGGTCCCATGGCTTTTATTGCTGAATTTTCAGGTTGTCAACAACGCATGCTGACTCCGCACAAAAATGTCCAAAATTTTTTGCACTTCATCTCAACTTATTAAAAAAAATCTCCTGATTCAGGTGTTAATTATTTTCAAATAAAAATATGCATACTTACAGACTTACATAATAAGCTTTCTAGAAAAAAAAAACCCACCTGATATAACAACCAATCACAGAGATCCAGGATTTTTTCTCTCTATTATACGTTCCCTTCACAAACACAGCCGTGACCATGATTTATAATTGGTACATTGATACCTACAGTACAATTACTCAAAACAAATACACGTGACCTTGACATGCTTGTTTGTTGTGAACACATACCTATTGACCTAAGTCGTATTCATATAATTGAACGTATATATTAACCTATGTAGTATTCATATAATTAAACGTTTTTGCCAATAAATTACCTGGCTTTTCATTTCTAAAATCGAAAAATTCAACAATGTTTTCTACTCTTGGTATCCTATTCCTCTTAATCCATCGTAGCGTATTGATACATTCTCCCAAGACGACTGTTCAGAAGAAGAAGAAAAGGAAAATAATAATAAAAAAAATAATAATAATAAGATGCGGAGCAAAAACAATAAATCCCCCAAACCTTGTTGTGGGGACTTAATAAGAAACAAAATAAAAACAATATGTTCCCCACTTCGTTTAGGGAACATAATAATAAGAATAAAAACCGAAACAAAAACAACAAGTCTCCAAACTTCGTTTAAAAGACTCAAAAATTCTCAGGTACTTGCAGTCCACCAGAAGCAGAATAGCCGTGGTAGCAGTACAATGAACTCGGAAATTGATTTTGATGACAGTATTAAACACATAACAGATTTTTTTATTTCGTTCTTTATAACGTTTTTTTAATATTTTTTACAGCAGAATGAGTAACAAAGAGAGACGGAATTATCTAAAGCTGTTGACGTTTTGTTTTGGGTTGGCAGTAGACATTGTAAGACATTTCTTTGAGACGGTGATTTTAGGAAGTAATTGTACATTTGTAGACTTTCTAAAGCAATATAAGCATGATCTTTATCACATGTACATGCCAGAAGTACAATGTTGTCATTGTGAAAACTTTCAACGAGGTAATTTCAGGTCATTTAAGAAACGACAGTTTGATACACTTTATGTCGTAGGGCCCCCAAAAGAGAATCATTTCGTTAAAATGCAAGGCGGCACAAAACAGTATTGTATATGTTCGATGACACCAAAAGAAGATGTAGATGTATCTGCTTTAGATATTACCATGACTTGTTTACTTTTAAGAGAATTATTTGATATGAAAGAGGAAAATCACACCCGATGGCTAAATGATATCAGAGATGTACGAAACGAATTGGCACACACTGCAGAACTTTCCAAAGAAACATTTGAACACCTGTGGCATGTTCTAGAGTGTGCAGCTCTTGGATTGTCAGGGTATGTTGGGGAGTATTATAGAAAAGAAAAGCAGAAACAAATACATGCAATCGAAGAGGATTTTTCACTTGAAACTCTAAAGGACATGATACAAGATACTAGGACATTTTCGCTAACAGGAAATGTAAGTACTAAATTGTACTTCTTTCTTAAAATGCAAAATAAACCTAAAGAGATTTTTGACTTTTTAGATCTAATCAGTAATTTTCAGTATTAGACCTAATACCTGGTATTGTCATGATTAGCTTATTTTACATTCGATAAATCTGTTGAAAGACCTTACCAAACTGATTAAAAAAATAAATTATTGTCAACTTGGTAGTACCTAGCTTAAATATGTTTTACTCATTTGAAATTTCAGTTGAAGAAGACAGTTAAAAAGCTTATAGAAAGTAAGTCTGAGTAGTTTAGTTCAGATGTTTAAACGAGATAAGTGTAAACGCTTAAAATTATCGCTTCATTGTTAAAAATAGCCCATCAAAGAATCTTTACTTCTTTGTTTGCATATTGTTGTCTCTCTCTCTCTCTCTCTCTCTCTCTCTCTCTCAAGCAGCTATGTAGGATATAAATGTGGACATTAAACAAATAATCCATAATATTTAAGAAACTTGCTACCATTAACGTGAATATTAGATAACACTTAATTACAAACTTTAGACAGAGATGTAACTCAGTACTGAAAAGAAATTCATTTTGAAAGTAATTCTCTACATAACCACACAAAATATCTCAAAGTGAAACTTGAAAGTTGACTTCCAAATGGTCAAGCTGGAACGATGCTTATTATTTATGAAAGTATAACATCGATGTTTTTACCAAATACTACATGGTGTTGATAACCCGGAGGATTTTGAAAAAAAACATTAAAAAGTAATGTTGTAACTCTTTTGTTTACTTTAACGTAAAGTAACTAACTAACTTAGAAGAATGTCAAACGAATATCCAATGAATAAATGACAAATATCAAACAAATATCCATTGTACAACGAAAAAGTACTAGTAACCAACTTAATATTGCTAATCACGCACAGTTGTATATCGACTTGCATGAATAATTTCGCCATTTCACATTTCATAAATGAAAAAATTCTATTTCAGCTGAAGATCAAAGACCGTCAATCGTAGAAAACGTCGATAGAATTGCTGCGTTAAATAAGGCTAGTAAATCTGTTGGGATTTTTAAGGGATTTGTAACTGGAAGTTGTTTGAGAGTAGGGGAAGACTTTATAATGACAGCGTGGCATGTAGTAGAACCGCAAATAAGTATGTATTTCAATATCATTAATAATATTTGGTCTCCCAATTCTCATAAACTATAGGCCACAAGTAATTAGTATTGAAATTATAACCGTGGAACATCAACTTCCTGTTTAATGATGCAGCTTTATGGAAAATGTTGGTCGCAAAATTTACAGCAACAATATGCCACAACTAAGTCATAGTTAGTGTGGGCCATGATCACGATAAGCTGTAATTAATGCCGCTCCAAGTTTGTGCCTGTTGCACATCTATTTTCTGGTACACGACGCTGCCTTACATTTTTCATAATGTGGACAATGGAAATTTTTGGTCGCAAAATCCTCATTCATCAAGTATATACCACACATAATTCATAGTTAGTGTGAGTCATGTCCATCATAAGTTGTACATGGAAATGATTACTGATTTTGTACCTGTGGTGCATATACATTAATGATGATGTCTGAAATTTTTTACCATACTGACAATCACATCAGTTGTAAATGAGTACTGATTTTGTACCTGTGGTGCGTATACTTTAATGATGCTGTCTTACATTTTTCACCATACTGACAATAGAAATGTTCGTCGCAAAATCTCAGCATCTCTATGCTAAGCATGAGTATGATGAGATGTAATGTGGGTATCGATTTTGTACTCGTTACACATCTACTCCCTGTTAAATTGGGCCTGTCTAAAATGTCTTTCAGGGGAGAGGTATTTGTTATCAACCTTGAGGCTATCAGGGCTACGGTATGTCTAGCTTTTGCAAGATCGTGAAATCACAATGGCTGCGTAGTATGATCAGCTACATTTCATAACTAAAAATATGAAAATATAGAATAAATCAAACTAGTGGTCTCAGAAGGGTTGCATTCACAAAGTTTTACGTGATGTCATTAAAAAAATAGTTAAAGTCTCATGAAGTGTGTGTTTTGAATAAAATCAAACAAAATATAAAAAACAGAACAGGAGTTACATCGACAAAATCTATTTCTATTATGGAAATAAAATCAAAGCTGTATAACCCTTGTATAAATCGTCATATCGAAAGGGCGAGAAAAGATGAAAAACTCCATGTCATGAGTAACAATCTTAAGTAATATCAAAAAATATACCAGAGGCATAGAGGAGTTGCGTCCAAAAAAACTTGTACTCCAATAAGGGAAAAAATTATTAAAGTCCCATAACTGCTTTAAAAATTGTCAACTCAAAATGGAAGGATACTATGATCAATCACATATTATTACTAGCACTACTACAAAAAGAAAAGAAAATCGAATAGCGGTCTCGGAGAGTGGATTTTCGTCCATAAAATCCTGTTGATTTCTGTTATGTGGAAAACATAATAAATTGATAATATGATCAACAGTATGTACATATCATGACTAAGGGACAAGATCAAAAGTTCAATGTAGGATAAAAAAACTTAATTCACATAGTTTTTTCAATGACCCGCCACTCCCCCTCCTAACTTAATTTGGGAAATATTTGACCAATATGGGCATATGCTTTGAGAGTATACTTTTTGTATCATGGGCCCTGTTTTTCCTCAATAATGTATGTTTGTTCTTTATATTGACTTGGACATCATTTGAATCCGTTTTTTTCAATCCGAAAATCGATGTCGGATAACAAAACTTGCAGCGATTTTTACTCCCCCACCCCCAAACTATTTGAATTAAGTTTTTTATCCTACATTGAACCTTTGATCTCGTTCCTAACAATCATACAAAATATGGAAAACCATAAGAATTAACGTTTCGTCCGAAAGTTGTTTTAATTTCTATTATGGGTAAATTGCAAAGTCTAATCACTCGTGAAAAAAAAAATCCAATTAAGATAATGGCATAGCGTAACTGCATATTATAATGATAAATTAGAGCAGCAGTTTCAGATGAGATGCGTCCACAAACTTTATAATAGATGGACAGACAATGGTCATGGCTATATCTTCCGACATGTTGAATGTTTGAACTATTCAGATCTAGTTTTTGGTTACGAGTTACTTTGTTGAAGCAGTTTTTGGACATATCTTGGATACAAATAAAATTTCATATATTTGTTGTAGGGGATTTGTATCAAAAATTTGATGAGTCGAAGTTAAAACACGTGACTATAGATTTCAGTTCTAAAAGAGAAAATTTAAAATCATCAATAAAGCAATTTAACGTCAAACCATTGATTTGTTATCATAATAAGGAGTTAGACATAGCGATACTTCAGTTGGACATTTCTGATAACCAAGACGAGGTGCCTCCTCCATTTACTTTATTTCGGCCACTTAATCCAGAGTATGATGATGGCATTCCAGTATATTTAATAGCGTTTCCTACTGGAGCAGACAAACAGATACATTTTGATTGTGAGCTCGTTAATCCAACTGAAAAACGCATTAAAGATCTTACAGGGTTTTGTGCAGCTATGTACAAAAATATAAATCCATATGAAATTGATTACAAAGACCTTATGCAAGATGGCCGCATAGTGGTTAAATGCCAGTTTGAGTGTGGGGCCTCTGGTTGTCCTGGAATAGTATTATCTGAAAATAATGACGCGTACGTTTCCTTAATGTTCCAGAAAGGATTTCCGAACTTCTATTATAGAAAAGGATTTTCTAGTGAAAAGAAAAGGAATTTTCCAAAAAGCTGTCTTGTCCAACAAGGAATTTGTATGCGAACAGTGTATGATGAAATGAATAGTTGTAATCCAGAATTGTGTAATAGTATTTTCAAATATGAAAAGGTAAATATATCTATGTAACATTACATGTACATTGTATTGACTTTTAATTGAAAGAAGTCTTGTTGTGGTAAAAATTCTGAAGCGGATTAAATCAGATTTTGTAGCACTGAAATTGCGCTGCCTTTGAAATTTAAACCTCTGGTTTGTGAAGACTGTTTTCAATACTTCACTAACTCGAGATCAAAGAATTTAACATCAAATTTACATATGACCAAAATTCGTTTAAGTGCTCTTCGGGTTTATCACCCTTTAGAACTTAACAGTATGCAAAGTTGGTTAAGAAAGTCCTTTTCTATCACAATTTTAGCATTGATTCGTGCGAAATTATCTTGATTGACCATTGTAAAGTTTACTTAAACAAAAGCTCTAAAAAAAAAAACTTTTCATAACGAGACGCAGGAACAACTTTCAGAAAAATAGCATTGATGTATTCCTAATCTGCAAAATAAAAGTGGCTTTGTACGTACTTATATATACATGTACATGTATATCAAGCAACAAACAAAACTATTTTTTTTTTAATTTTTGTAGAATGGAAATGGGCAGTCTATCGATAACAAACATGAGCTGAAGGAAATTACTGGTTCTGTAAAATATAATGAAGGTTTGTCAAAGTTGTGGAAATTCCGAAGTAATCTATTTACAAACAGTGAAATTTCTGTCGCTCGATCTAGAAGTTGAGCAAGATATCGGATATCGCCAAATTATTTTCAAGCTTTTCAACTAAATTTATTTTAAGACTTCATCATATGGAAAACACTTTACTATTTCTCTTTTTCCTTGTATTTTCGATCTAGAATACAAATTTATTTGTATGTTTGAAATATCATCACCAATTGGAAAAGGTAAAAAAATACATACTAATCAATAAATGCTTTCCAGTATAAGAACCCCGGGAAAATAACATAAAAAACAGAAATAAACGTAACTGAGATTCAAAATAGTCTGACTTGGTACTTGACAATGAACAGTGGTGGGGTTAACCCAGTTTTATGAGTACCAAACTATCCTGACACGCTCGTGTATAAACATACGATAAACGCCAATACAGTATGTTTACCAACTAGGTGACCGATTACTAGAACTGCAAAAGTACAAAATTTAGATAGCAGTGTCTGAATCTGCTCGTTTTAACTTTAAAACTAGCTAAGGGTCTCATAGCTACTGGTCGAATACTGACTCTATTAAACGAAATATTCAGAAATTACACGCCCATAAAGGGCTTAATGCGATCTTGTCATTGAGTTCAATAGAAATCCAGTAATTTTCCATGTTTTGAAAGGACTATTTTCTGATGCACAAATGTTAGCTTTTATTGACATATTATACATGGACCTGTATGATAGGAAAATACTTACCTTTCTATAATATCATTCCGGAAATTATCTTTTCTAAAAAAAACATCTAAAATGTACTCAAAACAAATAAAGGATTACCAATGACAAATTCTTAATTTATTTCGTGTATTATCAAAATTTGCATAATGCAACTACAGGGGATCACTTTTTTTCCAAAAGTAAGCTTCCTGTTAGAAATTTTCTACTGGTGCTTCATTTTCTTGAAATAAACTTTTATTTTCTTCTCTTTTTTACATCTTGATGAATCTTTTTATTTTTATTACTAGTGCACGCATTATCTTTTATTGAAATTCAGACCCGAAATTGAAGTATCCAGATAAACCATGAGATGTTGGCAATGATAATGTATATTGCCAGTGTCAATAATTGAGATGTTCTATAATTGAGGTATTCAGATCAACTATAGTTAAATATAGTTAATATTTACGGGGGGGGGGGGTTTTGTTGACCCGTAAACCCAGAAGCTGTTGTTCAATTCGAATTTAGTTTTATTGTAAATTTATTCAGAAAATGGTGCCACATCACATAAATGGATAATCTTGGATATAGATAAAAAAAATAAATTTTACTGTCATTGAAACATTTTGTTTTGGTTTGCTTTTGAAATAAATGTTTTAAGTAATTTTAAGAGGAAATCAAACAGTTATTTATTGTTTATCAGGGCAATAGAGCAGAATATTTTCCGTTGTTACAGGGAACTATTCTAGTGTTCAGTTGTCCACTACCAATGGCTGTGCAATAGAACACATGAATTGTTAGCACTACCTTGGACCAAATATTCTGGTCTATTCCCCTCAGTGCCATTGAATAACTTTTTACTATTACCATTAGATTATATATCATGTCTGAATTTTATACATAAAATATATATTGTAGGTACTACAAAACAGCATGACAAGCAAGTTCAATGTACCATAGTATCGCATAAAACAATAGAAAATGTTGAACTAAGCCTATGTAACTTACATAAATATCCAAAACATTTCTTTTGTTGTAAACACGAAGTCATTGTTTGTGTTGATTGTGTCTGCAACGACCATGTAAAGTGTCCTTATATATTAACCGTCTCAAAGGCAAGTCAGCACCGATTAAAATCTTTACAAGAAGATGTACACAACAGAGCTATGAAATTATCACAGGATGTTGATCTTATAAAACAATATCTGATAACTTCTATTAGGAAACTTCAAAACCAAATCTCAATCGCAAGGAATTCTGTGCAGAAGATTGTCGCATCTTTAAATTTATCGCTTATGCTACAGGATGAAATGGATAGTTTTTTAAATATCAAGAAGGATAGTTGCAGTAAGCATTTGAAAGGTGTTTTAGAAGAGGTAAATGCTTTGGAAGAAGGTATTAAGACCGTAATTTATTCCTTACAGACTGTTAAAATGATAATATCCAGAGATCACACATTTTGTCAGCTGATTGAATTAAATCAAACAATTAAAGATTTACAAACAAAAGCTCACAGTCTGAAGTATGAGGCAGTACATTTTAAGGTAGAATTCAAACCTAATCAAATAGCTGCCGCGGGCTCGTTACTCACGGATTCATCTGAAGTGGAACCAAATTATAAGACTCTCTTTGAAAATAAACAAATTACATTTACTGAAGATGACATGACAGCTGTTTCGTGCGATGGTGTAAATCAATTTTGTTGTACTAATCGGCTGGGTTCAATGGTAGTTAAATGTATTCCAACAAAAACTCCTTGTTAACCGATGTGGTACAATTGTTGTCCAATAAAATCTTACCGGATTTGGTCAGTAAAATGGTGTCTTCAAAGTATATAACGTTGCATTTTTAAACAAAAACTGTTAATTGCTTGATTAACATCGATATATTTCAGAAACAGTATTTTTTACAAGTAGTATGATAGTGGGTGTGTGATTGTGTGTGTGTGTGCTAATTATTAAACTTGTATTTATTTGTTATATCTTTTGAAAATTTTTACGGACGGTTATTTTCAGTCCCTGTTAATTCCACCACTACAAAAGTTTTACGGTCGTCATCACGAATTGATTGGCCGATACGAAGTTTCTATCTCGCGTATGAGACTAAATATCTTCTGTTAGATCCCATATCCTTCTTGAATTGACACATCACCGGACACATCATCAGATTTGATACTTCTTGACGGAGCACCTGATGCCTTTTTAATGGGAGTTCACATTACTACTGCTTTAGTTTCTGTACTGTCTTGTTCTAGTTTTGTTAGTTTATTATACGTTTTTTATTCTTTTAGTTATACGTGTATCCGTGTGGCGTTTGTTTGTTGTGTTCCATTCTCCTGACTGTTTGTTCCTTGGACTTCGAATTTTGTTGACTTTTCCAACTGTGTTTTCGCTTCGGTATTCTTTTGCTGATATTTTATAAAGATTTTTTTTTTTAATTATATACTCTAGCTAATTATGCTTCAGTATTTTTTTAAAGAATGGTATAGCTATTCTAATGATTTTGATTAATCACATAATTATATTTGATTAGAAATTGATGTATATTTTAACACATTACGTCTCCCTCGTGTACACAAACAATTCTGGATGGAAACTCGGGACTTCATAAAAATTCTGAACATTTCATATAACAGTTTGGCATATCAAAACAGTCCTAATAGTTCAAAAACGTTCGAAAACAAAATTGAATCATTCATCCAGTGGGGTCTCCCAGCGCAGGTTCGAATCTTGCTTGCAGTGATAAATATTTTACATAATGGAATCGGCTTCATGGTTGTTATTTCTCTGTGCATGGGTACAACTAATTAAGCCTTCATTGGCTTTGCAACGTAACGATTCTGGAGACGTCCATGTGGTATAACGCAAAAGATTTAGACAAATAAAAAGTTGTGTATTAATTTTGATCAATATTTTGACGAAAAATTCTCTCTAAATTGTTTGAAATCTGTGAAAGGAAGATCTGATTAAACATATCAGAAAGTTCATCAAAAGGGAGAAAAGAAAATTTGGTGAAACTGATAATTTCCTCCAACCCGTTGCCTTCTTAGCGCCAAAGGATAACTTGACACTGCAACATCTCATCAAAATCACAATAACATCAACTTTAATTCTGTTGGTCAGAAAATTGCACAGAACCGTTACTTTTGCGGTGATGTCATACTTTTCGCAAAAATCAACGAATTGCACACAAAAAAGGAAAATCCGGTCTTGTAAGATATTTGAGACATTTCAACAATTGCATTATAAATTACGATTATTTTAAACAGAAGGTAGAGTAATACTTTTTACTTTCATTTTTAATGAAACATTTGATAAATGCAGGAAATTGCAGCTATAAAAAAGACACACAGTAGGTTGTTTTTATGCTTTTGGCCATTTTTTATTTTTAAGTTTTGGATTATTGTTTTGGTTTTCAACAGTGCTGCTGGTGGACTCCACGTGCGCGAGGGTATCCACAACTCCGGTGCTAGTATTTCGACACTAGCCCGAAATTGATACTTAAAATTTACTGTTACAAAATTTTAAAATTTGTGAAACTAAGGAGTATCTATGTCCTTAGCTGAATTTGGCTTTACCCCTTAATGTCATTTTTAAATTTTCTCATTTGCTCTTCAACCTTTGGATTGTTGTTTTTGGTTTTAGCATTTTAGGCCTTGAGCACAACTGATGAGTCGTAAATCGACGAAATGTGCACATCTTGTGGATTGAAATCGGTATCAAAGAATTTTATTTAGACCTTGAGCACAACTGACGGGTAGTAAATTGATGAAATTTGCACATCTTGTATCACTGCTTGCCATGAGCGAATCGAGTTAATTAATGGTTTCTGTAACCTGCGAATTTTATTTCTGTAATCAAATCAATTATGGGTAGATATCATACGAAATATAAATCCGTAACTACGATTGTGTGGGAAAGGGGTACGAACGTTTTGTTTGTTTTAGTTTATATATTTCAAAACTTCTTTTGAGATTGAAGGACAATCATTTTAGTTGAAAAAGATGTCTTTAATTTGTGTATAAATTAAAATTTCCGGAGCACCTGGGTTCACTCCTGGTTTTTATAGGAGTTCGTGTTGTTCATTGTTTTTTTAGTTTTCTGTGTTTATTTGTTGTGCTTGTGGTTGTTCATTTGTCTTCCCGGGTTTGTCTGTCCAATGGAAAACGTTTTTTTTTTATTGCTCCTTAGGTATATTTGTCCTTTTTTCAACCAATGTGCTGTTTACATTTTTGAATTAACTGCACAAGAACATTGCATTTCTGTTAAAAAGTGATATGTTTGTACGTAGAACTACAACTAAAAAGGACAAACATACCTAAGGAGCAATCAATAAAACGTAATCCATTGGACAGACAAACCCGGGAAGACAAACGAACAACCACAAGCACAACAAATAAACACAGAAAACTAAAAACAATGAACAACACGAACTCCTATAAAAACCAGGAGTGAACCCAGGTGCTCCGGAAGGGTAAGCAGTTCCTGCTCCGTATACGTTGAATAAACATGTTTAGATAAACACAATAGTGCCTTGTATTGAATTATTACAGTTAAACAACCAAAGATGCTAACTTGGCTTCCGTACTTTCGACTGTTGGCTTCGGTACATGCGACCCATGGCTTCTGTAAAATATAATAGGTGCGACTCTTGGCTGATGTAAATGCTACCTATGATTTCGATAAAATGTTCACGATGTTTTTTAGTTTTGAGTTTTTGTAATAAGAATTACGTGTTATAATATCAAAATCTAATGCATCTCATTGTTTTTATAATCGTCCTCAATGAACCTTATTTCATTTTCCATCTCACCTGGCCTACAAGGCCATGTGAGCTATTGCCATCACTTGGCGTCCGTCATAAACTTTCCTTTAAATATCTTCTCCTCTGAAACCACTAGGCCAATTGGAACCAAACTTTGGTGGAATGGTCCTTGGGTAACTCCCTTCCAAACTTATGTACGGCATCTCCGACCTCCAACCGACATGACAGTTTTTGCTAAAATATGAAAAAGGGGGGGGGGTAATTTAAAAAATCTTCTATAAAACTACATGACCAGTTGGAACCAGACTTAGCAGTAATTGTCCTTAAGAGGTTCACTTTCAGAATTATGTTCGGACTGTTAACAAAGATGGCCACCAAAGCCGAACGTAGGTTAAGATAGGCCCCCATAGGAAAAATCATTTAAAAATCTTCTTGTCTGAAACGACTTGACCAATTAAAACTAGACTTTGCAGCAATGCATGGTCCTAAATTGTTCTCTTTCAGAATTATGTCCGATGACCCCAACTGTCAGTCAAGATGGCCACCACAGCCAAATATAGTTTAACATAGGACTATTTGGGAAAACCAGCCAAATTGACTGCTACACTTAACTTTTAGTCCTGCTCAAAGTGGACAAGATAAATCCACGTGAGTGATACAGTCTCTTGAGAGCCTCTGGTTTTAAGATGACAGGTTACCAATGCAATTATTGCTATCTGTTGTGTTTAATCGACAAGATTGGTAAAGTTGGATACTAATAAATGAATTGTTTTTCAGATTATTTCAAAGATCAATTTTTATTTGACTTCGCACTGAATAAGTTGTTGAAATTTTATTCATGTTTTTTTTCAGAATGAAGAAGTATTTTCTCAAGAGTATTTTGTAATTATTTCTTGTAAATAATAATTTGTTTCCAGAGCAATATATCTAATGTCGGGTTTTTAATTTGATGTTCATATTAATAAATGACTGAAATATATATTTTTTTAAATATTTTAATTCATATTCACACATACACACACACACATACACACACATACACACACACACACACACATACATACACACAAACACACACACACATATATATATATATATATATTATACAGTTATTTACATTACATTTCATAGCAATATCAGACATACAAATATTTAAAATCGCGGCTGTGTTCGGGCAACCCTTGGTCTTTTTGTTTGACATGGTTTCTTGGCAAGTCTCTGAGGCAATGGCATGGTAAAGTCACACAGAGTACTTGTCACTGTTTTTGCTTTTACTGAAATCAAAGTGAACTTGCCACTGTCTTTCATTAGTTTTTGAAAAAAAAGCGATCTTTTTGATCAGGTGTTTTCGTAAGCCAGCATTGATATAACAATTGGTGGCGCTTAAAATATCCAAACAGCTGGTAATTTCCTTGGCTGTACAGTGCTCGTCTTAAGTCGGCAAACTCCAGCTTGACTAGTTCGTGAAGCGTTTTAACTGGTTCCGGTAAACTTTGTGGTTTCCAGTTAATCGCCGTTTTGAATATCGATTCGCAATTGTTATTTGTTCACAAATCAACATGTTGAAGCTGGTTACGGGGTTTCAGTACATACTCGTACAATCGTTCTTTAAGTCTACTTTGAAAGTACGCGTTGAAGTTTGACTTAAGTGGGTTTTACTCATTGTTGAAGGGCGTACGGTGACGAATAGTTGATAATTTCTATGTCATATGAGGAAAACGTTTGAGCAATATACCTCTGGACAAAAACGAATTAAATATGATAAAAAAATATTTACTACATGATACAAAAGCTCACATGGCCTTTGGCCAGGTGAGCTAAAAATAAGTACCGTATGAAGCCTTTGTAAACAGCTATCAAACTGGTTGAAAACTAGTGGTTTTGATAAACCCCAAGGACGCCACATGATTTTTTTTTCAATTCAGTCGTAATTCGTACTAAGTATGAAGCAGTAATAGAAAGTGGAAAAGCAAACACCAGGTTTTATAGTTTTTTTTTCAGAATTTACTCAAATATTTTAGTGAAACCATTTGTATTTACAAGCATCTTTGTCGGAATTAAAATAAAAACAAAAACACTTATAAATATATCTATTCCTTTTGTCTTGGTATCTCTTACATAAACATTTAACAAGCTGACCACACTCTAACTTATTAGTTATTGCACATCAAAGTCGTGCACCTATGGCAAATAACTTTGTCGGGAAAGAAATAAAACAAAGGCAACATTATTTGTCCTTTTAATCATTGTAAATAAGAACAACACATTTAATTATAGAATATTAAGCATTAATCTTTTCGATACAATTGTTAATTACTTAAAATAAAAAGGTTATGATCAGTTGTTATGTTATATGGCACGTGTCAACCGGTTCACTGATTTTCGGCATATCAAAGAAAAACCGGCACGTGCCTAAACATTGCTTAATTACTCGTTTATTTGTGATTATTTTTCTATAATTTTTTTAATTTATGCATTAAATATCAAACTCTAACTTAAAATGTAAAAATAATACATGTAACAGCACCCCTTCTAATCCTTAGTGGCATAGTATACGTCCTTGGTGCACTAAGGACTCCTTAGCAGTGTTTAGACGTACCGCATAGGAAGTAGTGTGTATATCAGGAGTGGTATCGTAGCTTTATTAAGACCGATACGATATGTAGCTGAAAGGTAATTTAACGTGTCGAAACGATCAAAACGATCTCAATGAGGGAGGTATGTGTGAAAGAAGTCTTTCTATCTTAATGGAGAACAATCAAAATGGTTGAACATTGTAAAAAATTTTTAAAAATGCTTAGCTCTACCCTTAAAGAGATTACTCAAAATGTCTTATATATCCCAAATATACACAAACAACATCAAATAAAAAAAAATCAACCAACGACAGGGGCTACTGACTTGGGACAAGCATATAAAATATTGGTTAAGCTAGTTTAACTAGACACTTCTCCCTAAATCTCTGGCAGTGGCGGGACATATAAAGTAAAACATACAGTAAAAATCAGTAAAGAACAACTAACATGTCAACTAATGATTCGCAGAAATCTAACTCAGTTTTCTGACACTTATCTAAAAATAGATTCTTTGATACCAACTTATCAGTTGTGCTCAACGCCTAAAATGATGAAACCAAAGGTGGAATATAAAACCCTCAAACGACAACTTCATGAATGCCAAAGTCGTGTGAAACTGAGCGACAAATGATAAAATAAGAGTCCATATTAGGGAAAATAAGATTAATGGAGTTTTCATTTCATTTCATTTCAAATATTTTATTAATAATATATCAAAGGGATTGGATAACAGGCAATGCCTATATAGATCCTCTCCCGAAACAAGATGGAAATATAACAAAACATAGGCTACATGTATACAGTATAAGAGGACAACACTACAATCTACCTATAGCATTTCTAGAACTTTACAATTTTAAAGTTAAATTAAAATATAATTATGATATGTACATTATAAATCGATGTGGAGTACTTGTACAAAAAGGAAAAAAGTAATGTTGAATTAAAGCAAACTTGATATATCATTTTGTATTACATTGACTTTAAGCATATATTCCACCAAATATCAATTTAGTCTTATCATATGTTTGTATATAGGGTCATGTTTTGCAATAAAAATAAATGTTATCAAAATATGAAACATAATAGATATGTTTAAATTAAATAGGAAAAAAGTGCAAAATTATCTCAAAGAAAAAAAAATACATGAATTTAGCTAACACTCAAGAAAACAAATTGATTGAAAACAGATAATAAGGGGAAAAAAAAAGATAGAAATGGGTAGCAGGAGTAGCAACTTGAAGATCTAGGGACAGCCATTCCACAAAAATTAACAAAGTTTACAAGATTATAACATACACTAATATACCTGTGCATCTGTTACAAAAATAATAATAATAAAAAATAATAATCATTGGAATCTTTTGGTATCAGCTATATACCGTAACACGGTATTTACTACGTGTTCGTTTTCCCCTGGAGACAGATCACCCGAACCATACAAAAGAAAATCAAGATCCAGTTGTAGCAGATAGTTATCAAGATCATGAAATAAGTGTACACGTTCTCTTGTATAAAGTGGACAAGTGAAAAAATAATGATAATTATCCTCGGTGTCGTTTCCACAGGCACAGCGTGAGCTCTCAGACAAGTGTGACCGAAAAAGGTGATGGTTTAAATCGCTAACTTCGTTACGAAGTTGACAGTAGATTATATTATACTTACGTTGACCCAAAGAATAATGACTGGGAGGCTTTCTGACATTATTTAAACTTTTCTTTAACATATACAGGGACGTCGCATTTCGTACTTCACGATCCAAATTGTTCCATAAGTCCATTGCACTCGGAAAAAAGCTATTCTTGTATGATTGAGTATTGGACCTAGGAATGTTAAAGAATCTCTGATTGCGGAGAGGATAATTTTCCTCAGAATTTATAAATGATGTGATATGTTCAGAAATATAACTGGGAAGATATCCATTCAGGGATTTATACACAAAAATGATTTTTTGTTTTTTGCGTCTCTCCCTGAGTGAGTCCCATCCCAGTTCATTATATAGTTTTAATCTGGATGTGCCTCGTCGCATACCAGTCACTATTCTAGCGGCCTCATATTGCACAGATTCAATTAAATCTGATTCCTGATTAGTGCAATTATCCCATACTATATTTCCACATTCTAGGATTGGTCTAATGAACCCAAAATAAAGTTTTTCGAGAGAATTTCTATCAAGATTATACTTAAGCATTCGTAAGACATTCAACCGAGTGCAGGCTTTAGAGTAGATATCATTAATGTGGTCTCTCCATGTACCCTTTGGATTAAAATTCAACCCTAAATGTTTGTGCTCTACAGTATTTTCTAAAGCAATATCATTCATATATAAGGTTGGAATATCAACATGTTGCTTTCTGGTAAATAGCATGGATTTTGTCTTATTAGAGTTAAATGTAACCCCCCAGTCAGTTGACCATGAATATAAGCTATCAAGATCAGAGTTGAGAGATTCTGCAGCTGTTTCCTGGTTGTCAACGATACAGTAGAGTGATGTATCATCTGCAAATAGTTTTATTTTATTAGTGACAACGTCTACTATATCATTGACAAACAAAAGAAACAAGTAGGGTCCTAAAATAGATCCCTGAGGAACTCCTGCATTTATCGATTTCCACATTGAATTGTATCCATCCATGCATACACGTTGTTTTCTATCAGAAAGGTAATTACGAAACCAGTTAAGCAATCTGTCCTTAATTCCATATTTTCTCAGTTTATATAGAAGACCAGAATGCCATACTCGGTCAAATGCCTTAGAAACATCACAAAATATAAAACGAACGTCTTTTCCTATATCCAAATTCTTCATGATATCATCGTATATAAGTAATAACTGATTTACAGTTGAATCTTTTTGACGAAAGCCAGATTGATTATCTGTCAATATATTATTTTGGCGAATGTAGTTATGAAGATATTTGAAAACTATTTTTTCCAACATCTTACTGAAGCAATTTGTAACAGATATTGGTCTATAGTTGCAAGCATTTTCACTACCGCCCTTCCCTTTGTATATGGCTGTTACATTAGCCATTTTCCAGCCACTAGGCACAATACCATAATATAAACTTTTATTAAATAGAATAGTAAGGGGCTGTACCAATGGCTGGAAAATTGCTCTCAACAGTTTTGGTGGTAAATTATCCGGACCACCTGGTTTAGAAGTATTTAATGTTTCGAACTGATCGGTTACCTCCTGTTCAGTGACAACAATATCCGAGAACTCACACGGCGCAAGTGGAGGAACATCAGGTAGATTGGGTTCTGTCTCCAGAGTTGACACAGAAACAAAATAATCATTAATAACTCGAGCTTTATCTACGGGGTGATAAAAAATGTCCCCATTAGCCTTAATAGGGCTTTTTGTAATATTCGCATTTTTAAATTTTGTAACACCCTTGGCAATACGCCACCATTTTCCCGGGGGTATAGATTTGTCAACCAGTGAATTTTGTAAGTTAGTGATATACATCTTTTTTGCGTCTCTTATCATATCAATTATTTCATTTCTGATATGCCTAAAGTTTTGCCAGTCACTTGCAAGATTTCTAGTTTTGGCTTTTTTGTGTAGACGATTCCTTTTCCTCGTTTTACATTTTATATCATTACTAATCCAGGGTTTGTCTTTTGGGCGAATGCGAATCGTCTTTTGTGAGACAAATATCTCTAAAGCATGAGTAATATCTCCATTGATAATATCATTAATCAGATCAACATCTTCTACGTCATCAAATCTACCCTCCCAATCAAAATCTTGCAAGTGCTGTTTGATAGCTTCATAATCACCTGAATCATAATCATATACAGTTTTCGTGTAAGATTTTTCACGGGGAGTAGTAAAATTCAATTCTATAACAACTGGACAATGGTCACTACAAAAATTTGTCAAAACATAGCTATCTCTAACAATGCCTAAATTATTCACAAAAATAGGATCTATAAGGGTAGAGGAAGTGGGGGTAATCCTCGTAGGTTTTGACACAACATTTGATAATCCAAGTCTTTCACAAACTCTAGATAATCTATGGTTATTACTTACAGTTATTAAATCTACATTAATATCTCCCAACAAAATTACATTATCAATATCAGAATCAATACAATTTGTGAATAAGTTTTCTAAATGGTCCCAAGCTGATGACCTAGCATTAGGTGGTCTATAGAAACACATAAGTAAAAATTTTCTATTACCAGAATGACACTCGACACATACAGATTCGATTTCTGGCAATTCTAAATCAGGGCGACGATTAACCAGAAGGTTATTCCTAATATACAGTAAAATACCTCCCTCTCTGCCATGGTCCCTATCCCTGCGAAAAGGCGCAGGGTTAAGAAAATTATCAATGCATATATCATCACTACTGATAGAGTTGTCTAATTTTGACTCTGTAATACATATAATATCGTGACTTTCAAGCTCAGTCTGAATCAAATCGATTTTGTTTCTTACCGAGTTAACATTTAAGTTTACAATAGATAAGTTACAAGGCTGAAGTCTAGATATATCCGGCCCGGGATGTTCATGTATGTTATTACCAAGTAATAATATAACAGATGCAACATATAACAAAAACATAATATTATTGAAGTTAAAAGTAGTGTGTGAATTAAGGGGTGAAAATCGAGGAAGTATAAGGTTATCCATTATCATATATGTAGTACATTATAATAGTTATACCCCATTCAGCACACACACAAGGATGATCTTGTAAATATAATATAGAATAGCTGTCTACAAAGACACATGAGTGACTTGCTCTTACAACAAAACGTATATACACAATGGTGAAATAAAAATTAAAAGTTGGAAGTAAACCGAATAACATCAGTTCAATGCAACTAGGAAAGGCTTGATAGGATACGCGGAGATTGGAAAAAATGGTAGGCAGCAATGTTAAACAAGCAATGTCAATGATAAATTTGGCCTATTCATGTAATCGACATTAGATGACGACCGAGACATGTATTTTATGACTGATGACGATTAAAACTAATGATCGGGAGAAGCGGGGTAACTCTAAAATACTTGTAATAACTGCGATTACTGGGCGTAACTTATTCAACAGACGACATAAAATAAATAGAAATAATTATAACTAACTAATCGTTATCATTTATCAGAGATAAATTATATATTTGAATGTTGGAAATTAGAAGGAAAGGATAAGAAAAAATATAGGAATATATATAGATTAAATTTAACATTACACAAGAGGTCAATATACTTTGAAAAATCTTTAACTAGGATATAATAAAGACATAGATTATGAATAATATGTGTAAAACATTTCTGGACCTAAATATACAATATAAGGTCATTGCTTGACATTTTATGCAACAATTAATTGGAAAAAGTGAAACACATACTAATACATACAACACCTTATAGGAAAAATGTTAAACACAAACGACAAACAAAAGAGTAAAGTTTAATAAATTTTTTATGTTTATGTTCGGTCATATTGAAGATTCATCAATCACTCTTCTCGGCTGAGGTGTGTCTCGACATTGATCGCTCACTGTCTCTTTTGCTTTGCTGCTGGTGTAGATGTGAAACTACCAGGTCTGAATATAGGCGCATTGGCATTAAGAACGCCAAAATCAGATTGTGATGGAATGATTGACAAACTTCCATTGTTATTTTGGATTTTTATGTTGTAGAACTGCGACAGATCAGATTCCGTACTTATCAACACAGTTCGTGTATCCTCTTTATTTCGCACGAAAATCCTACCGTCAGATGTCCAACAGTTCTTTATTAGCTCATCATTGTATAGCTTTCGAGCTTTCTTAAACAAACTGACCCTTTTAGCTGTTAATGCCTCATTGACATAGATCTTAGATTTTTTCCCAGGGTCACCATTTCTCTCTTTCAGAAAACGCTTGTTCCGATAGACCAGAGCACGATATCGGTAGGTAGAGAATCTCACTATGATGTTACGTGGTACACCGGGCTTTCTCTTCCCCAGACGATGAGAACGACCGATGTGGTCGAGAGACAGTTTTTCCTCGGAGTACTTTAATATGTCATTATTTATGATTTTCAATACTAAATCATCAGTATTCTCCTCTTGATCGTCTTGCGGTTCAGGGATTCCACTGAATTTCAAACAAGTGCGTCTGGAGTATTGTTCCATTTCCTCAAGACGATTCTCGAGATCATTAGTACGAGTTTGTAGGTGTTCAGTTAGTTCAGATTGGAACGTAGAAATTAATACATCTTTTATAGTTTGATGTTTCAAAAGTTCTGTGATGAATGTTTTGAGTTTGTTTTCGTCTTTAGATACATTAGCAATAAAATCACTAATATCAGATGAATCATCACCGTCAGTTCGTGGTCGTTTGGCAGATACTGATCGGGCTCGACAATAGCCGGGGCCAGATGAATGCTTTTGAGATTGGTGTTGGGCCTGTCTATCCTGATTATGCCCGCCCCTGCCCTTGCCTCTGCCTCTGTTGTTACCACCCGGCATTGTTTACTTTTGATATGTCATATATGGGACGTCTAGATGACATTCTAAACACAGTTCACCGGGTGGTTTGTAAACAAACAATTCAACATAATTATATGGAGGTTGGCGAATAAAAAGTCTTTAGAAATGCTTTATATTGATATTACATTGACTTGTAAATATTACAATCTCTGGAAATGCTGTAGTTTATGCACTAAACCATTATCCTCTCTCTCTACTTTTTGTTGTACCAACCTATTCCGCCATCTTGTTTTTTTCTGATTAAGTTAATGGAGTTTTCGAAGACAATATTTTTTTCCAAACAATTCAATATTCAAAGATTATGTATTTGTACCCTTTTCAAATTAGTTTATTTAGTAGAGTGGTACAGTTTAAACGGTTAGTTTGAAATTTTAAAGCTTTTTTAGCAACATTGCTATAAAAATCTGAATGCGAAATACACCATAAAAAATCCAGTTTCTGCAGGTGTGTTACATTTTTATAACAGTTCTTTATAACAATTGAATAATTTCCTATTGTTTCAACTAATTTGAGATATCAATATCAGAGTTCAGTTTGTTTTATCCTAACCTTTATCGAATGAAATACCGGTTTTAAACTTTATCAATTTTATGTTTAACATGTTACTGATTTTCGGATATTACTATCTTTTCCTTATTCTACTGAACCGCCTCGCTGGTCTCGTGGTAGCGTGCTCGCCTCGAGTTCGGAAGGTGCGGGTTCGATCCCCGGCCGGGTCAAAACAAAGACATTATTTGGTATTTGCTGCTTCTCCGCCAAGCACTCGGCATCTACGAGTAAGAGCAAAGATCTACTGGTCGGCTCGGAGTCGGTATAATGTCTCCGAGTGGAGTGATATGTCTTCCTGCGGACAGTTATCTCGTGGGCTACCACATTAAAAATCCGGCTCAGCGGGTCAGTCTAGTACAAAGCAGGGTCATATTCATTATCCTACATGTTCTCGTTCTGATATGCACCTGACTGCCACTGGATGTTAAACAACAATTCATCCATCCATCCATCCTTATTGTACTGCGTGTCTTTTTAAAACTGCAATACCTCAAATGTTTCTTGAAAAGTTTACTCAAAAATATTACCCAACCTTTCATTTTCAATAGTGGTAATTAATTATTTTCTTTTCCACAGCTGAAATGCCTCAGTTATTTCAAAAGAGCGTAACATCATCCACGACTCACTCCATAATGCAAAAAATGGATAAAACGAGAAGAAGTTGACAAAAAATCCTCAATAAATTCCTTTTTCAATTCAGTAATGAAAATAGTTCATTTTCGTATTAAACATTTTAAAGAACATTTTTCTCCTAACAACAACCATAATAGCCCTATTTGTCGTATCAAACAAAACCTAAAAGAACTCGTAAAGGAATTTATTTTCGTCCCATCTGATAAGACTGCAATAATATTGTTTATTGTTTGACGTAAATTTTATATTGATGTTCTGCAAAAGGAAATCACAAATTCACATACTTTCCAACTGACTCAATTTTCGGAAAATGACAGTGTTAACACATTGCTACCTCTTTACAAGCAGAACCGAATAACATGAAAGTTCCAACTATGTACTGGCTTCCGAAGCTGCACAAAACACTTTACAAATATAGATTTATTTCGTCTCCAAGCCATTGTTCCACCACTAAACTGTTTATTCTACTTAGAAGTACACTTGGTACAGTCAAATACCTGGTAATAATTTTTTCAAATAAGGTATACGAAAATAGTGGTATTAATTACTTTTGAGTGTGAAAAATTCGTTGGAAGTACTTGATAAATTACATGCTCATATTGGTGATTTCGAATCTGTTCAAAGTTTTGATTTTTCTACCCTATATACCACTTTGCCTCATAATATCATTAAGAAAAAATTCACATACCTAATTAAATGGGCATTTAAAAGGTCAGAATGTGAATATATATGTTCAAACTCTTTTAGGTCATTTTTAGTAACTACAAACAAAATAACTAGAAAATGTGAATTGGACCTGCTTTGATATGATAACTGCACTTGAATGTTTACTACATAACATTTTTGTTCGCTATGGAGATTCCGTATATCGCCATGTTATCGGAATTCCAATGGGGACTAACTGTTCACCACTTATTGCGGACCTGTTTCTGTATTGTTACGAATTACAATTTATATCTAAAATCAGCAAAGAGCCAACGAAATAACATTTGATACAAAAATTTAAAAACACTTTTAGATATTTGTATGATATTTTGGCTGTCAATAATGACGACTTCAGTATGTACACTAAAGAGATTTATACTGTTGAGCTTACTTTAAATAAAGCTAATACTGACAATGAACACTGCCCTTTCCTGGATCTTGATTTCTATATCTCTAACGGGAGACTTAATACTAAAATTTACGATAAGAGAGATAATTTTTCATTTGCTATTGTTAACTATCCGTTTTTAGATGGCGAAGTTCCCTTGGCCTCATCGTATGGTGTTTATATATCAGCTTGTTCGATTCGCTCGTGTATGTAACAATATATTTGATTTTAACGAAAGAAATCTCTGTATTACTTAAAAATTATTACGCCAGGGATTTCGATATCACATTCGTAAACATAAATCAACGTGCAAACATCTTATATGTTCAGGTATTTCACATCCCATCTTTTATGGTAATATTCTATACAAAGCACAGAAATGTCGTCATTTACCTGAAAAACTAATCAAACCTTTAAACAAACTTATCCACAAGGGATATAGTTACGATACTGTTGTCAAGTCAAGATGGCATTTTTTTGGAATTTATATTGATTCACTCATAGGGTTTTGGCATTGGAAATAAACACATTTATTCTAAAACCAGTCGTTGGCATGATATGGGTTATGTTTTTCTCGTATAATTTATGAGGGCATGATACTAAACCCCTAACGGGAGGGATTGTGGCTGATTCTCTATATGATATAGACATAATCTTTCGATCAGTTTAATTGAGGTCTGGAGCTTGCATGTCAGTGACTGCTAGCAGTCGTTTGTTAATATATATTGATCATTGTCATTTTGCTTAGTTTCTTCTGTTACCTTTTTTTAACATCGGACTCGGATATCTTTTGAACTGAGTTTTACTGTGTGTATCACTGTGTGTTTGTTTATTCCACATTGGCTAGAGGTATAGGGAAAGGTTGAGATCTCACAACACATGTTTAACGCCACCGGATTTTTGCGCCTGTACCAAATCAGGAACCTCTAGCCTTTGTTAGTCTTGTGTGTTTTTTGTTAAATTCTGGTTCATGTTTATGTTTCGGAGTTAAGTATGCTGTCCATTTTGCTGAACTAGTATACATTATTGTTTAGGGACCAGCTGAAGCCCGCCACCGGGTGTTGGATTTTCTCGCTGCGTTGAAGGCCCATTGGTAGCCTTGGGCTGTTTTCTGCTCTGTGGTCGGGTTTTTGTCTCTTTGACACAATCCTCGTTTCCATTCTCTATTCTATTGTCGATTTCATGTGTGTTTGTAATTGATTTTTACGTAAAATATGGCATCGCCAAAAACAAATGTGACGTTAATGAATATTTGGAAGTTTTGTTTGCAAGAGTCTGACCAGCGTTTCATAAACATTCGTACGACTACGATAAGTGGTAAGTGTGATCTGATTTCCGGTTTTCAATGTCTTTGTTCTATTGACGTCATGGAACCAGTCTCAATCTTAGCCGTACGAATGTTTGTAAAACGGGACCCTAATCCATGTTGACTTTTAGGATATAGCTAATTGTTATTTGAAATGTCCAGAATTGTAAAAAAAAAAAAGAGTACATAGTGTTTCATCAAGAAATAATTTGCCGAGGTATGAGGAACATACATTGTACAATAGTATTTTCAATAAATGTGATAGATCTAAATGTTCTTGTTTTCATCCAATT
The DNA here is from genome assembly GCA_028015205.1 of Mytilisepta virgata. NCBI lineage: Eukaryota > Metazoa > Mollusca > Bivalvia > Mytilida > Mytilidae > Mytilisepta > Mytilisepta virgata. Next base: position 12,654,570 of record CM051520.1, read on the forward strand.
CTGTGATTTCGGCTTTTTTCTAATATTAAATATCAGTAATTGCATTAACACACAATTTTCTCGCGACTTCCTCATTCATAATGTAGACAATTTAAAATTTATCCGCACGAGATAAAGAAGCAGGAAGAAATACTTAAAAATTACTGATTCCAGGAAGATAGATACACGTATATAGGTTGAAAACTCTAGATGTATAATAGCTATATCTCTACTTTGCAAAATGATAGAATCAAACTAAAATCAACAGACAGAAATAATCATACTTAACTTAATCTACAGAATTCTTAAATCATAAACTAGTGTAGACTACTAAGACTTTTACTTAAAGCAAGTCACCTTCGAATGCATCCTCAATATTAGAGAAAACATAAAGAGAAATACTTTTTCAGATTCAAAATTCGAGAGGTATAATTTTTATAGATATTGCCTTGGTAAATGTTAATTTGCCGGTGATTTGTTTGGAAAATGCATATATACCGTAGAAAATTAGTGTCATATAATTATATTTGCTCTGTTGAGGATTGTTTCATTTGGTGGACTCCAACCCCCGAGCCCACTCGTTTGGTAGCATAGCTCTTTCGTGTAGACGTTTTGCCTATTATTACATGTAAGAGAGACTCATTTTGCTATTTGTTAATTCACCCTTTGACATTTTGAGTGATTATTTCAACGTTTCTGTTTGTGTGATCTTAAATTGTAAAGACGAGAAGCTATGTACAGAAATGCGTACAGTACAGTAAAGCAAACAATATAGAATTTAACTGTAGCCAAAACTGTGGAAATTAAAATATACAATCTAAACATTAAATCTATATCTTGGCTATCACTGAATAATACTAATAATTTTATTTGCAAAGTTACACCCATATGGGTCAATCAAACACAAAACAATACATAATATTATATAAAATACAATACCATAATACGTCTAGATGAAGTGGAAGAACTTTGACCGACACGGAACTCATTTTCAGGTAAAAGTTCAATATTTGGATTCAGAGGCGTTTTCAGTTGATTGAGTGGCTGGTCTCTATTAAATGATGGAACAGTATTAGATATCGTAGAAAACAGTTGGTTTCTTAATAATATGTTTTGTTTACATTCAATAAAAAAAATGTAACTCATCATCGATATTATTGCAAAAAGTGCATAATCTATTTTCTCTTGGAACATTTTTTTAATGACCCTAAATTTGGTTATAAGTTGTCTTATTTTAAAACTTGATTTAAGCAAAAGGTAATTCTCTAATTTAAATTCTGCTTTAAGTTTACTATAAAGAAATAGCTTTGAATTATCTGAACTATCAGTAAAAGATAGATTTGCAGTTTTCATGTGTGACCTTTTTAAATTTATTTTTCAATGAAAATTTTATATTTTTAAAAGACTTATCAAGATTACCGAAATTTGATATATCCAAACCAGCTTCTTTAATAGACTTAAACTTGTTATTTTTAAGTTAACTTTGTAATTATATGGCAGAAATTCCGTTTTACATTTTTTGTTTGTAGGTACTTTGAATGTGTGGGGTACTTATATCATCAAGTGCATATGTCTTTTACATTTTTAAATGTATCTATTACCGCATTCGTTACTTCCGGAATCATATGTAGACCACATACAATTTATCTTCACAGGAAGAAACAGGTACGATAAAATGTTTGTAAGCATATTTGAAATATGCATTTGACATGTATTTGTCCTGTTGAAGCTAGGATGGTTTTCAACTTCCTTATCATTATAAAAGTACTTTCTATAAAGATAAAAAGGTAAAAATCCATTTAATTTATGTTTGGAAGCAAGAAATAATGCAATGTTCAGAAAAAAACAAATAAGGACAGCATGATCAGCAAGGAGCTGCAGCGGATAAAACTTCAGTAGAAATAGCTGTGTTATAAATTTACATAGGATTTCGTGGATATAACAGGGTATATCCAATGACTTGTACCCATATAACATAATTAATATGTATAACTACTTACATGTGTAGTTATGATTAACATTAATAAGGCCACGCCTAATAGACTTTTCGTTCTTTGGATTTTTGGATGGAAAAAATAGGTGTAAGAGAACGAATTTAATTTTAATTTTTTTTTGCTTGAGGACTGGTTTTTTTCGGGCGCACATCAAATTTACATGCGGCACACATTTTTTAAAATTAAATAATGCAAAATATTGGAAATTTTTACAAAATTTTAGGAGCGGGCGAACATTTTTTTTTTTTTTAATTTCTTGAGAAATGAAAAATTTGAAGCGAATTGTCAGCATTTTTGCAAAATAAAGCGGCACAATTTTTTTTTCTTAAAATTTACATAGTCCAAAAATGGATCGGCGAAATCCAAAGAAATAAATATCAATTTGGTGTAGACTAAAAGAAAATGTTAACGTGGACTAATTTCAGTTCTGTTAACTATATATAGGTACATATTACTACACGTATTTTAAGAAAATCCGAAATATTATATGATACCAATTTCTTTGACAAATTTTGTCGAATTACGACTCATTAGTTTGTTTAATTACCATTCAAATACAAAATGACCAAATGTGTAAAAAAAGCCATATTTTAAAGGAAGATATTTCTTAGTGTCCACAAAATGTGATCACTAGCTTGTCGGCACTGAGGTTTTGAGTTCAAGTCTCACCTGTGGCGGTTTTTTAGCGAAAAATAATCTTAAGCAACTTTTGTGCAGATCAAAAATTAAAAACTTTAATGGAAATGGTCGCCTTTTGTTTTATCAAGACTTGTAATAAGCGAGCTAAGGTAGAGATGTCAATCGAATTATTCCTACTACTATGCCGGCTAAAAATTTTCAACATGGAGGCATCCATGCGAAATATTGTTCCGCTATTACTTCCGACGTGATTACTTGAATAGAGATTATCTTGAACAAAATAAGTTATTTATGAACTTGCCTGAACTTTTTTTAACATTGAGTGTCTTTAAATTAAAAAAGAATCCACCTGGAATCAAATTTGACAAGAAAAAAGTTGCAGACGGAATTGTCACATTTTCCCGCCACGGTACCCGGGCAAATCGGCCCTGGACCACTCGAACCGTGTTATTGGACAATTCGGACCGTGCCTTCAGACAACTCGGACCTTAATTGTGAAGTAACAATATTGACAATGATAAACTTAATACTTTGAAGTGAGATTGTTACGCCATTACGATGTTTTCACTAAATACCGACAAAGCAAACGTCAAAACCTTACCCTTCGCTCGATTTCCAGGTTACACCCGTTTCATATTAAGACAATGAATCCATTTGTAATGTTTTTGAAATATATAATAATGGATTCCGAAAAAAATAATTTATTAGCTTATAACTTTATACCTACAACTTTTAAACGCCCATCCTAATGGAATATCAATACAAATGGATGTCAATCACTCTTAATGGACCAATACAAGATCCCATAGGATTAGCTTCTGCGCTGATATTGACTTCCGCCATAATGAGATGTCACAAGAACCAAAGTGATGTTATGTAATTTAAAGCAACTCATAGACGCCACCTTTGTTGTACTGGATTGTCCAATTGTAAACGACAATGCATAAACAACAATTTCAGATTCTGTTATATGAATTACTAGTATGAGATAATAAAGCAACTATTTGACTTTCGGCAGGGTAGAAGGAGAATGGGAATGATTCGAAAACAATTTCTACATCCAAGATCAACCCCTCCCAGTAAAAATCAAATGGAAGTAGACAGTCTAGTTAACTAAATACAATTTCAATTCCGACCAAAAGTTTTCATTGTTTTGATTGTCTTCAAATTCTATTAAATGAATATTTTTCCATATTGTACTAAATGCTACAAGAACATCCGTTTTTGAAACCCCATTTCTAATGATAATAATAATTTTCCCTGGTCGTTTTTTACCAAACATTTCATATTTTGCCATGTCGATTTCAAAGGGACCCCAATTTCTTTTGGTGAAATCGCGGGAAATAATAAAAACGGCATTTCTACTGTTTTGAATACATGAAATAATTGTATCCGCTTTGCTTGCTCCTACTGGATAATCACGATGTTTTATACAAAGGTTTAAGTTCCATTCGTTTTCGAGCTTTGGACTAAAGGCCTGAACTAACCATTCAAGACTATCAGAAGCATATGCAACAAAAACGTCGTATTCAAAATCGAAGATAGAGGAATCATTATTAACTTTTTTTTTCATTATCCGATACACATGATAAATGAGTCTCCATCTGTACTGATATACCACAATGATAATTGCTATAAGGAGTAATGATGACACCAGAGAAACGAAACCGATGTGTAGCCAAGTAGGCGTGGAACATTGTACATATTCCTCTGAAAAATGAGCTATCATGCTTTTGGTGTTTGTTAAATGGCCACCCTTTCTACAAGGATAACTGTCCTTGTCGAATGATACTTTTGTAACAGAAAGCCACTCAATGAAATGTTGATATTCACATTCACAATGAAAATTATTTCCGTCCAAAAACAACGTGAAATTATTGGTATATCTATACTGTTCATCAATCCATTTTGTTATTGTTTTATCTAACGATATCAACCGATTGTTTCGAACGTCTAAGGTTTTCAAACCCTTTATGTTTTGCAGTGAATGTGGAAGAACAGAAAATGAATTTGATGATACATTGAGAAACTCTAGACTTTTCATTTTTTCAAATGACGACGACAGGAGGTGATCTAAATGGTTGTGTGAAATATCTAAATATTCTGTATTGATAAAGTATTGGAAAATGTCCTTTCCTAAATAGGTAATAATATCCAAGTTTGTGTTCCTCATAAAAAGTTTTCGTACGTTGCTTAAATAACGTACAAAGTTTCTGTCTACGATCTTTCTGCTATCTAAGCCTGAAATATCAAAAGATTCTAAGTCCCACTGACGGTCAATATAAAAGTCAGGAACATCACCGCCAATGGTGAAATATGACCAGTCAATGACCTTTAGGTGTTCAGTGTTATTTAAAACAAAAGCTACCTTGGGTTGAATGTTTATAAGGAGGTGTGACATTTTAATGGTTTCCAGCTTCGATGGTAATATTAATGTACTGTTTGGTTGGTGATTCTTATCCTGTTGGTTTTCGCCTCTTAAAGTATTTGAATAAATATTTGATTTTTGGCTTTTATAAGTAATTGCAATATAAGAGTAATCAAATAGTTTCAAACTGCTAGCACCAAGGACAAAACCATAAATATCCTTGTAATGATAACCGTAGAAGATAGAAAAACTATTTCCAGATAGTATTAAATTTACTATACAATTTGGTTGATCATAAGTAAAAAGTGATTCAGATTCAAAATCCGCGATTCCATTGTATGATAATATCAATGTACTAACACAGATTGTTCGTAGGTATCTCATCATCGTTCTAGTTATTATTACAAAAAATGGAATGCTTGGTGTAGCTCTTTCTGGTTTCCATGCCTGATGAAGATTTATTACATCTAATGATTTGCCACGAAAAGGATATAACATCTTCAAGGAATGATTTAAACTGAAGTAAGACGATGACAGATCCAATACTTTCACATTTCTGAAAGGAGATAAAATACCAGCATCTATGTCTGGTCGTACAGTGTAATGAATACAGTTACTCAGACTGAGTTCTGTGATATTTGAAAATTTTAAGTTTTCAAACGTGTTGTTAGTTAGAAAACGGGCATAGCAACGATCAAAATCTAATTTTCTTAATTTTCGTAAATTCTGAAATCCTTTTCCAAAATGTGAAAATTCACACAGATCTATAGCCAGTTCCTCTACAGCCGTCAAAACACCAAATGAATCATGAGAATAATTACATGTTCTATCAAAACCTCCATATCCGATGTTATTGCTAATATCTAATTTCTTTAGGAATAAAACTGGTTGAAAAACATGTTGTGTGTAGTTTTCCGTATTCAGATGATTCCCGTTTATCGACAAGTTTTGCAAACGTCCAAGACCATCAAAGGCTTCTGAATTAATAGTTTTGATTCCGCTTTTATTAAGAATCAGAACTTTCAACAATGGATATCGTGAAAAGGCACTTTTCTTAATATCTGTTATATTATTTAAAGATAGATCCAGTTGTGTTATATCCCTTGGCAAATTGTCGGGAATGTCTGTTAAGTTCAGATTCACACACGAAGCTGTAGTATTCTGCAAATTACAATTGAAACTGTCATGGATTAAAAGACTGGTCGTAACAAGGATAAATAGCTGTTCCCTGTATTCCATTGGTGATCAAGTTGTAGAAACTTCGACTGCTAGAATTTGTTGATCCAGCGCTGTATTATATCTTTATTACTGTAAACTTAAATGGAAGCACTAAATAATATTGTAGAATGTTATCAAACCGATAAACTTATAGACATATTACAGAATAGAGAACTGTTCTCATGGTTGATAGTTATCCCTTTTATGACGAATATATCTATACACCCGCACATTAACCATTAACATTTTTAAAAAAGAAAATATGAAAATGACAGCTTGTAATAAGGAAGTATTCTATGCGTTTTTTCTTTAGCACAATTTCTGAATAGAAAATTACTCCACCAATAAAATACGACAAAATATCTTCCTAGTTAAAAATTAATGATTAACATGAAAAAAGGATAAACACAACCAAGTCAGAGTATGTCACTTGCAACACTGCAAATCACAATCCGCCTCCATTTGTCAGTGTATGATACATCTCTAGTGATGTTAACGACAATCCGAATAAATACAAGTAAAACGAGGAAAATAAATGGAATAATAAAAAAAAACGAACTCAAAAAGTTAAAATTACCCAACGTTTCGACCACTGTGGCCTTGATCACGAGCATGAAAAAATAAAAAGGTGTTGACTAGGTTTCCAAGAGTCAACAGCTTTTTATTTTTTTATGCTCGTGATCAAGGCCATATTGTTCGTTTCGACCAATATGGCCTTGATCACGAGCATGTAAAAATAAAAAGGTGTTGACTGGGTTTCCAAGAGTCAACAACTTTTTATTTTTTCATGCTCGTGATCAAGGCCATGTTGTTCGTTTCGACCAATTACAATTATTATTACATTTATTACTGTAAATATCGGAATGACGTTTTGTACAAATATATTTTAAGTATATTTGCAATAGATGTGTTAATTCTGGAGTCGATTTGGTCATTCCCTTTAATAAGAATATCGAGAGAAAAATTATATCAAACTATCAGTTTAATTTGATTTTATTTATTCTCCAATTAACTTTTTACATGGAGCAATATTTAGATATATAATTTTACCTAACACGAGTATCACAAGTGTTACTTCCTCCTAAGTTTATTTGCAATAGTATGATTATTACATAACACCAGTATCACAAGTGTTACTTCCTCCTAAGTTTATTGCATTAGTATGATTATTATGTTCCTCAGCATGAATGTCCCTTTTAGAAATGTTTGAAGCATGGCGGTCTCGCTACGCCAAGAGGGTTCAGGGAAAACATTGATTTCTTCTTGTCCATAAACAACATTTTACAAATGTTTTTTTTTTTTTAAGTTTGACAAAAGTGGACACCTGGGCCGGTGTGCATAAAACTTCTTAACTTAAGTCTTTCTTAAACTAAGATTTTGCTAAGAATTGACTTAGCTAAGCAATTTACATAAGTCATATGCATAAAGCGACTAAAGTTTCTACTTAACTAAGAAAAACTTAAGTAATATTACATCGGAAACCCTCACTTTTTATCATATCAATCCACACGAATTAGCCGTTGTTTCTTAAGTACCTCTCATATACGAATAACTTTGTTAATGGGTTAAAAAGGAGCTTTTAATAGCACTGAACCAGTAAAAATTGGTCAATATTTGAGAGCCTCACAATTACTTACGACAAACAAAAATTATTAAGATCATTTTTTGCAATGTCTGATAGTGATATATCTGATGAAAAAATCAAGATGTTTATTTATATCTACAATTATTTAAAAGTTTAGGAAGGGAACTATAAAAGATTTCTCTTATATAAGCAATGAAATAATTTTCACTTTTGGCGGAATATGAAACTCTTAAGAAGTATAAACGAATATCACTAGGGATTTTTTAAAGTTTTGTGTCAAACATCTATTTGGATCGCTTACACGTGTCCCTACTTACCTATTCGTTGATGACCTAAATTATGTTTTACCATTGAAAATGACTTATTTTAAACCATGATTTTTTTTTTTGTGTTTATATTTTTAGCCAATTGCGGACACGATTTTTTACGGCACTTTTCTCTATGTTTCAACTTTTTGTTAGCTCTTTAAGCCCCCTTTACACTGGTCGAAGACTGTGCTACGCTCTTCACGACCTTTACGATCGACAAGATCGCAGCAGGGTCATGGAAAAATTGGAAAACCATCTTCAGTGTAAAGGTATTCACGACACCCCTACGATCAAAATACGTTTTTTTCGATAATCTTTCACGTTGCTACTACGCCCTCCTACGTTTTCGCTACGATGCCTGCGTTTGTGGTACGTTCGAGCTACGACAATAAGACGATCACACGACGCCCCTAGGCCGATGTTGTACGACCTCTCACGATTGTGACACGACATCGATACGCGCTTGACGATCGTAATACGTTGTCACTACGTTGCTACCACGAGTATTACGACCTTGCTACGTTGTTCTCACGATCTAACCACGATCAGCAAATAAACTATATAAAAGGACAATTTCTTGCTTGAATGTATATTAGTTCTCACTACGATGCCTCACTACGATGTCACTACGATGTCTCTGCGCTTCCTCTACGACCAGCAAATAAACTATAATAAAAGGACAATTTCTTGCTTGAATGTACTACGATGTCTCACTACGATCTCACTACGATGTCTCTGCGCTTCCTCTGCGACAGCGGTACGATGTCTGTACGATCAAAAGTGGCGACGACCTCGCTACGTAAATTTTGAGCATGTTCCAAACAGTCGTGGCACCTGGAGATTCTACTACGACCTATCACGCGCAATGCCGACCACACTACGCTACCTGAAGACCTCAGTACGACCCCACTAAGATGTTCCACGATCAAAACATTTTTATGGTCGTAGTGCAGTCTTCGTTCAGTGTAAAGGGGGCTTTACCTTAGAATGGTGATAGATATCTATGGGAGTCTAAAAATCCGTTCCTTTCTTTCTTCAATCATATACCATGCGAGCGATGTTCACTATTACTGCTTTTCAAAGGAAGTATTACTGATTAGAAACAATAACATTCATTAAACGCATTGATTTCGTGCGTGTCATAATAGTAAGTACAGTTTAATCAGACAGCACGTGTGTAAATATATCATAAATATTGATCGAGTAGATTTTAACAAAATTTAAATACATATTTGTACCCATATAAGCCGAATAAGCCACATAAGAATTGTTTTTTTTTAACATGCCACATGCCAAGAGAAAAAGGGATTAAAAGGATACTTTTTTTCAAAATATTACAAAATTCATATGATTTACTTGTATTGTAAGTATTTAAGTTTTTGCAATTCATTAAGTAGCACAGATAAATGATTTAATCGGTTTTGAAACGACTTAAGACACCTTCATAAGTCAAATCTTAAGTATTTTCTCCTAACTCATTGTAACTGAAGTTTCTTTATGCATATGACTTAAGCGGAGTGGGCGGGGTTTCAATAAACTAAGATTTTGCTAAGCAAATTCTTCACTGAAGTTGTTTTATGCATACGACTTAGGCAATGTGAACGGAGATTACTTAACTTAAGTCATTTCTTAGCAAAATTTTAACTTAAGTAGTTTATGCATACAGCCCCTGATTGCCAGTGGCAGGCTGATATTTGGGCGTGCAAGTTAATATAAAAAATTGTTAGCCCAGCGGGAAACTACAAATTTGATTTTAATATTTTAAAACTCTAAATATCTCTATTTTTTAATATTTATGATGTTCTTTCTATTTTGAGCCATGTAAATCCATAAATTATATTTTAATAAAATTTATTCGTAAAAATGTCATACATCTTTCATGAAGATGAATAAAAAATCCTATTGAAATCAAATAAAAAAAAAAAGAATTTCAAGTGTTCTTCAAAACGGCTATGTTTGCCCCTTGAATCCTCTTATTTCTGAAGCGATAAATGTTGAACCAAAATGCCTAGGTTGATGTACCATATGAAAAAAAAATTCTCCAAAATCCGATACGAAATAAAAAAAACCGGGGTTCAGCCCTTTTTCTGTAAAAGATAGTGAAAATCGGATCATTATAACATAAAAATCATCAAAATAGGGTAAAAAAATTTTTTAAAAGGTACATAAATTGTTACAAATGAACCCTTACTTTCCCACTGAAAAATAACGCGAGGGGCTAGATTCCCCAAAATCAATCCCATTATGTATTTCTTGTGTTACAATATTACAAAGATAAGTTTAATAGAACAATAGTAAATGAGCGGAAACCCAACTGTCTACGGACGCCGACGACAAAAATTTACATTCATATAGAAAAAAATCAAAAACTTTTTTTTAAATCTTCTGTAAAACAGGTGCAACAATTAAGACTAATTTGATTGAATGGTCCTTGCGTGGTGCTTTGTGAAATATTGCGAGGCCTCGCCTTAGCTCTAACCAATATATCCCCGTTACTGAAAATAGATTAATCAGCAAAAAAATATTTAAATATGATCTCTTCTGAAACAACTTTGATATTAATTCCAGGAACGTTCCATTAGTGAAAATTTTCTGTGACATATGCTCTAGCTGCGAGTCATAATTTATGTTTTAGCCTTCTTATGTCTTTGACATATTTCACAGTGCTTTGCATAGTTAATTTTAAATCTGAAACAACCCCTTTCCAGTAGTACCTACCTTTCAGTTATTTTATTAACAGTATTATTAACACCTTGATGACCGCTTTTATCATGGCACATTTTAGAAATGCTCTTCATTTTATCTTTCGTAACTACAGGTCTCTGAAACAATGATAAATTTTGAAGCAATTTTTTGTATGATTTTCAGTTTCTACATATATGTTATAGATATGTAAATAATATAGCTCCTGATTATCCATGTGATATTCAAATCTAGTACAAACCAGTATCCATTATACTCTATAAGTAGTATATATGCGGTTCTAAATTATGATTTGTGGAGGGGGAGCGAGGAGGAGCCGGAAGTGACGTCACCGGAGGCGTAAAAGACGTCACGAGACCGAGAACATTCGTTCCCGTCCGGAAAGACTCTAAAATTTCTGTTTTATAAGGGTGCTCTCTTATAGGTCCGCGTTACATGGCCACAGCTATCTTTGATGTCCATCGTAACATCGAGACCAAGAGGTGATTTATAACGAAACAGTAAGAATCCCATCTTCTCCTCGGCACACCAACAGCAGCAGCAGCAGCAAAAAACCGAAATGAGCACGAGAGCATGGTGCTAAGCAGCGATGAGCAGGAAAGAACAGTAAGGTCCTAATTAGCGATGAGCAGCAAAGAGCAAGAGAAGAGAAACGAAGTGTATCATAGAGCAATGAAATGGACCGCCGTTGCTGAGGCGGTTGCTAAGGACACTCCTCCATTGATCTATTGGTGACAGCATCACTTGGAGGTAAGGGGACATAATCCAATCCTACCTTTGGTCCTCACAGAAAATACCCCCAAATGAAAAGAGCGGGATAAGGGGAGATAATCCAATAGTGTACTTCGTATACACTCGGACTTCGACATAACAGTGAGAGTATCAGACCCTAGAGACCGATGAAAGATCCAGAGACGACCGAGAAGTGCGGGAAAAGGGAGATAATTCAATCTGACTTCTGGTCAAGCATGGCACTTCATCATATCATGGGAAAATGGCGCCAAAATCCACCACTTCAGGTTGCGCAAATCACTTCCGGTACTTCCGGTTCCGGTAACGCATGCGCAGACAACACACCCGGGTCCTACAACGTGACTGACGTCACTTCCGTAAAGAAATGGCGGGAACATCCACTACTTCCGGTCACGCATGCGCACAAACAACTTCCGGTACTTCCGGTTCCGGTGACCTTACTTCCTGTGACGTCATTTCCTGTTCCGGTGATGTCACTTCCGGTTCCTCCTCGCTCCTCCACCACACCCACCACCACAAAAACTAACTGAACTGTCCCCATATACTACTTACATTCACCAGAAATAAACAAATAATTTTCGAAAAAGATATTAAAAAATTCAGTCATTTATGTTAGAAATGGTGTTATCGTCTTTAAATAAAGTGTTTATTATTATTATTATTATCTACCCAAATGAACTTGAAATTAATTACATGAATTTGACCACCTACTTCAGCTTAATACTATACATAGTCGACCATTGGTGATTGACATCGAACTTTTATGACAAACGTAATGATTTTTACTTTCCAATTGTGAACACTCCTTTTCTTAGTAGTACCATTCCAGCGTCTCCAGCTTATTGCCTTTTGATACCAGATTTTCTCTTCTCAAAGACGCTTATGTAACATCACAAAATCTTTTTCATTCAAAAAAACCATCTTGGTATGGCTCTATGAAGTCAGTTCTTCAAATGATCCCAGACATCAATCATATATCTTTATCATTACCAAAAATTAATAGCTTCAAAGCTAATGTGAAAAAAATTTTAAAATCATATTTTATAGACGTATGGCACACTGAACTGATAAAGTATTCAGATGGTAAACTTAGAACTTATGTTACATTTAAATCAAATTTTGGAAGAGAAAAATATCTTTCCATTATGGGGAATTATGAACAGAGACGAAGCTTAACAAAGCTCAGAATTTCCTCACACCACTTAAGAATTGAGGTCTTAAGGTATCAGGGTACTCTCCTAAATGACAGAACTTGTACTCGTTGTAACTCCGGAGATGTGGAGGATGAATATCATTTTCTATTTCAATGTGTTAAATTTAATGATGACCGCATTCATCTATTTCAAGAAATAACTAAAAGTTGCCCCAATTTTTTAACTCTTAACTCAAGGGATAAAATGATATGGCTTATGAACACAGAAGATAAGTCAATTCTCACTGCTGCTGGTAAATTTATTTCTAAAAATTGTTAATTATGTGCTTGTCTGCTTCAGACACGAGGAGGACTGTGTAAATAACACAGCTCCTTGAGCACCGCCCCTTGGTGTCTGTTGCAGTAGGGAAACCTACACTATTCTCAATACCTATTCCTGCAGTATATTTTATTTGCTGTGAATAAACTTGAAATTTTGTTACATTTATGTTTGTTTCTCTGCATCAGATACGAGGAGGCTTGTTAGAGCTTTTAAGCTCACAATCCTAGAGCATCGTCCCTTGGTACCTGTTGCAGCTAAACAATCAATTATATTTATACATTTCCAGCAAAAATATTATAAAATAAAAACAACTGCAAATAAATCAAGTGAGAGAACATTTGCCACATCTCTGGAGTAGCAACTCTTAAATACTTTTTTTTAAATTTTTTTAACATATAATAGCCTGTATAACTTTATATCAATTTTAGGTGTATTATATGAATGTCATGTAAAATACTGTATGTTGTAACGATTATATTTGTTATGTGTGTATGCCCCCCTGGGGACCTAATTTGGAAAATAAAATATCTTATCTTATCTTATATTTCATAGTTGATTCTTAACTATCATGCATATGATTTGTACATTGAATTTCTTGGCAGAACAAAGTTACTGTCACAGAAACTTCTAAGACAAAGCTATGTTCACACTCCAAATTTTACGGTCGTCATCCAGATTTGATAATGTAAGTAGATATTTTCTTACAGGAATTGCGACTGTACCGGATTTAATTGATACCTCACTTGCAATTTGACGGGTGGCACAAGAGGGGTTTAAAAATTGAAATTAAAGACAAATCCTATTATTCTTTCAGCGCATATTGCTTTTGAACATTATTGTTTCACAATTTGTCCATGACGTTGTATGACATTCCGCTAAATTTCCATTTCCGGTAGCCATCATGCAAGGGTTGCCCCTATCCGCCACTAGTGGCAGTGCTCTGAGCTGAACATTTTGTTAGATATGGCCATAATCCCGACCGTTGAATTATTTAGAGTTTTTCATAAAAGTTAAGTGTGATGGAAATTAAATACAATGGGAGAAAAATACACTTCGCCACAATAGAAAATGTAAATCGATCAATATCACAAGAGGCATGCACACATAGCATAGGTTCATGTTCAGTTCGTAGGCACCGGGGGACTAGATTTAGTGTATTGTATCCCTTTTTTTGCTCATCTGGCCTATAATGCCATGTGAGCTATTGCCATCACTTGGCGTCCATCGTCGTCCGGCGTAAACGTTTCCTTTAAAGTCTTCTCTTCTCAAACCACTTGGCCGATTGGGACCAAACTTTGGTGAATGGTCCTTGGGTAGCCCCTTCCAAAATTCCGTCTGACATTCCCGACTTCCAACCAAAATGACTGCTGTTACTAAAAATAGAATTTTGAATTTCAAAAATCTTCTTCTATGAAACTGGAATTGGAACCAGACTTGACAGTATAATAATGGTCCTTCGGAGGTTCTCTTTCAGAATTGTGTCCGATGACCCTGACTGTTAACCAAGATGGCTTTAGTTTAACATAGGGCCCTATGGGAATATTCATTAAAATCTTCTTGTCTGAAACCACTTGACCAATTGGAACCAGACTTGGCAGCAGTGCCCCTTAGATGGTTCTCTTTAAGAATTGTGTTCCATCACCCTGACTGTTAGTCAAGATGGCCACTACATCTGAACATAGTAGTAGTGGTCCTTATATTGTCCTCTTTCAGAACATCTTTTCTGATGACCCAGACTGTCAACCAAGACGGCTACCACAGTCGAACTTAGTTTAACATAGGACCCTATGGGAAAATTCATTGAAAAATCTTCTCGTCTGAAACCATTTAGCCAAAAAACCAGCCTTGGCAGCAATGGTCTTTAGATGGTCCTCTTTCAGAATTGTGTCGGATGACATGGACTGTCAACCAATATGGCCGCCACAGCCGAACTGGTTTAACATGGACCCTATGAGAAAATTCATTTTAAAAATTCTTCTCTGAATCCACTCGTACAATTGGAATCAGACTTGGCAGCAATGGTTTTTAGGAGGTTCTTTTTCAGAATAGTGTCCTTTGACCCGGGCGATTAACCAAGATGGCCGATACAGCCGAACTTAGTTTAACACAGGACAGAGTGGAAAAATTCATTTACAAATCTTCTTGTCTGAAACCACTAAGCCAATTAGAAGTAGACTTGGTAGCAATGGTCTTTAGATGGTCGACGTTCTCGTTCATAATCATGTCCGATGACCCGGACTGTCAACCAAGATAGTCGCCACAGTCGAACTTAGTTTATTATAAGTCCCTATGGGAAAATTCATTAAAAAATCTTCTTTTGGCAGCAATGGTCCTTAGATGGCCCTCTTTCAGAATTGTGCCCGATGACTCGGAAAGTAAACCAAGATGACAGCCACATCCGTACATCATGTAGTTTAACATAGAACCATATGGGAAAACTTGTTGAAAAATCTTCTTGTCTGGAAGCACTAGACCAATTTGAACCGTCCCAGTCTGCAATGTGACGTTGGCCCAACGTCGGGTTTTGGTCGCCTCTGACGTTGGCCTGACGTTGGCAACCGACGTCGGCCCGACGTCATCTTGCTCATCGGGGAGACGTTGGCGCGGCTGGTTGGTTCGACGTTGGGCCGACGTTGAAATTTCAATAGTGCGACGATATCCCGACCATCATCCAGTGTTCAGATTGTTCTCTTGCATCGGTAAGAAGTTGGCTTTACGTTGGGCCTACGTCAGCCCAACGTTAAATCCCAGCTAGCCGACAATATGCCGACCATTGTCCAATGCCCAGATCATTCTACTTTCGTCGGCATGACGTTGGTTCGACTAATAACCTCCAATTAACCAACAATATGCCGACCTTTATTCAATGATAAAATGCTACCTGTATTGGCCTGAAGTTGGGTCAATGTCTCAATTCTAATATTCCGTCGACATGCCGACTATTGGTCCAATATAAATTTACTCCATGTTTTGTAATATTTACACAATTTGGCTGAAAAATTGCTAAAGTTGGCGTTGGTTTAAAACATTATTTGCCTATTTGTCATCTTTTATCTGTGATGATATTGTAGCTCCGTAAACATGCCGTTTTTTTTCGAAGATGTCGGACATTTAAACCCATAAACATTGAGAGTATACTTGACTTGGGTGATTGATGTCATATGCTTTCCCTTTCCTGGCACCTTTATATTCCATTTTTGTTGAATGACTGTTTAGTTTCCTTTTATAACTTTGTTTGTTCATTTGTAACGTGGGATTTAACGGACTTGTGCTGGTATGCTTCAGATTAAGTGAGTTTGAACAATACATAAGTAACAAATGATAATTTTAATGTTAGAGCAAAGATTATACACGTATCAAAGTTATTTATGTTTTATCATGTTTGCTCAACTTCTTCCACTTGGTTCCTTTCTCTTTCTTTTTTCTTCTCCTCTCTAATTTTCCGACCACCATTCCTGTCACTCGCGTATTTCAACCACTTCTTGATGACCGTTTCAATTTTATCATCAGTCTCGTTTTTGGTCATTTGATTTTTTCTAACAGCAGCTGCAATATAAAAAAAATGGCTTTTGAAATTAATAAATGATTGATTATTTAGTGTTTAACGTATAGTGAGCAGTACTTTAGCTTTATCCAGGGCAGGGCTAGAACATACAAATCAAATCAAAATATTTGAAAAGGCGCATGGGACAACAACACAATGTTTCAGTTCTTAGTCTAAAATAATGTTAAAGATCAAATTGAACAAAACACACTTAATTACTTTATTCATTCGGTTGCATCGGTCACTATCCGCCTTTATACATCTTTTGCTCTTCCAAATGTTTTGAATTTATCTGTACTGATGAGACATACAATGTTGAAATGGCCATATACTGATGCTAAATTTACGGCACCTTCGGTATTTATTTATTCACTAATTGATTAATGCCTCTTTTTTTGGAAGGTGCGCCGTCAAGTTGCTCACTTACACACATATTAATACAGGTATGAAAAATTATAAATATATCAATGTCTTACATTTGATAACACCACACAATCTCAAGGATTCAAACGACTTTTTGTCTCCTTTCCCCTTCCAATTCAGGGTAACTGCAACATCCGTAACCATGACTGCATTTAAAACCCTTCTTACACAGTCTCCAACATTGTCACCTCCAATTCTACCCAGGTAGCTGATCTGAAGAAAAAAAAAGTTTATATCGTTACTAAGCTCAGGAGTGTATTTTGCAAAGAGTATAGATTTTACACAAAGAAAAATTGGAATGAAATCGAGTTTTATAGATTGTTGTAACTTACCAAGTGCTCTCTGCAACTGTCATCTTCTAATTTGTTTTCCATGTCCTCAATTTGTTGCTGGTCTTTGATAGGTAACAACATATCTCCTGGTAAATCATCAGACACTACGTTTGCTGAGGTGTCAATTTTTTTCTTTATTATACTGATGTCTTTTGCCATGTGCTTCATATTTGCCTTTACCTCGCACAACATTTCCAAAATTTTTTTCTCTGTTGCTGAAAAATGAAAATGTTTTATCATATTATGTTTCTAAAATTTACACTGTAAAAATGGTGTTTAGGATTTGAACACCTGTAGAACATGTTTAGCTCTAAACACGTTGAGGATTGTGTTCAGAGCCTAAGCACATTTGAAGTTTAACGTATTTAGACTAAACATGTTTAGGATTTGAACATGTTTAGTTCATTAAAAATATCAGTCTTTAACTATATTACTATCATTTTTCGTCACTTAAACACAATCCTAAACGCCTAAACATATTATTGATTCTGTGTTCTAAACATCTAAACATGTTTAGACCTAATTATGTAAACAGGCACATGGTCCCTGCAGAGGGCGCTGCGATCTTTCTTTGTTTAATATTTGAAAGAAGAAATGGTGCGAGAACACGATGGAGATATTTACCCACATGTTCAGAGATACGACCAGACAACAGTCATGTATTTTTGTTTCAAAGGTAAGCTTATGACGTTTTGGAGTTATTTTATTAATATAAACTATAATTATTGTTGTTTAATGCAATGGTGTTAAAACTGTCGTGCAAAACACTCTGTTGTTGTGTTGTAATTGATCGATGTACTAGCTAGTTTTCAACATTGTTTTTCTCAAACTCATCAGTTTAAAATATTAAAAATGAACATTGATGCTTATAAATGTGTTTTATTTTAATATAATGTACTTTATTTCTATTTTCAGATTGCTGTTGGAGTACTAAGTAAAGCTGACAGTGTTTACAATATTTCTAATAAATGTTTCATTAAAAACTCCCAAACTTCGCTGTTATGTTTACGAACAGTTGCATAGTACAAGAAAGAGTGTATTTCCGAGATATTTATTAAAAATAAAAACATAATAACATAATAGCATATTTCTAATCCTAAACATGTTAAAATGCTAAACGTGTTTAAAACCTAAACACATTCTTGCTGCTTAAACATGTTTAGGGGCTAAACGTGTTAAAAATTCAACACAAAATATGTGTTTAGGATTGTGTTTAAGATCTAAACACCATTTTTAGAGTGTAGTTGATGGAACAGTTTAAATAAAAGTACTGTTCAAACAATTTTATCATATCCAATATACGAAGTCGGAAATCACATTAATAGCCCTAATGACCTGGTTTGTGTGGAATAACGAGAAACACCCAACTAAAAATAACTACACAGTCATGATTTTCAGGACTAATTTTAGAGTAGAAATGTTGCTAGCGAGTCATTCTGATAGGTTTACAATTATGAGTTTGGTATAAGTTGCTACCGTGATTTATCAACCTGAAACCATTACATTCCCCGGGCCGAGTTTATATATATATACGTCTGAAAATCAGCTAAACATTGTTAGAACTGCAAATTATTTTCAGTCGTTCCCTCTGCGGGACTTGAACCTCTGCTGTTGTGACATCTACGACAACATCACCTGCACCATGTCCAGCGCCCTAGACCACTCGGCCACCTAGGCTATAAAAAATATAGCTTTCGATAAACGGGTGATGCCTCCTCGTAGGTTTACTCTAGGGTTGTAACATGACACATGATGTATATATAGCAGAATATATGTTGATATGAAGGCGTTTATTTATTTATAGCGCAGTATTTATAATACATTTTGTTTTTTTTTATCATTGCTGCTCATTACTTTTTAAGTTTTTTTTAACCAATAAGAAGTAAAAAACTTCTGTTTACGTAATAATATTCTTTAATTACCTGATACAGAACTGATGGGTGACGCTGCTGACGACCCACCCCCAAACAAAGTCGGCCTAGAGATGCTAGATGTTTGGCGTGAGGTTGATGGTTGGCACGGAGTTCGTGGAAGATCTGGCATTGGTGGCGGGATGTGACGTGCTTTTTTTGTAGGTGTTCTCTGTTTTTCCGGGATGAAACGTGACCTTTTTGTTGGTGTTCTCTGTTTTTCCGGAGACGACTCCGACTCAGACGATTGTATTCTTTTAACTGGTCTTTTGTTTTTTCTTTTGTCTTCATTTTCATCTTCGGATGAATTAACATATCTCTGGTTTTGTCTGAAATTTACACAAATGTAGCATTAAAAGAACTAAATCCAACCTACAAACCAAATTATTATCATGTCCATCAGTTGACATAATGCCCACGTCATTTGATTTTTATTTGTTTTATCTTTCAGTTTTCTTACAATTCACTCGATGAGTGCCCTGTGGTCTTTTTTTATGTTGGTATTGGCATTGGCCCTTTCGTCGGGCAACGGATGACAGTGCTTGTCAGAACACTTTTCCAGTTTTTAATGTTTGTTGACAACCCCGCATCCGTTAAAAGAAAAGACCGAGGACAGATATAGTGTTGATCAACATCTGGCAATGGATTTCTTCTTAAACCGGTGCTAGGGGCTGTTTTGAACTTGTCATGAGATATGAGTTTTTGCTCATTGTTGAAGGCCTTCAAGATGAAGAACAAAAATAAAAGCGTTGTTCCATTGCTATTTATTCAATGTATTCACTGAGATTTTGTGTCATGTACATTTACTCCATATCCTTACATTTGTTTTAATTATATAAAATGAAAACTGTATCATGATGCTGCTAGAAAAAGTCTTCCAAACGAATTCCCACTTCGCAGGCCTTTACTATTGTCCCCTATTGTCAAAAATTCCCCCGTCTTTTTTATGTTTCCATGGCAACGGTCGCCATTTTGGAAATGTTGGACTCAAAAACGAGTCGGCTCAGCGGGTGTTAATTTTAGACATTAAGTCACCTAGGGATGGGTTGGGCTTACGAATGGTTAGAAATAATCAGGGATGTATAAAATTAAAATTATATGTCCTACGCATTGGAGTTATAAAGTAAGAAACTTGCATAAAATTTAATAAAACCGTATTGTTTACCTCTTCTTCCGTTTCTGTGGACTGTTTTCCACATCCCTGTCTGTTTGGAGGTCTGATGCAGAAGTATTCTCTGCCTCCCTTAACTTTTCCCTTGCCCTGATAAATGAGTCTACAACAAATTTATGCGACAAGACTATCAGTAAAAGTAACTATCACAATAAGCAAATGCACCTCATGTCATTGTCAAATGTAAACACACGCAAAATATGCAATTTTGCGATTACTTTGCGAATAATATGATCAAAACAAGATTTGTAAGTATTCCTATAAATTTTTTGACATGTTAAAAAAAATGTCATTTCTTTCACGAATCAATTAGAATGTCTACGAGTTGTTTTCGAATCCTTGTGAGTTAAATACTGTATGAATGCTTGCGATGTGAATGCGAATACTTGCTAATTACTACGAACTGATTATTCGTAAAGATTAGTAAGAAAAATCGTGTATGTGAAGCCCATAAGAAATCCTATAAATCGTAATAAGATCTCAACAAAATTCATCCTGTATATACAAGCACCAAGATCTCAACAAGTTATTGGTCACTCATCCTGTATATACAAGCACCAAGATCTCAACAAATTATTGGTCACTCATCCTGTATATACAAGCACCAAGATCTCAACAAATTATTGGTCACTCATCCTGTATATACAGGCACCAAGATCTCAACAAGTTATTGGTCACTCATCCTGTATATACAAGCACCAAGATCTCAACAAATTATTGGTCACTCATCCTGTATATACAAGCATCAAGATCTCAACAATTATTGGTCACTCATCCTGTATATTCAAGCACCAAGATCTGAACAAGTTATTGGTCACTCGTTCTGTATATACAAGCCCCAAGATCTCAACAAATTGTGAACATTCATACTCAATTACCAAGATCTTAAAAAAATACATACGTATGTTAAATACAAAAAATGAGATCTTTTTGTCACATTTCTGTTATGAATTCATATTACCTTTTCCATGAATAAACACACAAAAACAAAGGATCGACATGTTTTATCTATAGCGATTCTGATATACACATGTATGCCTTTAAATACTCACATATTTTTAAAACCTTTTGACTTAGGTTGACCATGAATAAACCTGTTTTTAGTATACAGTGTACATTGTGAAAATAACTGTGGTTTTTAAACAAATTCTACTTACCAGTTTCGTACAACACTTTAACTTCGAATTCCTCAAAATTTTTGTCAGGCGGTGCTTGCTGTTTGATTGCCATTGCGATTTTAGACTGTTGTTTCCATTTCGTAGGCCAAAAGCATTTATTTCTGTCTTTTACCCAGCAACTGGGAACTACTTCTATTTCATTTCCATCGTCCAAAAATTCAAAAACTTTGTATGTAGCCCTTTTAAAATTAACAACAAAAATTACCATATTTGGTCAGTTAGAGGAAATACTACCGATGTTTGTTCTTGATTCGGCAGTGGCATTAAAATGCATTTAGCCTGAACAGCTGAGATTGTATCCATTAACATTCGGTCGTCTAGATCTGATACCAAATGTATGCCTAAAAGGTCTGAACTGAGTGGTATTTCGAAGAAACAATGAACATTCTTAAATATTTTGAACATAAGATATATGTCATTGTCAGAATCAACAAGAATGTTGCATACTTTTGCAATGTTGTCACGAATTCTAACGCAACTATCTTTACTGTTTACACATATGCTCTGATTGTTGAAACGTACTTTATAATATTGCTTGCATTTGCCGAACTCATGGGGCACAGGACCATTTGTGTGTTCCTTCTTAAAACTCATTTCGTTTTTTGACGATTTAACTGTTTTCTTTTCGGATAGACGCCTAATAACCTGAGATAACATAAATGACGGCTTTTTTACTAATCTTTTTAAGTCTTTCAAGAAGTTTTCAAATGGGAATGCGGAAATGTTATCAAGTGACCCATAAAGTTCAGCGTCATCAGCCAAATGAATCAACCCGTGCACATTATAAACAAGGCTGTTAACACCATAAATCTGTCCGAAATGATCAACGAAAGACAGCATTAGTTCACGAGCATAGCCACTGTACATTTCAACAAGACGATTGTTCAGCAAAATATGCATAGTAACCGAAAACAGCAAAAAGTTTTTGTAAATATTGTCGTGAAGAGAATGACGGAGAACTACAGGACCAGTGTACAGTAAAAATTGGCGAAACTCGGTTGCTTTCCACCGATCTATTTCGTTAAGTTTTCTTGGCTTTCTAGCAAATTCTGACGGAATGAAGTTACGCAGTGCAAAATGTTTGGACGATATTTCTTCAACAATGGCACCCCCAAGTCTTTGGTTTAATGGTCCTTTTATCCAGTTTAAAAGCATGCGCTTCATAACTCCAAGACAACACATATGCATGTAATCATTCGGAAACTGTGAAACCATTTTTAGACCGATATCAGTTAAAGGAGATGGACCTTTGTGATGGTCCTCGTCTGTCATCATTAAAAATGAATTATCAGTTCTTAACGGGGAATGTTTTTCAGGATAAGTCATTTTCCCTCTCCATTCGCCTTCTTGGGTACATTTATCGCAACCGTGATACCCAGAATACTGCTTGATATTTTTGACAAATGCTTTGGCTGGAGCATCACAGATTATAGAATTAATTTCAATATTTAGATGGTTGTCGTCATATTGGATTCCTTCTGTTTGTATGTCCTTAAATTCTTTAACAAAATCTTCAAAGTATTCGCCTAAATCTTTTGGTTTTGATGTGCCAGAATATATTCCTATCACGAACGGCTGTATTACTGTCACACTATTACATATTCGACCAAGGATAGGCCAGAATTGGTGATTAGAACTCTTGAAAAGAGGCAAACCATCGACATTGATTTGAATTTGAATGCAATTTCCATGGAAATATAAATTGTCAATATTCGACAAGATGTGCAAAATACACTTCTTTATTCCAAAATGATAGTATTGACCCCCACACTTATCTTGAATTTTGTACGATGTATTGGTTTTTAAAAGGGTTCTCGTGTCTTTTGGTAAATCAGTAACAAAATTCTGCAAAATTCGAAGTAGTGCCGACAGTGCATCTGTTGTAATTCCGAACTCGGATGCCCATGTCGCTAATTGCAAACCTAATGGTTTACTTGTTGGTGTTGGTTCTGGTTCAGTACTAAAGTCACTCAAATCCGACACAGAATCACTTAATGAAATATATGAATCCTGGTCATCACAATTACTTTCAGAATCAGTCAAGGGCGTAACATTTTGGCAAATATTTTCAACTTCTAAAACATTGAGACTATTTTCCTGGAAATCTGTTTGTGTAGGAGAATTTGTTATGGTATTATCAGGGCCAACCTGTGATGTCTGACTTTCTATTTCATTGATGTGAGTAGCCAAATATTTTTTCGCTGATCTCCTAACTGTCCAATATGACATTTTAAATATATTCTGAAACAAAAGGCACGTAAAATGTATTAATTTACTTGCTTTGTCTATCAAAAATACAAAAGAAATGGGGTAAGCATTTTTCCAATCAGGGCCCCGTCTAAAATAGTTCTGTGTTCATGATTTTAAGTTTGTTATTAAAAATCTCAATCAAAAAGCGGTCTCATAGCCGGGGAATATGTATACGTTGGTGTGACTAAATGGCTCGTTAGTTTGACAAAATTAAATTGGAGAAATAACGCGATAAAATAGCGCGTCATTGACATGAGCGGCCACTGATATATATATGCGTCGAATTTACAATATATATATAAAGGCGCAGTAAAAAACAATAGAAATAATTAATGTAATTGCAATCCATATTTTCATTGTCAGGGGCGGATTTAGAGGGGGGCGTGAGGGGCGTGCGCCCCCCCTAAAATCGAAAAAAATATGATTTTTTTGTATAAAACTTTGAATTTTTTACAAAAATACCCAAAAATTTTCGCGCCTCGCTACGCTCGGCGATCTTTCTTCCCTCACGCCCCCCCTAATCGAAAATCCTGGATCCGCCCCTGATTGTACTGGCCATATTTTGTTTCTGTCTCTAAGCCATACGCACAGCGGTTTTATCAGACGCGTGTGTGTGTAAATAGATAATGTATAATTTATTGATCCAATTATAAGATGTAAGTAACATTTATAAGATGCATATATTTCTTATCATAAATCAAATCAAATACATTGCCGTCTATTTTATGTTTACAAGATAAGTAATTGAAATCTCCGTTGGAAAGTGAAGGAGGGTGAAATACATGTACCAATATTTGATTATGATTTTTGGCAAGATTATAACTCCATAATTTTTAATTTTTAATGTCAAAATGTAACAAAAACTGAAAGAAGTTGCGGGGTCGAATCCGTTGATATTATACTGGTACTACGAAACGAAACAAACTGAATAAATATAGTAAAAAAATAACCATTATGAAAAACACCCAAATCTACAGCCTTTGACCCTTTATACCACAAACTCCTTACATTTGCTAGGGAACCTAATGTTCACATTTAATAATGATCCTTTATCTGAGAAATAGGTTATACTAAGCAAAAACTATATGTGCATAGAGTACAAAATGTTTTCTCAGCGATGTATCTCAAATGTATACTAATGTGACACACAATTAAAATAAATATTACGATTGTATAATTCTGACGATGAGTATACACTTATTTTTAAATATTTAATTTACTAATTATCATGAAGTGCTTAAACCCCAAGAACTTCCACCAGGAGGAATGACAAATCATTGAATGTATAACAGTGATAATGAGGTTTCCAGATGTATTTGAGCAATTAAAAAGTCAAATACCTTGTAGCTTACACTACACAGATGTAGGCATCACATTTCATTTCATTGATAAAATGACAATATTTTGTTGTTTTAGAAGATTTATAAATACACAATTTATACACATTTTGAAATGTTATCCACAACAAAGAAACAGGTTTCCGTTTGTTAAACTGTGCAAACATAAAAAATTCTGAATTAACAGTAGTTCATGTATATACCATTTAATAGTCTTAAAAAACTACCATCAGACTTATTTTAATAATTTATCCAAAGGATGGACTTACATTCTACACATGTATATTGAAGTTAATCCCATTTACTTCCAAATATAATTATATGTAATACACAGTCTACTATGTATATTTCTTTATTGAAACTTTATATGCTTTTGTTTTGGTAACATTCCTCTTCTAGCTGTACCTAGATGACTGCCATTAATAACATCTAACAAGACAGATATTGCGTTACCACACTTTCACTATCAGCTGGAGATAGCCAGTAAACTTGTGATAAAACTTGGAGGCTGACAGCTTTGTTCTTGGGGTTTAAAAGATGCGGACGATATCAATCTCAGTTTGCACATTTTCTCACTCTACAAAATTCCACACTGTTACCATGACAACCACATGAAAAGATCGGTATTTATGTATAATAAGATTTTAAATTGTTTAATTTCTATAATTTGAAGCCGTCGAGTGTTTAACGTGTCTAATCATTATTAAAACTTGTGGGCAGTCTTAGTAAGTTAAACCTAAAATTGAAAAAAATGAAAGATTCGAATATAATTATAAAAAGTAAAAACTTACATGACTTATCTTGTTTCCTTCTAAACGCCAAGCTGAGCGCGCGGCAAAACGAGAGGAAGTATCCGATTTCATATGATAAATGTAACCCATCTGGTTCAAATGCCGTGTGATTTTATTAAGACTTGTGCATGCTGTGTGAATTAGAGCAAATGAAATCATGATAAAAAAAAAACAAAAAGAAAAACTAAATAAATAAATAAAATAAAAATAGAAACGAGAAGTAAACCAATAAATATAATAAATATAAGTAAAAAATAAACGAAAACAAACAAATATCAGTGAGAAATTGCAACAATCAATATTAATTTATAGGGAAAAAATAAAAAACAACAAAAATTAACAAGTGGTCATATAGTTTTTTTTTTTTGTCTGTAATCAATGATTTTCCGAATGTTGTCTTACCGGGCGAATCCAACGTTGGCAAAAAAAACCGTTGTTTTGCCATATCCGACCCGACGTTGGTTGATAGTCTTGAAGCCGCTGGTCGTTTTGCCAAACATAACCCGACGTCGGCAAAAGAGCTACAGCCCAACTATTGTTTTGCCGACTCCAAACCAACGTCGGTTCAACGTCGTATTGCCGACGCCGACTACATCCCAACCATACCGACTTTTTCCCGACGTCGGCTCGACGTCATCTTGCAGACTGGGGTGGTAGCAATGGTCCTTAGATTGTGTTATATCTGATGACCCTGACTGTCAGTCAAAATGGCCACCACAGCCAAACTTAGTTTAAAATAGAACCCTATGTGAAAACCAGCCAAATTGACTGCTACACTTAAATTTTATTCGGGGGGGGGGGGGGGGGGGGTAGGGTAACTGACTTGCCCATTGTATGACGTGGGGTGCGTCGGTAAACTTAAAAACCCTACCCGAAATTATCCACGTTATATCGAATTTGTGACCCGAAAATATCCAGGAAAGCTAAAATTACATACCCGAAATTATCCAAAATAATAACATTTGCTATGATATAAAAAAAATGGATAGACCTGAATTCTCCTCAGTATTTTATAAAAATCTGCAGAGATTTTTAAAATCCTGACCGGAATTCTTCAGAGTGTCAAAAATTCCTGACCCAAAATCTCCGTCGGTTTTGTAAAATCTTGACCAGAATTTGCCGCATGCACAGTACGTCCCGTATCTAAATATCAGTGAGTCCCCCTCCCCGTGAAATTTTAGTCCTGCTCAATGTGCAAGTTAAATACTCTTTAGAGCCTCTAGCTAGTTAATTTTCCTATGTCCCCCTCTTTTCGCTGGAACACCCCACGACCTTCGTTATCAATTTTTTAAATATTTTTTTCATCATTTTATAAAAGAAATAAACGTAATATCGCTATTCCAAAATATGATCAAGTGTAAAATTTTGTCGACTAGTAGCTGACGTGTACAGTTTAAGCTCAGTCCATTCAGGCCCTAGGTGCCTGTAATTCAGTTTTGTTTATATTATTGATACATTTAAAACTGCAGAAGAATAAAGCTTGTCTTTATGAAATATAACAAGAAAATCACGGTCAATGTCTGCTAGCTATACCCTGGGACAACTCACAGATTAGTGGGTATATATAGTGGAATAAGCTTTTCGGTTCCCATGCATTTGAAATACAAAAATATTCAAATTATAAAACCAAAGGATTTTTAGTGTTTTAATTCTTGACAATACATGTCAAAATGAATTTTAAGACTTTTAAATTAATTTCTGCAACATTTTTAAAACGTGCAGTTTCGTTTACTTCGGGAGAAAGATAGCCGCGGGCGTTTTTTTTTTTTTTTTTTTTTTTTTTTTTGGGGTGGGGGTGACTTTAAGTATCATTTCATGGATACGGGGTTAATATTTTGTTTAAACTAGACGCATATATACATTGACCAGCCAGCTTATGGCAATGTTGAATTAGCTACAATACGGATTATAAGTTCCGCCATGTGGTATGCAGAACAAAACTTGTCATAAGGTAACAAAGTAACCATTGCATGCATCAAAAAGTTGGGATCGGGCACATTTGGAACAGCATTTCTGTGTAAATAATAACGAGTCCAATTAAAGCAATTAAAATTAAATTCCGAAAAGTACGGAAAGATATGAAAAACTTAACAAATAATACTAGAAAATAATTTTATACAGACTCTAATATGTATAATTTTTTTGTTTTGTTCTTTTTTTTTAAGGTGGTACGCGATCCCTTTGCATAACGTTCACTAGAAATATCGTACAATCATAATATCAGTTATAAAATTTTCAATTTGGAATCTGCGGTTTAATACGCATGACTGCATGACTTTTTTTTTCATTGGCCGGCTGGTTGTGTTTGGCGGGAAAGTTTTACACAGCGAAGATCAAATCGGCGACAGTAGGAATTATAAAAGATAAATTTGGTATTACAAACTATCTTTACGACAGAATTTTTGAATATAGTTGATATTATTTTATTGTGGGGTGCAATGTATTGGTTTGAAGCGTGAAATCTGGCCCAACCACGTGGCCAAAGTCTAGAAATCAAGACGAGACTTATGTCATTAGTGGTGCATTTTTTTTATTTAAATCCATGTTTTTTTGCATTTTGCTCAGCAAGCATAAGTAGCTGTAGTTAAAAGTTTGAAAAATATTCTAACACTGTTCATGGAAATAGGTTGCCCCTGACGCCATCTTGTCACACCAGTGAACAAGCTGACCTGAACAAAAAGTAATTATTATAAGATATAGCTCGTAAATGTAATGGTGAACAACAAAGCAGTGTTTTTATTTTTTTTTTTGTAGAAACTGTTACTCTAGCTTGCGCTTTACAGTTGTATAGCAGGTTTCCCTCAATTAAAATGTTCAAAATGTGGTCTTTATTAGCACTACTGGACACATTAACAAGCTTGTGCAATAATATGTGTTGTTGGCATGGCCAATGATGCCAGCACAGCAATAGCCCTTTCTAGAAACTCATTTCTGGTATCACGATTCTGGCTCTAAAAATATTTACTTTCCTTTCCGGTGAACGAAACTTTCTAGCCTTAGTATGTAGCCCATATGTAGAAAATGCATATGCTCCTATAGCGCTCGCTATTACATTCTGCTCGGGACAATATTTCTCAGTTTCATGCAATAACCCTTTTATTGCATGGCATCACCTCCCAGATCCTGGAAATAACCTGAAAAACTATCAGTGATATCATCCTTACAATGCAGTATTGCTCACCGTGCAATATCGGCGAATATTGCATGCTATTTTTGGAAAGATTGCAAATCGTTCCTATGCCATCAGACTCCAAAACTGAAAGTGTGGCCTTTTCGATACCATCGGACATAAGTACATAAAATGTAGTTCCAATGATGAGAGCATTTGTAAAATATTACGAGTACTTTATTCTTGTTGATAATATCTGAACTAACATTTTTGTTATTTACCGAAATTTTCAAGAAAATAAAATGAATTTCCAAACAATATTTCGAAGACATGACGTGCAGCAGATGAACATATCAAAACAAATCTACGCAGATACAGCTTCCAGTTACATTTCCACTGAGTGCATACATGTGTACATGTATATACAGATATAGAAGGCTTTTACATTCATAGTTTTATTTTAAAGATTATCGATTAATAAAAAGTATTATGTTGCTTTTGTAAGTGTTAACGAATATTCTTTTAGGATTGACCCTTTTAGATTATGCATGTTTTGAAGTTTCAGCCATTTTGTATTTCCGTCTGAGAAACGTGCTGTATGCATTTAAGTTACTCATTACATTTGAATTGTTTATTATAAAAAATCAACCTGCCAAACCGCTGCTTAAATTTCCATTGATAATTTATACATTTACCACAATTTCAAAATATTGACGGTGAAATGGATCAAGACTTTAATAGTAGAATGGATATATAGTTATTTCGGGAACCCAAAAATAACTCCGGGAATCAGGGGTTGCTCTGGCTCCTAAAAAGTAGGAGCCAGAAAAATCGCCAGGTGCCATTTTCAGGAGCCAGTTTATAAAATGAGGAGCCAGATAAAATTTTATATCAAGGAGCCAAACTGTGTCAATCTTGCAACTGTTGTTCAGTGTTCTCCCCAGAAATTTTGGATAGCATCACATTTAACGTACCTTCCTATTTGTAGATACCGCTCCGATCGCGTCGCGGAAATGTACATGTACAACTGCTTTAAGTTTATTTGTGAATGATGTACTGTATTTATATTATAATATATTAAATGCGATAATTTGTTCTATCTTTTCTTGTTTTTGGCCGGGTTGCACAGAGTGCAAATCCGGGTTATAGTATGGTGAATGTCGGGCGGGCGGCGGGCGGGCGGCGGCGGCGGGCGGGCGGGGAAAATGGGTACCTATTTTGTGAAATCAACTCCTCCTACAGTTTTTCACCCACATCCTTGAAACTTCATAGAATGTTTCTATATATATTGAAGATGTGCACCTCACTTTATGGAATTATTTCAGGAATTATTTCCCATTTTTCCAAACTTTGGAACTTAGTCGTTTTTTATTGACATCTTCAATAGAGGGTACCTATTTTGTGAAATCAACTCCTCCTACAGTTTTTCACCCACATCCTTGAAACTTCATAGAATGTTTCTATATATATTGAAGATGTGCACCTCACTTTATGGAGTTATTTCAGGAATTATTTCCCATTTTTCCAAACTTTGGAACTTAGTTGTTTTTTTATTGACATCTTCAATAGAGGGTACCTATTTTGTGAAATCAACTCCTCCTACAGTTTTTCACCCACATCCTTGAAACTTCATAGAATGTTTCTATATATATTGAAGATGTGCACCTCACTTTATGGAGTTATTTCAGGAATTATTTCCCATTTTTCCAAACTTTGGAACTTAGTTGTTTTTTTATTGACATCTTCAATAGAGGGTACCTATTTTGTGAAATCAACTCCTCCTACAATTTTTCACCCACATCCTTGAAACTTCATAGAATGTTTCTATATATATTGAAGATGTGCACCTCACTTTATGGAATTATTTCAGGAATTATTTCCCATTTTTCCAAACCTTGGAACTTAGTCGTTTTTTATTGACATCTTCAATAAAGGGTACCTATTTTGTGAAATCAACTCCTCCTACAGTTTTTCACCCACATCCTTGAAACTTCATAGAATGTTTCTATATATATTGAAGATGTGCACCTCACTTTATGGAATTATTTCAGGAATTATTTCCCATTTTTCCAAACATTGGAACTTAGTTGTTTTTTTATTGACATCTTCAATAGAGGGTACCTATTTTGTGAAATCAACTCCTCCTACAGTTTCTCACCACATCCTTGAAACTTCATAGAATGTTTCTATATATATTGAAGATGTGCACCTCACTTTATGGAGTTATTTCAGGAATTATTTCCCATTTTTCCAAACTTTGGAACTTAGTTGTTTTTTTATTGACATCTTCAATAGAGGGTACCTATTTTGTGAAATCAACTCCTCCTACAATTTTTCACCCACATCCTTGAAACTTCATAGAATGTTTCTATATATATTGAAGATATGCACCTCACTTTATGGAATTATTTCAGGAATTATTTCCCATTTTTCCAAACATTGGAACTTAGTCGTTTTTTATTGACATCTTCAATAGAGGGTACCTATTTTGTGAAATCAACTCCTCCTACAGTTTTTCACCCACATCCTTGAAACTTCATAGAATGTTTCTATATATATTGAAGATGTGCACCTCACTTTATGGAATTATTTCAGGAATTATTTCCCATTTTTCCAAACATTGGAACTTAGTTGTTTTTTTATTGACATCTTCAATAGAGGGTACCTATTTTGTGAAATCAACTCCTCCTACAGTTTTTCACCCACATCCTTGAAACTTCATAGAATGTTTCTATATATATTGAAGATGTGCACCTCACTTTATGGAATTTTTCAGGAATTATTTCCCATTTTTCCAAACATTGGAACTTAGTCGTTTTTTATTGACATCTTCAATAGAGGGTACCTATTTTGTGAAATCAACTCCTCCTACAGTTTTTCACCCACATCCTTGAAACTTCATAGAATGTTTCTATATATATTGAAGATGTGCACCTCACTTTATGGAATTATTTCAAGAATTATTTCCCATGTGCAATATGATCTTTTAATCACCTTTGTCACCACTACAATAACACCCAGCAACCCGGCCATTTGTGTCTTTGACCCATTTTTATTAAATAAAAATAAAGAAATATTTATAGTTCATTGTTTTTTAAAATGTCATAATGTCTGCTCATTATCTACATCTACCAAACAGTGACCACCTTCAATTTATTGAAGATTACATGCATGTCACAGGAGCCAGACATAGATTACTAAATTTACAATTCGTATTAGACAGTCAGATGTCTTGTTTACGTTTTGCATTTTCTCCATCACAATTTTGACCTTTGACATTGAAGTTTTCAATGACATAAGCTAATTAGTGTCAGCTTGGGATCGTTAACATCTTAACAGTCATATAGCTTAAGGGCAATTAACACCTGTTTAATCACTGTTTAATGGCATTGGGGACTAATTACAGGTGTAATCAATCAAGGGAATGATGTATTATTTTGATTATAAGCGGCAATTAGGTCGTTCACGAGTTGCGCAAAATTTCAACATTTTCAAAAATATAGCATCTGGGAGACTTGGATAGGATCTCAGCGATTTCTGATAGCGTCTCGGTGCCGTAAAAGGTCTCAGGGAGAACACTGGTTGTTGAATGTGTGTCGCTCGTATTTCTATTTGAAAACAGTCGGACAGCATTTGAAGGTTTTGGACTACTAGGTGCTACATTACCTATAGATGCAATTTTTGAAGTTTTTGGACTAACAGGTTGACTGTCACTGTTGTCAATAGCTCTGGAGCTAAACCCAAATACAGATAGTTTTGTCGTCTTTGACGACGAATTTGTCAAATCTAACTTTCGCTTCACCCTAATTACGTTGGCGTATATGTAGTTTTGGAAAATGAATAATTATATTTCATTGAGACAACTATTTATAAGAAAGAAATCTAAAGTTTTCTAATTTCTTTGATTATATTGAGTTATTACATTGTACAGGCCTCTACAATAACAATTTTTTAGGGTTAGGTTGCTAAGCAACCAAAACCCTTATGCCGTCGGTCGTTTGGTTAGACAATGAAGGAAACTTTGGAAATCTGGTGTTTTGTGGAAAAAGTTGGACCAGAAGTTTTTGAAACTATGTTTTTATGAGTAAATATGCAAGCTTATCTAGGATTGAAGCTTAAGCAAGGCTAGTTAAGCAGCTTTTTATCTCGATTTTGAGATGACACATGCGCAAAGCAACCTCCATATTTTTCGAATTACGACTATGTTTATATTGGAATATCATATAAGAAAATAAACATTCCGCGGTAAAATAGTCCTAATATTTGTTGTTGCTGGTGGAGTTGTTTTTTAATAGAAATGTAACTGAAACACACCGAGAAGTGTAATTGTCCAGTTATTTAATAAAAGATGTGTGTTTTATTGACGATTTCCTTTTTGTTTTGAAAGCCGTGTAAAGTATTCGCACCTTTTAAAGTGTACAATGCTATCGGCGTAAGGATTTTGAATGTTGACATTTGCACGGATATTTTGGGAAGGATTACAATCAGGTTTATTTTCAAAAGATTTCAAAGGTAAGTTCCATTTTTGTTGTGAACGTGATTGTTAACTTATACAGAACATATTTTGCACATTATTTGCTTATTCTTCTTGTAATTCTGATGGTATTTTGTGTATTTGATTAACCTTTTGACCTGATCATCGTGACTTCATTTTGTCAAACCTGTTGGTCAGTGATAGAATTGCATACAGGTTATTTGAAATGCCGACAATTTGCACATTAAGATTGAAAAACACTGTGTTTATCATTAATTTAGA
The DNA here is from genome assembly GCA_028015205.1 of Mytilisepta virgata. Taxonomy (NCBI): domain Eukaryota; kingdom Metazoa; phylum Mollusca; class Bivalvia; order Mytilida; family Mytilidae; genus Mytilisepta; species Mytilisepta virgata. The sequence continues at coordinate 12,688,393 of CM051520.1, forward strand.
AAACGGTATTATCGAAGGTATAATGGGTTTATTTTAATTGAAAGCTTGAATGTTTACGTTCTTTTTGTGTATTTGATTAACCTTTTGACCTGATCATCGTGACTTCATTTTGTCAAACCTGTTGGTCAGTGATAGAATTGCATACAGGTTATTTGAAATTCCGACAACTTGCACATTAAGATTGAAAAACACTGTGTTTATCATTAATTTAGAAAACTGTATTATCGAAGGTATAATGGGTTTATTTTAATTGAAAGCTTGAATGTTTACGTTCTGATCTACCTGCACATGCGCAATGTAGTGTAAATAGAAATAACCCCCTTCTACAATTGTCCAAACTTTGTCTTTTTATATAACCTTAATAACTTGAAGACCTTTGATTTCTGTTTATTTTAATTCATCAAATCATTATTATGCGTTTGACTTTTTAAAAAAATTCAATTTAGAGTGATAATTCAAGAAACGTTAGCCGACTCGTGCTTTCTTTGATTGATTAGTGCATATTTATGTACAGACATGCGCAGTAAAGTTGAGTAGTAGAACCTTCAGCTCAGATACACTGTGTTGCGAAAATATACGTTTTAAAAAATCACTGTATATTTTGAAACCAAAGCAATACATATGCTGTCAATTTAAAAAAAAATCAGTCACCTACCCACAGGAACATTATTATATAATAGACACTTTTTCCGCAGAGCTCGTTAACTTTCATAATTGATGTATTTCCTTGTAAATAATACTGTTAATAAAAAGAATTCAATACCAAAACCTATTTTGCAATACATTGTACAAACAAAAAGCATTGAAATAATCATCAGCAATGTTTGTACAAATAAAAGTCAAATGCTAGCAACCTAACCCTACCGGTGCTATGCACTTTGATTTAACTTGTCCCTTTGGACAAGTGTTTTCTTAAATCAACTTGTCCGGAAGGATTTGACACTTGTCCGAAAATTGAGTTTGATATGTAAAGTTGCTTTAAGAAAGGTGTCTAAAATAATAAAACAATATTTAAGGAGTTGTTTTATTGAGTAAATTTAAACATTCTACGGTCAATGTCCCTTTGACTAGAAAGAAAATGAGAGTAAATAAAAAAATTAAATGACTAGAAATGGCCAAAAAACCATAATGCCTCCGAACATGTTGAAAGATAAAGTAATTAAGTGTCAGGTAAAGCACAGTAATCAGTCACTCAGTGAGTCAGAGTTATTGTCATCATCAGATTCTGACATTGGTTCCTGTACATGTATATGTTGAAGTCTCAGCCGTATTTGAACATGTAAACCCGAATTTTGACAGACCCATTTATCGTAATTTATTTACATTAACTCCGCTCACTGTTCATTGTAACACGCAATTACATTCATATTTATTCCGCCTGATAAAACGTTTACGCGATTCAGATTAAATAGAAGAACAGTGAAATTGATTCTCCGGTATTTCTCCCTCGAAAGTGAAATCAAAAATAAAATAATTTTGTCATCCATATGCATGTAAGGTTTACCGATAATTCTCGCTACCATAACCTGAATTTCAAATTAAAAATTGGAAGGTTTCCGATGAATATTTTTATTTCTAAGTCCTTCTTTCAGAATTTTTTTACTTGTCCCATCGGACAAGTACCAAGTCAAAGTTGATCGTCCGACGGAATTTTCAGCTGGTACCGGACAATCGGACAAGCGTTATTGTCGAGCCCTGATTGTAGTATAATTTGATAGAGCTTGGATCTCCCCTTGGTATTAAGCTTGTTTTGAAGAAAGAGACCGGGGAACAAGAAATTACTCAAAATTCTTACCAACTACCTAAAGGCGTTTATCACCTCATCATTCTAATATGATCATCTAATTGTTTTCTTCAATAAATGGCAATCATAAATCGTAATTGGCGATTTGAATTTCACACCTCGATAATTTGTTTACCTTTTTCCTTTGACAGTTAAATACCGACACGCTCCAGAAAACACAAAACTTGCCTGTATTATCCAACATATCGATCTTTGGTACGTAAACAGTAAATGGTGATACTTTTACACAGGGAAATGTAGGTGCCAAAAAAATCGCCATAAGCCGTTTTCAGGCGCCAGTTGAGAAAAAAAATCGCAATTGGCGACCGTCAGCGCGATCCCTGCCGGGAATCCCAGTACGTGCGCATTGACAAGGTGTAGAAAAACTTCCATGTGTGTGATTTACATAATCGTTTATCTAGATACATGTAAACTTGGAAAGTGGATTATTTGGAGTTGAAATTTGAAAAGCAAGAATGAATGTTTTATCTTTTCTCTATGTATAACAGACTTGTATTGTCAATCTGGAGGGCGATGAAGTAAAACTCAAATAAAACTTTCGTCAAAACTACAAAAGCAAAGTTGGAGTTGACCATACATTTAATTACTCACCTGATCCATTTCAATGGTCCAAATCGCTAATATGACAGCCCATATTTTAAGGAAAGTCCGTGCAGTGAAAATAAAATACATGCCATCATTTTTTTCAATCGGTAATCAAAGGGAAATAATCCAATAAAAAAATATGGGTAAATTTACTAGGACCACGGTAAGTCTGACAGGAATAACAATAATTTTTATACGCCCATCAAAATTTTGACGGGACGTATTATGGTATACAAACGTCCGCGTCCGTCTGTCCATCGTAAACATGTCACTCCGTAACTTGAGGACGACTCGTCCAAATTTCACGAAACTTAACATAGTTGTTTCTTATGATGGTCAAACGATCTGTATACTTTTTGGTGAAAATAAGATTAAAATTTTTTGAGCTACGGGGCTTACTAAAACAGAAGTGTGCTTTTTTTTTTCACATGTCGTGCCGTATCTCAAAAACAATTTAAGATTATTGCTTAAAACTTTATACACTGCTTAGTTACGGGACTTTGTAACTAAACCAGAAGTGTATTTTTTTTTCACATGTTGCGCCGTATCTCAAAAACGATTTATGATTATTGCTTAAAACTTTACACACTTCTTAGTTATATTAATCTAAAGATCTGTATACTTTTTGGTGATGATTCAAAATTTTATTTTAGAGTTATTGAGTTTTTTGTAAAAAAAAGGGGGGTTATATTATTAGTTATATTAATGTGAAGATCTGTATACTTTTTCGTGATGATTATTTTATTTTTGAGTTATTGAATTTTTATTGAGTTTTTTGGTAAAAAAAGGTAGTCTTTTTTCGTCACATTTCGCATCGTATCTCTATTGCTTAAAAGTTTACACGGTTATGTTTTACCGGGTTTCCATATACATCCCACCAGCAGCTCCAATAAATAAAGGAGGATTCTAAAAACATTTATTATGTTTTTTTTACAAGACGACGTGCGTATCATGCGCTCGTGGCACAGCTATTTATTAGAAAACAAATCCTCTTATTAGATATTAAAAGGTTATGGTTATATATATTCTAACAATTCGAATGTCAACAAACTTTGGACATGTGTAGTAAAAATGATTTGTGAGATGCTCCAAGATCCGGGGCACGTGTTGCGAATTTGTCAACAGTATGGCGGGTCAATCAGAGTTTGCTGCCGTTTTTTACTTTGACATTAAAACAGCCATTTGAAGGAACAAGAAAAGTACTTTTTTGAAAGCAAAATAAAATGATGCCGAAAGTATGACATAGCATTGTTTTCCTATTCTTAACATGCTTACGCCAGGTTGATCTTGTGCCAAAATTATGGGGTCAAAAATGAAGACGGAACGAATAAATTCTATTTTTTTGGACGATTTTCCAAATGTATTAAACATTGTTGTGCTTTGATGTAAAAAAAAATTGAGATGACTATGGGTATGCATTGTAAAAAGAAGTCATAATTCATGCTTGCACTTTTATTATTAAGTTTCCCAATTTAAAAGAAGTGCAAATTGACGGTCATCTGTTATATTTAGAAGGGGTCTTTATCCACCTTCTGTAACCCCTCAACATTAACATAACTATGAAACGGTTGAGATCTCAACTCTAAACATATTTTGTTTCTCCTTATAACAAGACACACATTCATTGGTGTATGAGGGGTACAAGTACCTACACATGTAGGATTGATATTTATATATTTTAAAACATGGGGATTCCCAATTTCTAATTATATCTGAATTTTGAGTATCCTTTAATTTGTGAATTTTATTTTCAGTACTTTTAGTATCTTCTTTAAAGTTATGCAAAATAGTAGAGATTTTTTTTGATAAAGGACCCAGTGAACAATTATACATATGTTTGTAGTAATTCAAAATCAATTGCTAATAAGTATGTCTGACATAATTCATTTACATCCATTTTTATACGACCGCAAAATTTTTGCGGTCGTATATTGGTATGACGTTGGCGTCGTCGTCGTCCGAAGACATTTGGTTTTCGCACTATAACTTTAGTATAAGTTAATAAAAATCTATGAAATTTAAACACAAGGTTTATGACCACAAAAGGAAGGTTGGGATTGATTTTGGGAGTTTTGGTCCCAACAGTTTAAGAATCAGGGGCCAAAAAAGGACCCAATAAGCATTTTTCTTGGTTTTCGCACAATAACTCTAGTATAAGTAAATAGAAATCTATGAAATTTTAACACAAGGTTTATGACCACAAAAGGAAGGTTGGGATTGTTTTTGGGAGTTTTGGTCCCAACAGTTTAGGAATTAGGGGCTAAAAAAGGGCCCAAATAAGCATTTTTCTTGGTTTTTGCACAATAACTCTAGTATAAGTAAATAGAAATCTATGAAATTTTAACACAAGGTTTATGACCACAAAAGGAAGGTTGGGATTGTTTTTGGGAGTTTTGGTCCCAACAGTTCAGGAATTAGGGGCCAAAAGGGTCCAAAATTAAACTTTGTTTGATTTCATTGAAAATTGAACTATTGGGGTTCTTTGATATGCCGAATCTAACCGTGCATTTAGATTCTTAATTTTTGGTCCCGTTTTCAAATTGGTCTACATTAAGGTCCAAAGGGTCCAAAATTAAACTTAGTTTGGTTTTAACAAAAATTGAATTCTTTGGGTTCTTTGATATGCTGAATCTAAACATGTACTTAGTTTTTAGGGTTAGGTTGCTAAGCAACCAAAACCCTTATGCCGTCGGTCGTTTGGTTAGACAATGAAGGAAACTTTGGAAATCTGGTGTTTTGTGGAAAAAGTTGGACCAGAAGTTTTTGAAACTATGTTTTTATGAGTAAATATGCAAGCTTATCTAGGATTGAAGCTTAAGCAAGGCTAGTTACTACGCTCTTCACTTTAAAGGTAAAAAAAGCGGGAAATCCTTATCACGTGCGCTTTAAGAAGCCCTGTATTTTGATAATAAAATAAAATATTTTTTAACTTCTTTCCTTATTGTAAACATGTCGTCTCACAATAGTAAATACTATGTGAAGAAATTGAAAAACACCGATGGCAACAAATCCCGTAAAATCTTAACTTTTTTCAAACCAAGAGCTTTAACTGACGATGCCGCAACTGCATGTAATAAGTCAGAGGAAGCGTTATCTGAGACTGAATCAATTGAAAATGTTACTGATGTTGTTGATGTTTCTTCCAATGACAATTTAATTTCACATGATGATCAAAGTCAAACCAATACCGATTCGCTACTGATACAACCTGAGGACCAAGCTTGTAAAGTCCAAACTCAAACTGAAATCTGTAAACCAAATAATGAATTACCAACAATGAAACCTAGTAGTAGTAAAGTCATGACTGTGTTGGGTAGTACTGACAGTAAAACTGCTTTTAGTGATCAATAAAAAACAAAAGTATATGATGTATCAGACAGAAGACTTTTTGATGCAAGGAGGTATGAAATGAGATTATAGTATGATACATACTAAAACTGACTTCTGGTATATTTGTAGTTTTCCCAATTTCTAAATTGCGTAAAAAAATTCCCAAAAGTGGCCAGGGTCCTTTTTCCCAAAATACCCAGATAAACCCCTGTTCAATTGCACAGTATTGCGCAATAGCAAGAAATTGATATGTGTGCCCTGTTATCAAAACTTTATTATTAACAAATTCCATTGTAAATTTGCCAGTAATTCTAGTTTAATGAACTTCATTGGAAATTTGCCAATATAAAATGTGCTGATGAAGCTTTTTAGCTCACCTGACCCAAAGGGTCAAGTGAGCTTTTCTCATCACTTGGCGTCCGTCGTCCGGCGTCGTCCGTCGTCGTCCGGCATCGTCGTTAACATTTTACATTTTGAACTTCTTCTAGAGAACCACTGAATGGAATGAAACCAAACATGGCATGAATGTTCCTTATGAGGTGCTGACCAAGTGTTGTTACTTTGTAGCCGATCCATCATCCAAGATGGCCGCCAGCGGGGAACTTAGTTTAACATAGGACCCTATGGGAAATGCATACAAATGACTTCTTTTAGAGAACCACTGAATGGAATGAAACTAAATCTGGCATGAATGTTCCTTATGAGGTGCTGACCAAGTGTTGTTACTTTGTAGCCGATCCATCATCCAAGATGGCCGCCAGAGGGGGACTTAGTTTAACATAGGACCCTATGGGAAATGCATACAAATGACTTCTTTTAGAGAACTGTTGAATGGAATGAAACCAAACATGGCATGAATGTTCCTTATGAGGTGCTGACCAAGTGTTGTTACTTTGTAGCCGATCCATAATCCAAGATGGCCGCCAGCGGGGGACTTAGTTTAACATAGAACCCTATGGGAAATGCATACAAATGACTTCTTTTAGAGAACCACTGAATGGAATGAAACTAAATCTGGCATGAATGTTCCTTATGAGGTGCTGACCAAGTGTTGTTACTTTGTAGCCGATCCATCATCCAAGATGGCCGCCAGCGGGGAACTTAGTTTAACATTGGACCCTATGGGAAAGGCATACAAATGACTTCTTTTAGAGAACCACTGAATGGAATGAAACTAAATCTGGCATGAATGTTCCTAATGAGGTGCTGACCAAGTGTTGTTACTTTGTAGCCGATCCATCATCCAAGATGGCCGCCAGAGGGGGACTTAGTTTAATATAGGACCCTATGGGAAATGCATACAAATGACTTCTTTTAGAGAACCGTTGAATGGAATGAAACCAAACATGGCATGAATGTTCCTTATGAGGTGCTGACCAAGTGTTGTTACTTTGTAGCCGATCCATCATCCAAGATGGCCGCCAGCGGGGGACTAAGTTTAACATTGGACCCTATGGGAAATGCATACAAATGACTTCTTTTAGAGAACAACTGAATGGAATGAAACTAAATCTGGCATGAATGAACCCTTATAAGGTGCTGACCAAGTGTTGTTACTTTGTAGCCGATCCATCATCCAAGATGGCCGCCAGAGGGGGACTTAGTTTAACATTGGACCCTATGGGAAATGCATACAAATGACTTCTTTTAGAGAACCGTTGAATGGAATGAAACCAAACATGGCATGAATGTTCCTTATGAGGTGCTGACCAAGTGTTGTTACTTTGTAGCCGATCCATAATCCAAGATGGCCGCCAGCGGGGAACTTAGTTTAAGATAGAACCCTATGGGAAATGCATACAAATGACTTCTTTTAGTGACCCACTTAATGGAATGAAACCAAACATGGCATGAATATTCCTTATGAAATGCTGACCAAGTGTTGTTACTTTGTAGCTGATCCATCATCCAAGATGGCCGCCAGCGGGGAACTTAGTTTAACATAGGACCCTATGGGAAATGCATACAAATGACTTCTTTTAGAGAACCACTGAATGGAATGAAAGTAAATCTGGCATGAATGTTCCTTATGAGGTGCTGACCAAGTGTTGTTACTTTGTAGCCGATCCATCATCCAAGATGGCCGCCAGAGGGGAACTTAGTTTAACATAGGACCCTATGGGAAATGCATACAAATGACTTCTTTTAGAGAACCGTTGAATAGAATGAAACCAAACATGGCATGAATGTTCCTTATGAGGTGCTGACCAAGTGTTGTTACTTTGTACCCGATCCATAATCCAAGATGGCCACCAGCGGGGGACTTAGTTTAACATAAAACCCTATGGGAAATGCATACAAATGACTTCTTTTAGAGAACCACTGAATGGAATGTAACAAAACATAGCATGAATGTTCCTTATGAGGTGCTGACTAAGTGTTGTTACTTTGTTGCCGATCCATCATCCAAGATGTTTAGAAGTCTATCAGAAAATTGTAAAAAAAATTCTGAATGGTCACAACTTGACCACATATTCAAAAATAATAATGATAAGATGTCTTCAGTAGCTATTGTAATCACATTAGATACAGGTGAGCGACACAGGCTCTTGAGAGCCTCTAGTTTGTTTATCTCATCTAAACTGCTTTTAAATTATGTATATTTAAAATTTCCCATCCATGACTATGATGTCATTTTCTATTTTTATATGTTATGGTGTATTTAAATGGGCTGTTATGGTTGCAAAGTATAAAGAAATGGGGGGGGAGTTGAAAACAAAATTTGGGGGGGGGGGGGGGGGGGGTAAATGAGAAATTGGGGAGGAGGTATTTTTTTTCTCATTTCATATTTCATAAATTGAAAAGAGAATTTCAATTTTTGTCCCCCGCCGCAACGCGATGCGGGGAATATGGTAATGCCGGGCGTCCGTCCACCTTGTAAGCGCTCTAGCAAATTTATTTCTTGACCGATTTGGATAATATTTATACAGTAGCTTTAACTCAATGATACCTCAAGGGAGTTCGAAGATGAGTCATGTCGAAATATTTTTGTAGGAGTTATGCCCCTTAATAACTTAGAAAATTGACAAAATTTTCATGTAAGCGCTCTAGCAAATTTATTTCTTGACCGATTTGGATAATATTTATAAGGGAGTTCGAAGATGAGTCATGTCGAAATATTTTTGTAGGAGTTATGCCCCTTAATAACTTAGAAAATTGACAAAATTTTCATGTAAGCGCTCTAGCAAATTTATTTCTTGACCAATTTGGATAATATTTATACCGTAGCTTTAACTCAATGATACCTCAAGGGAGTTCGAAGATGAGTCATGTCGAAATATTTTTGTAGGAGTTATGCGCCTTAATAACATAGAAAATTGACAAAATTTTCATGTAAGCGCTCTAGCAAATTCATTTCTTGACCGATTTGGATTATATTTATACAGTAGCTTTAACTCAATGATACCTCAAGGGAGTTCGAAGATGAGTCATGTCGAAATATTTTTGTAGGAGTTATGCCCCTTAATAACTTTGAAAATTGACAAAATGTTCACCTAAGTGTTCTAGAAAATTTATATTCTCCTTGCATTGGAATAATATTTATACACTTGGACCTAAAGGGAGGTTTTATACATAAACTCTTATCAAAACTTATAAAATTGAAAAATACTGTCATTAAGAGTTTGTTAGGTCGAATACTTTTGATCAAAGCATTTCTGTTTATTGAAAAGGAGTAAATGTACATTTGTATAAATTCTCAATACACATGGTAAAATAAGATTTCAACACTATACCCATATTGTATAAATGTCTTCATACCACTCATTAACTTGTAAAAAACTTTAGCAATAACCACAAATTGTTTGTCCTTCTATTCTCTCTCTTTGAGAAAATTTTGTTATGTTTCACTTGTCCAAGGGTTTCTGATGCTCTAGTGGCGGGGGACTTCGGAACGCTGTTCGATTTTTTTTTTAGCAAAAAAAGGGGGTGGGGTTACAATAAATTTTATTGTTTTTTGTTTTTTTTTTTGGGAGGGAGGGGTCAATGTGCAACTTCATAGTGTATTGCACAAAAGCTAAAAAAAGGGGTAAATTATTATTTTTGGGGAGGGGGGGTGGTCAATTCTCCACAGCATATTGTATTGCACAAGAAGCAAAAAATTGAATATAAATTCAAATCATATGACCAATTCTAAGTTCTTTGATTTCAGTTATTCTGTGTCAGAAACCTATTATGTGTCAAATATTTCAAGAAATTTTCAATTGCACAGTATTGCGCAATAGCAAGAAATCTTCAGTTGCACAGTATTGCGCAATAGAAAGAAATTGATATGTGTGGCCAATTTTAAATTTTAAATTGGTTATTTCTGATTTATATATAAAAACAAATATTACTGATATGGTTTGAATAGGTAAATTAAAAATTTTTAAGTTCTTAGACAACATTCATTCTGTGTCAGAAACCTATGCTGTGTCAAATATTTATTCACAATCCAAATTCAGTATTGTATCAAGCTTGAATGTTGTGTTCATAATTGCCCCAACTATTCAGGGTTCGACATCTGCGGTCGTATCTAGCTGCGCCCAGCGGAGCATTTTATTTTTAATTCGCGAAAAAAAAATTGATTCCTTCTTTTAAAAATCCTAAATATTAATGCCTGTTACAGTGGGATGTTAGCATCAGTGCTGGACAAAAGCACTTCGTGCTATGTTTGTCTCTTAATTCAAGTTCCAGTGTTTATATGAAAGGATGGAATTCATTTATGTCCTCAGTAACTGGTAATAAATGTCCCCATTCTCGTGTCCAAAGCAGTATCATGGTAGACATTACGCCTAACAGCAAAACATAATCCTGAAGCTCGTGGATAATTAATCAATAATGTAACACTTTTGATGAAAAAGAAAAGTTTGAAACTGAATAGAGATTATAGAAGAACTCGCATGAAAATAAAAAGTTTCTTGATCCCCAAGATCATTAACCTATATTGCGTCTTGATGAAGAAATATCTTGGTACTGATTAAAGTAAAATTAAAAATCATTTTTGCTGCAATTAAAATGTTTTACTGGAATACAACATTCTCTGTGATGAAATAAAGGATTGTTTGACTTATTACAACGTAAAGTTTCTGTATTAAGGTCATTTGGGTTATATTTATAACAAAGAAGTATATGACATCTAGACATGTTTATAAGAAAAAATTAACAAAGACCATTTCCAGTCATGATTTTTTAGTCAGCACTAGGAGCAGTGTTCTAGGATTTTTTGGTCAACCCAACTTTCCAAGGGAAAGTCACTTCTCAAAATTGATTTTCCCAGTCATTACAAAAACTTTTTTTTTGAAATTGCTGCATTTTGTTTATGCATATCTATCCACAAATAAGACATTTATATCCTTGTATGACTGAGTAAACAATACTTTTGAATACACAACTACAGTGGAACTCCCCTAAACCGGCCCCTCTGAAAACTTGATTCCTCCGCCAACCGAATGCTTTTTTTAGTCCGAAATTTACACCTAATTTACCGGCCAAAATCTAATTCTCTTCATTGAGCAGCATGTTTTAAACAAAGCCTCATTGTTGTGTACAGGAAAAACTTAGTTCTAATAAAGGATTTTAACTTGCCGTTCTACCAAAAACTAATGATGCAAATTGAAGACTAAGATATAGTAACAGTTAATGAAGAAACAGTGCAAATATAGTAAATATGTAATTTCAGGGATGATTCCACGTTATAAAATGGGTCCCCAAACTATCAAATTTGGAATTTTCCAGAAAATTTGGAAAAATTGTGAACCGACAACAGCAAGATGATAAACAACAATCATAGCACTATTAGATTTGAATATTTGGAAAAATGTTCCTCTTTTTGTATTCCTGTTAAAATATATAGTTTTGTAAGCTAACTATGAACGTTTTCAAAATATTTAGGATAAAAAATTCTTTAAACTGCTAAAGGCTGTCATAATTGTTAATGTCAGCTAACTACTATGAAATTAATAATCAGAACGGGAAAATCTACAGAACACTGTCAGTGTGCATTAATGCATGATCCACTTTCGCTTCTACAATAAATAGACTGAAGAAGTATTTACAAGTTAAAATTTTCTTTTTGGGATTCAATAAAGCCCTGACCGTTTGTTTACTGCGTTATTAATTTCAGCTAACACAGATTAAACTCCTTAAACAGCAGCATATCAAATGGAAACCTCATAACACGATAAAAGGGCTCAAGTGATCAATAATTTGCGCTTCTAATTACATGTCAATTTCGGACTGGTAAGAATTTCCGAAAATACCGATAATTTTTTTAGGGGAATAATAATTTTGCCACAATTTTTTTGGGGCCGCCAAGCAGCCCTACAGGAATGGTAGAATCATCCCTGAATTTTCATGCCTTTCGATATTTCAATTAATTTACTTCTGATTGGATTACAATACAGTCCGGAACCTCTCAAACAACGAAAACCAGCCAATTTATACGGTCCCATAGAAGTTCGGTTTACAGAGGTTCCAGTGTATTTATTACATGAATAAATTGAATAAAGTAACACTCAAATACATGTACAAGTAAGATAGAACATTGTTCGAAAACCCCAAAAGACAGTGATCTATTCATACTTACCCTATGTTTACGTAATACAACCACAACAATAGTAAAATACACGTAAAAATACGAATCCAAATCTTCGTTTTCTGTTTCCGATTTCAAATTATAATGGTCATGCTCGAGATCGTGTAGGCGCTTTATATTACAAGCATCAAAATAACGATGAAAAATGTAGTCGAATTGTGAGTAAAAGCGGTCGAATTTGTAAGTGGGGAATCCAATTAAGAGAAGCTTATCATAGATATAGATGTGATGAAATACCATGGCGTTATGCATTTAGGAAACCAAAAGTAACGGTAAGAAACCAAGAATAAAAACATATGGGCAATTAAAAAAATTTTTTGAAAAAAGATTTAGAAAATATTACGGTATCCGGACCATAAATGACCACGTTATTATTTGAAAGTTCCCGGATGTTCCATACAACGCAATTGAAATGACTTCGGTAATTATCGGGAAACTTTGGAAATGCCAATATAACTAACTTATTTTTACAGACTCTGCATATAAGCAGCAAAGTGTGTTTCAACTTGAGAAAAATGTATATACAAAATTCCAGCTTTAAACTGTTTGGTTCAGCCATTCACGGTCAAAAAGAGATACAATTTTCTATCAATATCTATTATGGTCCGGATACCTTAATCGCAACTATAATAGGAACACACAACCAATTATTTTGTAACTAATACTCTAGCAGTCATAAATTTGATTAATTTTCTTTAAGAACATGTTTTTATTGTAAATAATTGGCCTAATTAGGGTTCAAAGCTTGGGTATCAAACAAACTGCACCGTTTGGTGTTGCACAAAAAATATGGAGTTGCTCCCGTTCGATAATTTTTTTTAACAAATAAAATATAAAATTCAAATTTAATTGTTGAATAACATTTAAAAATAAATATTAAGAAGAAAATTGTAGGAGTCTATTGTAAAAAATATAAATTCCAAACTTTTTTTGTACAGGTAATTTTGTGTAAAACCTTTGTTAAATTTTATCAGGTCTTGGCCTGGAAGACAATGACCAGGAGAAGTGGAGAGACGGGAAGAAGTCATTACATGGCATTCCAAAGCACCAATCGGCACTATGATTGTTTTTTTTAAAAGCTTGTCTTATTCTAATGTTTTCAATGTTTTTTTTCAAAGAAATTCAGATTCATTCTCTGATTTACAATTCAACTGGGTTAAGGCAAATTATACTTGCATGACTTCTAAACCAGTCTACAAAATGTGTATGACAGACAACATAAAGAAGTTCATAAAATCTAATCATTACTTCATTCACAGTATCTTTTTTGTGGTTTTTCTCATTTTCACTAGTCCGTGTCTAAATTGTTATTGTGGTCCGAGTTGTCAGCAGGCCAAGTTTGCCAATCTTTTTTGTATTGGATTATTTCCTTTTGTTTATTGATTAAAAAAAAGGCGTCACGGACTTGATTTTCATTACACAAGTCACAGAATTTCATTAAAACATTGAAAAGGATCAGGTGAGTAATTGAATTTATAATTCAAACTTCGCTTTTGACATGAATTCAGGCAACCTGACTATTTTCAGGGATTGCAACTTCGCTTTTGATGAGAGTGGGCAAAGTGAAACACTTCAAGGCAACTTCTTTGCCCGAATCGCCCTCCAGGTTAAGACCTGTTTTTATGTCAGACTTTATATTTTATGTCAACAATTCTGACACATGACGTTGAAATTATGAACCTATAAGGAAAGCTGTGATAGATATAACATTAGCTCTCCTTATCCATTACAATTAACGGAAAGTTGGGAGAAAAAACTGTAGAATGTAAAAGGAAAGCTACCTATTAAATATAACATTTTAACTTTCACCATCAATTACAATCGAGGAATGAAAAGAGTATTCAGAAATCAGTGCCTTGTAGGCATGTATAAAACATCTGTTTGTAGGATTTCTGTCATTAAATAAGAAAATCAAAACAAAAATACTTGGTTTCATTAATAATAATAATAATAATAATAATACTTTATTTCAAGAGGGTAGCACAGTTAGTACAAACTAATCTTCCCTGAGGCCCTCATTTACAATTTAAAGCATATATATAAAAACATTACAAAATAATACACCATATTGTCAAAATATTTGCATAGTAGAATACATTTAGGCTAATACACAAGATTGAGACCTACTGTTTATTTAACAAATAGGCAGCGGCTATTGTTCCGGCATGCCGGAAGAATAGTATCAGAGCTATTTGTCCGGCTAGCCGGAACAATAGTACCAGAGCTATTTGTCCGGCTAGCCGGAACAATAGTACCAGAGCTATTTGTCCGGCTAGCCGGAACAATAGTACCAGAGCTATTTGTCCGGCTAGCTGGAACAATAGTACCAGAGCTATTTGTCCGGCTAGCCGGAACAATAGCTTCAGTGCTATTTATCCGGCTAGCCGGAAAAAATATATCATCAAAGCTATTAATAATATCACTGCATCTATTTGTCTGACTAGCATTCATAGCCATGATGATATTCTTTATCTTTTTTTTTATGACTATCTAGTAGGATGGACCAGCATATATCTAATATTTCTCTCTGCTAAATGAACTAAATATGATCATGTCTAGATGTTTATGGAAACTAAAATGTGTCTTTGAGATACAGTATGGCAATCTCTTTATGTAAATTGATCTTAAAAAATAAAAAATTGCACAAATAGAGAATATATAAAATATAAAAAAGTAACATTTCTATTGAATGGTGAACCCTATTGTTCTACACAAGTTCTACCCACTGAGTATTCTGAGAAATTGACCTCAATTCCAAAACTTTACCAAGTTGCATGAATTTAGGTCAAAGTGACCTTATTAATAGTGAGGTACCAAAAATCTATCAAATGATCCAAGAACCGGTGTCATTGTTATACCATATGAATAAGATGTGGTATGAGTGCCAATAAGACAACTCTCCATCCAAGACACAATGTAGTTAAAGAAAGCAATTATAGGTTACAGTACGGCCTTCAACACGGAGCCTTGGCTCACACTAAACAGTAAGCTATAAAAGGCCTCAAGATGACCAGTGTAAAACAATTCAAACGGGAAAACCAACGGTCTTAATTTATATACAAAATGAAAAACAAAAAAACAAACGACAACCACTGAACAACAGGTCTAGTATCTAAGAAATTGACATACAGGCAAAAACTTAACTTGCCATTTACACTGTCATGATCGGGGCATAAATATTAAATGTCAGTTGTAGCTTTGGATATTTTAACATGTTGGGTTGCTGTCTTATTGGCATTTATCCCACATCTCATACATATTGTTCATTATAATTATATACATGGTGTATCATAACTTAAAAACTGTTGAAGTAACAATCCATCAATATTTCCAAGAAGTTAAAATGCATGGAATAGTATTTTACTGTCAGACCAGAACAGATTTCAAAAACAATACACTATAAAATCAGAGGTATAAGGCACAGTAAAGCAATTAAAACTATTTGGTAAAAATTTAAGTCAGAGCAACATAATTTTAGGAATATTTTTATTTTGCAACTTCATTGGCACATTCTAACAAAGATATAGAAATAATTGTAAATTGTTATAAGTCATAATAAGAGCTAAGAGCAATAATTAAGTATCTACATAAATTATTATTAAGAATGTGTACATGTACATTTACTTCTATTTTCTTCCTCTGAAACTCTGCTCTGAAATGACTTCTGTCTCTGTATGAACCCTAACCTGCAACTGTCTTGATATTTCAATCTTAATAAAATGATTATCTCTTAAAACTAAAAATAAATCAAGGGCAATAACTGTAAAATTTGACATGATGACATTTTTTTTTATTTAAAAAGTATCCAAGTAGGATCCATTACTTAAAACATAAGTAGTCAAATTTAATGAAATTTGCAAGAATGTCCAACTTATAATGTACCATTTAGTATCCAGCATTCTGAGAGTATTGCATGGCAATACATAGTCCCCTACCAGTTGACAATAAATGGTACCAAAACAAAATAGGAACTTGATCTGTAACTTGTCATGTTAAAACTATATTATAGTATATACCAAATATCAAATCGACATGTTCAATCATGAGTAAAACAAGAGTGGACACACAAAAATGTCTCGCCTGTCGTGTATTTCTAATGAAAGTAAATGCTATCAGACACATTGCATACAGTATTCGAAAAACAGGCCAAAACACAAAAACTTAACTATAAACACTGAACCATGAAAATGAGGTCACGGTCAGATGACACCTGCCAGTTGGACATGTACACCTTACAATCCTTCCATACACCAAATATAGTAGACCTATTGCATACAGTATTCGAAAAACAGGTCAAAACACAAAAACTTAACTATGACCACTGAACTATGAAAATGAGGTCACGGTCAGATGACACCTGCCAGTTGGACATGTACACCTTACAATCCTTCCACACCAAATATACTAGACCTATTGCTTATAGTATCTGAGATTGATGATGTACAGTACACATGTATGTGCGACAGCGTGTTCCTTTTGGAACTGTATCAAGGATGAACCCCCCCCCCATGTTTTTCGACGGATCAAAAATCGAAGCATAAACTTTGTGCAGGATACCCTAAAGAACAATCATGCTAAGTTTTATCCAAATCCATTCAGTAGTTTCAGAGGAGAAGATGTTTGAAAAATTGTCAACGACGACAACAGACGGCGATGGACGCAAAGTGATGAGAATAGCTCACATGGCCTTTTAGGCAAGGTGAGCTAATAATTATATAAACTGTGTAAATCTTATAAATTCTGATGATTCATGATCTGTTTTTCTTACACTCTTTGCAATACCAATGTCTTACTTTTGGTAAGTTTTTGAGTCCTACACAATGCAAATGAAATACATTTAAACAAGAATCGCAGACAACATTTGATAAATCAAAATCAATACAAAGCATACACATTTGACAAATATAATCAGGTTTCTGTCTTTTGGCCTCTATCAATCCACTGACTTTTGTCCATCCTTCAGACGAAAAGTAATGTTGAACTAGAGAAAGGTCAACATAAGGGTCAGAACAAGAACATGATTTAATGTTTGTTATCGCATCTTTCTCAATAATCTTTCCTTGCATAGCTTCATCTGTCACTTCTTTCCCAACAATCCACTCCAATATAACTGAAAAAAAAACAATAACAACATATCTGTGTAGCAATCTTAAGTCAAAATATTATAATTATATATATCATGAATAAAAATCATTGACTTTCATTAAATGTTCATCTCTCCCAAGATATTCTTAAAATGTAGGATCTTTGATACTGATTATATATAGATTATGATTAACCATACCATCAATATCAAAATCATCCCTAAGGACTGTTCCAGAAAATACTATGTCCCCCCCCCCCCCCCACTGAAAGGCAAATTTCATTATAAATGCATGCTATCATAATAAATGCATTTCAACCTAGATGTACCTAATAATAATTCATGTGTTTTTCATATTAAAACATTTTATCTTACCTTTTTCCTTGTCCTTGTTGGATTTTTTGAAGAATGGTTTGGCTTGTGGTTTCATTGCCTTTTTGGATTTTTTAGCCAGTCCAATAACTGTTTGTCCACTTCCTTTCGGTCGACCTTTCACTCTAAGCTTAGGAGGGAGCTTAATTTCCTTTAATGGATTTCTTTGGTTGTCATTTACAATTGTGTGACTATTATTTACATGTTCTATTTCATCCTCTTCTAACAAAGTCTCTCTTTCATCGGTATTCATTTCCTGGAAGTTATTGGTGATGAATTGTATAGTATCGTGTATTAAATATGTTACTTTACAAGATGGAACTTTCAGTTCCTTGTAAGTATGACATAAATAAGTTGTCAAGTCTGATCTTTCATCATCAGTCAAGAAGGCTGAACTATCTGTATATCTACTGATCATTGATACATTTTCTCCTATTGATGGAAGACATTTCCTTGGTTTATAGGACTTTATAAACCTTATAATCTTCTGATCATTTTCCTTTGCTTTTGCAATCCAATTGATCTGCAGATATTTACTTTTGTTATCAACAAGACTTTTCTTTCCTGAAAAACAAAAATTAATGTGAATGTCTTTGTGTTTAATTCTCTGACAATGTCTGAATAGGATCACTTTTAGATAAATTTTTATAGTCCATTTTTTCACATTGTATATGAAAGTTATGTCCATATTTAATTTGCCTTTGATCATTCGTGCAGGGAGAGGGGGATGTTACCCTTGGTCAATGGTACATTTGTACCTGTGTCTCTTTTATACCTATTAAGTTCTTGTGTATAAATTGATATCAGTATTTCATAAACTGTCTGATCTTGTAACCCATCATTGATCTTGCTTTTGAATAACTAATTAATACCTTTTCCTTTACTATCCATGGCCACTGGAGGAAATTCCTGTCTTTTAATCTGTTTTAGATGAAGACCTAAAATAAAAAAATTAAAATGTGTGTGATTTATTTAAATTCTACATAGCAAATAAATAAGAGTTGATATGAATAAGCCTCTGACCTGCACACAAACTGTCCATGAAGTTACAATGAAAATAAGGTGGAGATGACAAACTAATATGTACACACACAATGATAAATTTCAATCCAAGTATTGTGGGCATACATGTATGTATGTATGTGTTTATCTTACTCAAAGAGAGGGAAACTGAAAACAGACTATTGTTCAATGACGGATGCCAGACTGACAGAAAAAAGCGTTTTCTTAAAAAGTTTAATGTATATCTCTCAGGATATCATGTTTGCTAAGAAACCGAATATCCTTTATAAGATTATAAGTTGAAATTTTTGGCGTGATGTTCAAGCCAGTTGGAAAATATATTTTTTTATATGACTAATACAAGAAAACTGTTTAGAAAATATATTTTATCTTAATGGGCAAAATATGAGCAAGAATATTTTTTCATTTCAGGTGCTGAACAAATTATTTTTGCAGCACCCCCCCCCCCCCCCCCTTTTCAGTAAATCAAATGGTCCATGCCATACCTTCTAGAACATGAAGGGTACTTTCAGCAGTTTTCCATGCATCAACACTAAAATATCTTTTTGCTTTCATTTGAATATTGAGGTTAAGCAATATCTCGGCATAAGGCAGTAATTCATCAGCTTTAATGTGTACTGCATCTTCCTCGATAACACATTTGCCAGATTCAGCTTGAATTGCTGCTGAAGGCTCTGCTATTCTATGGAGAAACTCTGAAATTAAAGATACAATGTATAGTACAATAAAAGACAATTAAATGGCAAATTGAAAAGACAAAAATGATCATATAAAATTCTGGTTTTACAAGACAAAAAACTACTACAGGACACTTTATGATCCTATTGATTTGGTTGAATGTGTGTTAAGGATAGCAATGATAGGCAGTCATATGGTAGTGTAAATAATTACGACGTCTTGAAAATTTTATTTTTTGCTTTGACGCCTTACAGTCGCTGCAAGGAGTCAAAGCAAAAAATAAAATAGCCTTTCAAGACGTCATAATTATTTGGACTAGTCATATGGTAGCTATGCCAATTATTACTGCTATTAAAGCCATCAATAATGATCAAACTTTGATTTATTCAGTTGTTGCTGATTTATATGGTGAGAATGACTCAAAGCAATTGTAGGTATATGATTTTTAACTGGTATAAGAAGGAGGAAAAATTACCTTGCAAATGTACAGCATCTTCATCTATTCCTCCTGTGAAGCTACACGAGGGTTTGTCTTCACTATTGTTTCCTACACAAAAAATATGTTGTTATATTATTGTCTAATATAATCACCAATCCATACTCATTAAGGATTGTACTCAAATTTGATTGTAGTATTGTTTAAATTGGAGTTGGTTCCAGGAAAAAAACATAACTTTTATCCAGATTTTGCTAGAGGCTGAATTTTGGATGGTCTGATGAATATTTTATTGAACATCGTCATTTTTGCCGGGCTAGAAGTTCTTCAAACAGGACTAGTAAAATCCTACTACCGATAAGTCCTGGGTTAGGGGGCTGTTAACAAATTTTTTTAACAACTGATATATATTAGATTCTTACCAGATTCTGAGTTGCTGACATCATTATGTTTAGTATTTTCTTCTCTTGTGTTGACTTTGTCATGCATGTCCTGTACATGTAAACAATTTTCTGAAGCAACAGAAGCTGAAAACACATTTAAAAGGCAATAATTAATCACCTAATATTTTTATCAAACAGTTCTGCACAATACATACATGTATAAGAAATATAATATTACAAAGCTTACCCTTTTTATGAAGTTTTTTCAGTGAAAACAATAAGACTTGTTTGGAAAATGTTTGTGGAAATCAAAATCAAATCAATGCAATGAACTAGAAATATTAAAACTATTAAACATGTTAAAAAAAGATGCATCTTTATGCAAGTTGTTGCTGAGATATAGCTATGGTGCCATAAAGCTTATCTAAAATGATAAACTTACAAATATATTCTATTGCAACAGATTCATCTTTCTTCCATATGTCCAACAGCTCTTGTAAAACATCAAGTCTTTGGGTGAATTGTTTCATTCCAACTTCAGCACAAGCTGCCGCAAGTTTCTGTGCCAGAACAAAAGCTTTTCTGTACTTTTGATTTTCTGATAAAGCACCTTGGCTCGCCTGAGACTTCAAAGGGGTGACTGTTATGAAGTTGCTGGTACCAATTGCTGACGAAATTTTATTATCATGGGTTGAACGATCTAAAAGTCTCATATTTTCCAGATAATAAATACGAGTCCATCTTGTATGGCAAAGCGATTCATCAAATAGCTCGCTTTCAGTTAAAAGTCTAGCCAGGAAGATATGTTTACATGGCAGGCCCATTGATTTATTAAAGTTACAATTACATGATTCAGTGCAAAGTTCTATTTCATCGTCCATTAGTCTGCTATCTGATGATGTACCATTAAGATTCGTAATCTGTTTGGCTTTGGAAAGTTGTTGGAGAACAAATTTACAAGCATAACCAGTCAAATGATTTGAATACTTTACTTCTGCAGATTCTGAATTTAAAGAAGCTGTCCGGACACTAACTTTCATAACTTCGACACTTCCTTTGTGGTCTCTCTCATTCCTCAAGGTATTTATTAATGAAAGAAATTTTTCAAAGAACACCTCAAGACACGAATAGAGTTTTATAACCTGTTTTAATTTCTGATTAAATGACTCTAATCTATTGTTTGTAGTGTTCATTAAAGAACCATCACATAACTTTAGTCCTAACACCCATTCATGTCTTATTTCATGCCAATTGTTAATGATATATTCATTAATCTGCCTTGGACATTTACGTTTAACTTCTTCCAAGGCTACCTCATAATCTGTCTCTGAGTTACAATAAACTAATTTCTGTAAGAGTTCTAAGGCTGTATGTCTCTGAGCTGAAGATATCCCCATTTTTTCGGTAGTGATTTCTCTATTAAATGACCTTAAAACATGGAACTGACAAATCAACAGCATTGCATTTGGTAATTCTGATTTGAATACATCTCTCTCATTTATGTCTTTATCGGCCATGATTACTTTGGTTTTTCCAGCAGCTTTATTATTTTCCTTAAAGCAATGAATTAATTGCTGTAAAACAGCCCTTTCCTCAGAATTAACTAACGCTATAGCTGCTACCTCACTTTGGCCTAAACTGTCTTCAACCATCATTACATAAAGTGGCATCCTCCTGTCATTTAATTTATATGTAGCATCTACAAATATAATCTCTGGGAAAGTTGCAAAAACTCTCTGCATTTCAGCATCCTGGTAAAATAATGCTTGGAGATTGCTGTCACCATCATGGAAAATTTCAACTACTGAACCTGCAAATATGAATTGTCTTTTAAAAATTTATTTTACAAATGTACTTTGCTACACATACGATTGCTTAATGGTTTTCTTTCAGAACAACAATATATAACATTTCATAATTTTTAGGCACGTACTGTTTATGCTACATAAAAACAATACCTTTCAATCCATGCCATAATTTGTGATATTTCATGATTGCGGTCTTGATTAATATTGATATTCATTATTGCACAATACATGTAGATAATTTTAAAAACATACATGTACTGGAGTTAGTGTATGATATGTTTAAATTGCCTTTATTCAAAACTGACTCATTGTCCGAAGTGTTGTAAACAGACAGACAGATGGACAACAGTATACTATAAGACGTTCCGTCTTTAAAAGACGGGTGAATAAAAACAGTTACAAAATTACTGTAAATGGGTGGGGGGGGGGGGGGGGGGGGGGGGATAATTAACTCATGATTTTCCCTTGCATTTCATAATCTAGATTAAACAATACACTCCATGAACTTAATGGCAGATATCATTCCTTACCAGTCACTCTCAATTTTTGTACAAGTTTTTCCAGGTCATCAGTCTTTTTGGTCTTGTTGACTTTGTTGACAATGTTGCTAATGTCCTTCAGAATTATTTTCTTTCCTGTCCTTTCCTCAAAATGGTCCCTCATAAGCTTGTTGCTAACATTTAAGTTAACCAGTTTTTTTGCTTCAATGACTTCATCATCTGGGAGTCTCCTCTCCCTAGGTAGCAAGGAAAACAACCACTTTAAAAGAAGAGAAATTGCTTCATTAACTGATTTAAGTATTTGCTATCTAACACATATTCACTTGCCTATTAGTTAAGCTATAATGCAAATGTGTATGTAGATCACCAAATTCACCATGTAGATATAAACATGCACATATATATAGTTTATGAACAGAAAAAGTCCTGCTGTCCAGTTTTATTGAATATAACTAACACTGCGACTAATATGATATGATTTTTTTTATAATTCACACTCTGATGCATATAACACATATTGTGTGTAAAGGTATATTATGACAGTAAACTTGGAAAACTTACTTCAACCTGCAAGTTAACCTTAGTTGGAATGAACAGACAAAGGAACGGATACACAGACCTGAGCACTATATGCCCATGGTCCCCTACTAGTAGGTGGAGCATAAAACTTTTAAAATGCTTGAAATTTGATAAATGCTGAATGTTGATTTTAAATTTTTATCAAAACTGGACTACTACAATGTATAGGGCATTGCAATTTTTATGGCGGGCCCTAATAAAATCATACTATGCTTAGATAATCATATACATGTTTGTCAAATGATATATCCAGAAGATACATTAGACTACAAATGTAGTAAATATGTACCTGTGATATTTCATGGTTATGGTTTTCATCAATGCCTTTCACCACAAGATATTGTCCGTCATCTGTAACTCCAATGGAAATGTAAGCAGAACATCCCTTCTTAAATGTGCTGCAATTTAATATATATATATAGATTGATATAAATTTTGCTCTGCATCCTTGGCAGTCTGTTTGGTTCAAATTCAACTATATTGCTTTGTATAAAATCTTTCCTTTATTCAAAGCAAGCTATTTTAGAAGGCATGCGCAAAATCACCGGACATTTGGAGAACTCTCAAAACAGGGGTTTCCTTAATTGTGGACACACATTACACAAAATCTTAAATGTGACACCATACACACAGATTTTATGAAATAAAACTATGTTATGAATTTGTTTACACAATATTATGGGATTATTGGTTTTTATCAGTTTAATAAAGTGAAGTCATACATGTAAGTCTTAGTTACACCCGACTCTACCGTATATATATGTACCTGCAAACACAGCAGGACTTAAAGCAATTATATTGATTGGATTTTAATTAAATAAGATTTTCTGATTCTCTAATTGACCTCGGCATGAAATTAAAGTTGGAGTTGTATGTAATTTGACAGAACAGAATTCTAAATCAAAATTAAACACACTATCCACTCATCCTGTGCATGGCATCATGATGTGACTGCATGATGATGTACAGTACACATGTATGTGCGACAGCGTGTTCCTTTTGGAACTGTATCAAGGATGAACCCCCCCCCCCCCCCCCCCCCCCTTTAAATTGATGAAAAAACATTACTGTATACATTTTCAAAAAAAAAAAAACTGCTTTTAAAGGGTTTGTACCTGTGACATCTGTAACGAAGCATGTCCAATCATCATCAACTGATATACATGCACAAAAATACTAATTTTTAAATGCCATAGAACAGACATCGTGTCAATCCATGATTTTAGTAAACATGCATGTTCACAAAGAATATTTGACGATGCCGATGATTGTCCCTTGTGTAAAGTTGTGATCATCTTGTTTCATCCTTTTCGTGGAATAGAGGATGTTTTTACAGATAGACTTACAGTTAGATTGTCATCCCTTGGGGACACAAGGTGGAGTACAGGATAACTGTCTCTATTAGTAAGCCTTGTTTCATGGTTTGTTTTGATACAGTCTTATGAAGATTTGTTTTCTTCCGGTTTGAAATGTCACATGATCAAGATTGGCGGTAATATTTGTCAACTTGAAAAGGTTAACAAATATTATATTTAGAAGCTTTGAGCTATTAAAATGAGAGAGAATATGTGTGATAATATTAAATTAAGATGTCTTCAGAGTATTGGTTCTTTATGATAAATATTTCAAGCAAACTACTTTTTTTGGATCTTTTCTGCATCATCCACGCCTGCGCAGATAAAAATTTGATGACAAACAAGGTTTATATTTGTCTTCAAAGTTAAAAGGCCGAAGTTAAAAACTTAAAAACATACGAAATATATTTACCTTTGTTTTGGTCTTTCTCCCGTTGACTTCGGAATATGATCTTTGCCACCATTTATGCAACTATATCTTATTTGATAAAATTTCAAATCGTCTTTGATTTCCCGTTTAATGCCCCTTTTCCGTGCAGATTCGATTGTTCGTGAATCGCGCTTGTAAAATTCACATTTCTTCTCTACTTCATAAAAACGAATAGCCTTTTCTAAACTTTCAAAAGAAGTAAATTTTAGACCAAGTCGTACATGTATTTCAGTGTTTTCGTCATCCATTCTCCATTTACATTCGATATATGATCTCCCGTGGTTGCTGATGAAAGTACGCGCAGTTTATCTGACATGCGCACGTGTTAGTGGACATGCGCAATTCAACTGCCGGACAAATAGCCGTGGAGCTATTTGTCCGGCTAGCCGGACGAATAGCCACTCCGTAACAAATAAGCCTTTAGATTTTGTTTAAAAGTCCCAAAACTCTTTGTGTTTCGCACTGAGCTTGGTAGACTGTTCCATAGAAAAGGCCCAGTGTAGCTGAATGACTTTTTAAACAGTTCAGTTTTCGATTTTGGGACATATAAATTACCATTTACAATATTTCTTAAATTATATGGATTGCTTTCCGAAATATACTTAATTCTATCAGTCAAATATAAATGGGATACATTATTTAAACATTTGAAGGTCAAGGTACATTTATGGTATGCAATTCTGTTTTCAACCGTCATCCATCCCAGTTCTTTTATTAAGCAGGGATGAAAGTTTTCCGCGGATCCACGGATTTCCGCTTTTTCTGATGCCGATTTGGTCATTTTTGAGATACGTGTAAATCCGTTGAGAAAATTTTAGGGGGGGGGGGGGGGGGTGATGTCTTAATTTCACCCTTACTTGGTGATTCCTAGTGTTGTTTGTTTTTATTTCGGTCATCATATCGCTCAGAGAAAAGATCAGTAAAATCGGTCGGATTATTTGGGTGATTGGTGACGGTTTTCTTGTGTTTCAGCGATTGAAAAGTAAACAATGAACTGGTTCCGTGTATGCACATACTGTTAGTAGGTAAATCATGTATCGTAAACCAGTGTGAACTCAGTGAACTGGTTACAAAACTATTGTGTTGCCAATGCGGTCCTCAACCCTCAACAGTTGACATTCGGTATCAGTTCATTGAATACGTGATCGACCTTGATAAGGTACTTAAGTAAAAGATAAAGTTTCTTAAAATTCATGAAATTGTCCTCAAATTGTTTTCAAAATATCAAAATGCATGGTATGGAAAATGATGAAACACTATGTTCAGGACATGTCAGAAACAAGCCTAAAATCTTCAAATCTCAGGAGCTTTCGGGGACTTTGCCCCCTGGACCTCTACCGCAACCCCTGGACCCTGCTTGGAGGCTTAGGCAGCCCCCAAACCCCCAGCCTAAAATTTTCCTCTTTTTTCATTAAACATCACTTTCATCCCTGATTCAGCGGTGTTTACCACTACAGATTTTCCGTATTTTACACGGATTTTAAATGCAAAATACGGACTACAGATTTAATTCACGGAAGTACGGTTTCCGGTTCTTTTCAAGAAATTATTTTTTTTTCTCCTCAAAGTGCTTGAATGAGCGGTGGTTATGTATTAAACTAAAGTAAACGCGTCTGAGATAGAGATTTCTTCAAAATATGTCAGCTACAAACTGAAATATACTGAGAAAATTGTTATTACTACTGATAGACTGAAATAGGGGTAAACATCTCTGCTGATTAAGGGAGCTGATGGAGCAAGAAAATCTGCATCAAGAATAAGCCTTGCTGCACTTTTTTGCAGTTTTATAACAAGGTTGAGACTATCAGTACTGCAGTTTCCCCAAATAATTATACAATAGTCAATTAGCGGAAGAATATAGCCAGTGTAAAAAAGCTTTCTTGAATCAAGATTTAAAAACTTTTTGATTTTTGATAGGAGGTAGATCCGACTAGAAATTTTTGAGCATACTTGATCAATTTGATGTGTCCAATTTAAGTTGGTGTCAACTTTTATTCCCAACAATTTTTCACACTTAGAATTTTGCAAAATTTCTGAATTTATTGTCAAGACAGGATTGACAGTCTGTGATAAAATGTTTTGTCTTGTTCCAATTACCATACATTTTGTCTTACTGCAATTTACAAACATCTTGTTGTTATTGCACCATTTTTCTATTTCAGTTAAGTCTTCTTGTACTTTGGGTTGTAATTCCCTTATTTCTTTACCAGACAAGTGTATAGTTGAATCATCTGCATATAAATCAGTTCTACAATTTTTTATGTGTAATGGCAAGTCATTTATATACATAATGAATAAGAGAGGTCCCAGTATTTAACCCTGGGGAACACCAAACTTAATGGGCAGTTTATCTGATTGAAAATTTCCAATTTGAACTTGCTGTGTTCTATTATACAAATAAGATTCGAAGAAAGAAACACTGTTTTCATCACAACCATATATTTTCAACTTTTTACAAAGGATTTCATGATCAACAACATCAAAAGCTTTTTTTTAAATCTAAGAGAATTGCAAGGTTTAAATGTCCCTTATTCATTTCTTCTAAAAATTTATCAGTGATATTGATGAGAGCTGTTTGACATGAATGTCCTGGCCTAAATCCGGATTGTGCTGGATGAAGGAGATTAAACTTGGATAAATAATTATATAAATGTTTTTGAACAAGTCGTTCTATTAGCTTAGAGATGTTAGGCAGTACTGATATTGGTCTGTAATTTGTTGGTAGAT
The DNA here is from genome assembly GCA_028015205.1 of Mytilisepta virgata. Lineage (NCBI taxonomy): Eukaryota > Metazoa > Mollusca > Bivalvia > Mytilida > Mytilidae > Mytilisepta > Mytilisepta virgata. Next base: position 12,716,060 of record CM051520.1, read on the forward strand.
CATTGTTTCCAGCCTTGAAAATAGGTGATAGCTTTGCATTTTTAGCTCACCTGGCTAAAAGCCAGGGTGAGCTTTTGCCATCACTTTGCGTCCGTCGTCCGTCCGTCCGTCCGTTAACTTTTCACATTTCAATCTTCTCCTCTGAAACCACTGGGCCAAATGGAATTAAATTTGGCAGGAAGCATCTATGTAAGGTCCTTTATAAAGTTTGCTCATTTCGTCCCGATCGGACAACAAACATGGCCACCATGGGCAATTGTTGTTTCTGATTGGCTGATTTTCAAAATTTTTTCATTCAAAAATCTTCTCCTCTGAAACCGCTGGGCCGATTGGTTTGAAACTTAATAGGAATGATCTATGACATGTCCTGTACAAACATTCCTCAATTTATTTTGATCTGACATAAAACATGGCTGTCATAGCTAAAAATAGAATATAGGGGTGCGTTTGTTGTTTTTGGCTTATAACTTAAAAACCGTTACAGATATCAAAAATCTGACATGGGGTAAAATTGATCAGCATGACAAGATCTACCTACCCTGAAATTTTGAAGGAAATCCCAAAACCCATTTAGGAGTTATTGCCCTTTTTTCGTCAAATTTTCAAAATTTAACAGTTTTCGTCATTTATCTCCAAAACTATTTGAGATAGAAGTGAAATGTAAATCTGAAAAATATTTGCCATGTTGAGGTCTACCTACCCTGAAATTTTAAAGGACATCCCAAAACCCATTTCGGAGTTATTGCCCTTTTTTGTCAAATAAATTTTCCCTGAACAATTGAACCAATTGCAACAAAATTGGTCAAATAGTTGATTAATTGTCCAATGAAAACCAGACTCCAGGTGAGCGATACTGGCTCTGGTGAGCCTCTAGTTTAAAACATTCATTGATTTCTAGTAAATACATGGCATAAATGTTTAGCTGGAAATCACTGAATGAAAAATCCATCACATGTTAATGATATACAATACACAATGATTGTACTCTGAATTTATGATGCACACATTAACATCAATATCACCCCTAAGAATGGTTATCACAATGAAGTGTGATTAAAAATAGATATCTTGCTAAGTGCCCTTTACCAGCACCCTTCCATTTTCATTTTCAAGCTGGAGAACTGATACAATATGGTATTGGTCAACTACCAGACAACATAATACCTGGATAATTAAGGAAACTACAACACAATACGACAGCATATGCTAAAACAATTTTCTGATATTTAAACAAAACAAAAAATCTGTACCTACCGACCCTACTCGGTAACCAGAAACACATTTTTTTTGGGGCCAAAGTAGAATCCACTATATCGAAATTTTAAATTGTTCAACATGACAGTGACTAGTGGGATAGCATTAGTGTCGAACCTTGCCTATAAAATCTCTACACAATGATATACATGTACCAAATTGCTTTTTAACTCCAACCATAAATTTTGATATAACCTTTGAATATTTCAGAAAATATGTCAGGTCGTGCCAGAGGTAGAGCTCGGGGTAGAGCGAGAGGAGCTGAGCAAGCAGAGCCTGCAAGAAGACCAGGAGAGGGAGAAACACAATCCGTCCCTGTAAGTTTTTAAAGAATGGAGAAACAATGAGACTGTATGCCTCGACTAATACATTACTCTTGTTAAGGCACTTATTGTCGTTAATTCTGTACAGGCTTTAATTTCATCTTGTTTAACTTGCCATTCATTAAACAAATCAATCTTCTGGAAATCAACAACTTAGTCAGTTTATCAAATTTCCTCAAAAATAAGTGTTTTTTTGTGAGGAAAATTAGAGAAATTGCGGTATATATCACCAGATTTGCTGCAGAAGAATAAAATTTTATACAAGTTAAAGATTTAATTTTTTAAAGCACACAAATGTGGATGGGAAATATAGATTTACATGTATATACAGGACGTCCATTATAAAGTTTCCCCATTTCGTCCCAATGGGACTACAAATATGGCCGCCATCGGCAGTTCTTGTTTCTGATTGACTGATGTAAAACAAGTCTCCTCTGAAATTGCATGGCCAAATGGAACTTGACTTGACAGGAAGCATATATGGTAGGTTATTTACAAAGTTTCCTCATTTCATCCCAAATGGGCAACAAACATGGTCCTCATGGGCAATTCTTGTTTCTCATTGGTTGATTAAAAAAAAAATTTCTAGAACTGCTTGGCCAAATTTAATGAAACCTGACAGGAAGCATCTATAGGAGGTTCTGTACAATGTTTCCTCATTTTGTCCTGATTGGACTTGGGGGTTACACTGGCATTCAAAAATTTGTCAAGAAGATCGCCAAAACATTTTTGTCGCCAGTTTCAAAATTTGTCAACCTCCCCCTTTTGGAAGCATTTTCCATACATGATTGTTCTTTTATTCATTACGTTTTGAAATAACATGACCTGAAAAGTATTTTTGATGAAATAGTTTTAATGACAGTTAAATTTCGTCTGAAATGACCTTTATTTTGATGGCAAGCCTAATAAAATGTTGATTGTTCGACGTGTTTGTTGATTTTAAACTCGAAGTGACATCACAATCTATGCAGATTGGAAATTTTATGATATAATGTTTTTAAACACCTTTAATGGTGTTAAAAAGCATTCATATTTAATTTCATGAATAATCAAATTACCTAATAAAAATTTAGATACTATAAATATTACCTTAGTGTCCTGAGGGTGGTCAGTTAATATTGAGCAGTCAAGTGTAAACGATCTCAGCACTGAGAGTTATTGATTATTTGTTTGTTTAATATTGAAATACCTGTTGTGTTTATAAGCCTGATGTAAACTGTTCAATTATCATAGATAATTATATAAAACTTACAAATGATGTTTCTTAGTCACCATTTTAAAATGTTTTCACATTTAAGTGCAGATTTTTAGCTCACCTGGCCATGTCAGCTTTTGTCATCACTTGGCATCCGTCGTCTGTTAACTTTTCACATTTTAATCTTCTCTGAAACCACTGGGCCATATTGAATTAAATTTGGCAGAAAGCATCTATGTAAGGTCATTTATAATAACGATTGCTCATTTTGTCCCGATCGGACAACAGACATTGCCGCCATGGGCCATTGTTTCTGATTGGCTGATTTTTCAAAAATCTTCCCCTCTGAAACTGGTAGGCCAAATGAACAAAACTTGGCAGGAAGCATGTATGGACGGTCATTTATAAAATTTCTTCATTTCGTCCCGATCGGACTGCAAATATGGCCCGCCATGGGCAGTTTGGTATCTGATTGGTTAATATAAAAAAATCTTCTCCTCTGAAATCACTTGGCCAAATGAAACAAAACTCGACACAAAGCATCTAATTGGGAGGTTCTATACAAAGTTTCCTCATTTCTTCCAGATCAGGAGACAAACATGGTCGCAATGGGCAGTTCTTCTTTTTAATTCGTTGATAAAACAATTTTAAATAAATCTCTTTAACTGCTTGGCCAAATAGAGCCAAACTTGACAGAAAGTGTCTATGACATATAACAAAAATCTACAGAACCGCAAAATTGCTTGAAACCAAACTTTGTCTGACTGTTCCTCTTAAGGTGCTCACCAAGTGTTGTTACTCTGGTGCCAATCCTTAATTCAAAATGGCCTTCAGCAGAGGACTTTGGTTAACATAAGACCCTATGGGAAATACATGCAAAAATGCTCTTGAGAACTGCCAAATTTTAGAATATGTTGACCTGTACATATGTAAGTAGAAGGACCTTGATAAAGAAAACTTTGGTTCCTACAAGGCTTACCGCACTTTATAATGATAGGGAGAAGTGACTTATCTCTTTGACGTACATCAATAAAAATGGCTTTTCTGCCAGGTGAGTGTGCCCTTCTGAGACTCTAGTTTTCCACACGATTGAAAAATTCTGTTGCCATAAATATCACCAACTATAAAATTCTGTTGCGACATTGGCAAAGCCCAGCGTGGTCCCTTCTATGTCTGACAGAAAAGTTGAGGTATTCACAAGCTCTCCAAAAGAGCTTAAATTTTCAAATGGCCTTATGAAGGCCAGGTGAGTGATACAGGCTCAAGTGAGTCTCTTGTTGAATGTTAAATCTTGATAACATTTTTAATAAAATTATCCTTTTGTTGGCTTTAGCATTCATGTACCCAAATGTGGCTTTTTGATGCAAATGAGAAAATATATGCTAGTTTTCCTTATAGGCCCCAAGCGCATCAGCTCCTGCTCCAGCTCCTACGGGAGGCCCACCAGGTCCCAGTGGCAGAGCTACATATAGGGGAGGGGCAGCAGTACCACGCCCTGGAATGGGAACAAGTGAAGGACAAGTGCCAGCTGATGAACTAGCTAAGATGGCAATTGGCACTGGAGATGCTTCCCAGGCAGTAAAAAGGAGGCCACGATATACAGAAATGGAAACCAAGCCAGCCTGGATAACTGACAAAAGAGGTAAATTTTAAAAACTGGCCTTTTGTGTTCATTTCCTGTCTTAAATTTCTTCAAATATATTTGGTATTCAAATTTTCAGATTTGTCATACGACCCAGATTTTTTGCAGCCAAAATCAATATTAGCTGTTGTTAGATTTTGCTGAATAAATCAAGGTTGATTAAAATAAACTATGGCACCATGTCAGACTACCACAGACAAAAAGAAAAACAGTAAAAATCTTTTTCACTTTCAAATAAAAAAAAAATTGTGATCAGGGAAAGCAAACATATTTTATTTTGTCGGGTCTTGTTGTCCTTGTCACATACACAAAGGGAAACTTTGATAATAAATGTATTAAAATAAGGTCAATGGAAAGAAAATAATGTTATTACTTGGAATTTTTAAGGAAAATAATAGGATTATAAATACAGTTGGGGTTTGTTTATAACATACAGGCCTGTATCGAAATCAGGCTTAAAAAGAAGTGTAAATACAAGTAAATCCCTATTTTACACAGTTCTTTTGAAATTTATTTTATGTCCATTTTTATTTCTTTATCCGCATTTTGCGACGCAAAGCATGCTATAACAGCTCAGCTGTTCAGGTCATGGTTTTTGTGTCGCCTGCGATCACTATCTGTCGTCTTGCGTCTTGCGTCGTCACACTTTTCTTCTATCCTCAACTACTCGTGTGTGCATATATATTTCATTTTTTGAAACTTAAAAATTTTTCTCTGTAAAAAATGACATTTTTGAAAAAAAAAGGGGGGTCAAAACTTCTATCCTCAACTACTCCATAACCACTCAAAGGAATTAGATGAAACTTTCACTGTGAATTAATCTTTTTAGAAAAATTTTAAAAAAATTTTTGTAAAAAATGACATTTTTGCAAAAAAAAAGGGGGGGTGGGCAAAACTTCTATCCTCAACTACTCCATAACTGCTCAAAGGAATTTGATTAAACTTTCTCTGTGTACTACCCTTAATGCACATGTGTGAATATTTATTTCGTTTTTAGAAAAATTTAATTTTTTTTGGTAAAAATTGACATTTTTTTAACAAAAAAGGGGGAGGGTCAAAACTGCTATCCTCAACTACCCCATAACTGCTCAAAGGAATTTGATGAACCTTTCTGTGCATTAACCTTAATGCACAGATGTGCATATATATTTCATTTTTAGTAAAATTTTAATTTTTTGGGGGTAAAAATTGACATTTTTGAAAAAAAAAGGGGGGGAGGGGTTCAAAACTTCTATCCTCAACTACTCCATAACCACTCAAAGCAATTTCATGAAACTTTCTCTGTGCATTAACCTTAATGCAAAGGTGTGCATATATATTTCATTTTTAGAACATTTTAATATATTTTGTAAAAATTGACGTCCGCAGGCGACACGTCTTCCTTGGAAGACTCGCACATTTTGTTTCTATGTTGAGGTCATAGATCTATATCATGTATGTGCTTGCGGTAAAGGGAAAATGACAATGATTTAAAACACTTCTGTCACCCATAGTATTTTTAATTAATGCAGCAGCCAGTGTTTTGACAGTTCAATTGAGAAAATGTTCTCATTTATCAGAGGATGTAAAAATATGCAAACTTTTTTGTATGTCATAAATCTTTACGGTATCTTAACTGATCTTCACAGGAAGAGTAACTCTGCCATTATCATGTAACAAACTTTTTTAGTTCACCTGGCTTTTTGTCATCACTTGGCGGCCGTCTGTCTGTCTGTCTGTCTGTCTATAAACTTTTACATTTTGATCTTCTCCTCTGAAACCCCTAGTTCCCCTGGTATGCAGCATCTATGTAAGGACTTTTATAAAGTGGATATTTCGTTCAGGACGGACAACTAATATGGCTGCCATAATGAATTCTTATTTCTGATTGGACAAATTTTAAAAATCTCCTCTGAAACCCCTAAGCCAATTGAGAAACTTGGTATGAAGCATCTATGGAAGGGCCTTTATCCATTTTGCATATTTTGTTCCGGTCAAAGAACATATACATTGTATGACTGCCATGATGAATTCTTATTACTGATTGGTCAAAATTTTTAAAATCTCCTCCTCTGAAACCATATAGCCAAATTAACTGATACTTGGTATGAAACATCTATCAGGGATGATTCGACATGTTTTAAAATGGGTCCCCAAACTATCAAATTGGGAATTTTCCAGAAAATTGGGAAAAATTGTGAACCGACAAGAGCAATATGATAAACAACAATCATAGCACTATTAGATTTGAATGATATTTTGAAAAAATGTTCCTCTTTTTGTATTCCTGTTAAAATGTTTTGTCAGCTAATATGAACGTTTTCAAAATATTTAGGATAAAAAATTCTTTAAACTGCTAAAGGCTGTCATAATTGTGAATTTCAGTTAACTACTTTGAAATTAATAATCAGAACAGGAAATTCTGCAGAACACTGTCAGTGTGCATTAATGCACGATCCATTTACGCTTCTACAATACATAGACAAGAAGTATTTACAAGATAAAATTTTCCTGTTGGGATTCAATAAAGTCCTTACCGTTTGTTTACTGTTCAAAATCTGCGTTATTAATTTTAGCTAAAACAGATTAACTCATTAAACAGCAGCGTATCAAAGTGAAACCTCATAACACGATTAAAGCCCTCAAGTGATGAATAATTTGCGCTTCTAATTACAAGTCAACTTCAGACCGGTAAGAATTTCCGGAAATACCGATAATTTTTTTAGGGGAATTATAATTTTGCCACAATTTTTTTGGGGCCGCCAAGCAGCCCTACAGGAATGGTAGAATCATCCCTGATCTATAGATAGAAGGTCAATTACAATCGATTGATTATGGGACTCCCAGATGAGCTATATAGGCTCAATTCTCTGAAAATGTTGTTTAATTCCATTTTAATATTTTTCTTATCAGTTATTCAATGTACATGTTGCATGAATCTTAAATGTATTTAACAAAGACTATTACAAAACATCAATACTAAGCCGAACTTAGTTTTACATAGGATCCTATGGGAAATTCACTCAAAAATCTTCTTGTCTGGAACCACTAAGCCAATTTGAACTAGACTTGGTAGCAATGGTCCGTAGATGGTCCTCTCTCAGAATAGTGTTTGATGACCCCGACTGTCAACTAGGCCACAGCCGAACTTAGTTTAATATAGGACCCTAAGGGAAAATTCATTTCAAAATCCTCTTGTCTGAAACCACTTGGCCAGTTGGAACAAGACATACAGAGTTCACTAATATCTCCAATTTGTTGGGGGGCCTCGGTGGTCTAGGTAGTTTGTCATGACTACTACCCATCACTAGTCTGTCAACGCTGGGGTTGTGAGTTCGAATCTCACCTGTGGCAGGGTGTGTTCGACTCCAATCTTAATTGACAAAGGATTGCCAATTTTCCTACCGAAGGTCGGTGGTTCTCTCTGGGTACTCTGGCTTCCTCCACCAATAAAAACTGGCCGCCGCGAAATGGCCAAAATGTGCTGAAAACGGCGTTAAACCCCAACTAAACAAACTAATTTGTTGGTCAGACATAGGACTAATAGAATGCAAATTCTGCCGGTCTCACAAAAAATTGGTGGTCCTACAATTTGCCAAACTTTTAACAACAAAAGATGATTAGGCCATATTCATTATTAGGGTAAAACTGTAACATCAACAGCAAATCTGAAAAAGTTTTAAAAAAATCTTTTATTTGTTTAAAATTTTATTCTTCTGCGGCAAGTTTAGTGATACTAAAAAATACCTATTTTTTTTGGAAATTAGAAAAATTTTCACATTTTCATTTTCTCTGTAACCACTGGGCCAAATGGAATTAAACTTGGCAGGAAACATCTATGTAACATCCTTTATAAAGATTGCTCATTTCGTCCCGATTGGACAACAAACATGGCCGCCGTGGGCAATTGTTGTTTCTGATTGGCTGAGTTTTCAAAAAATCTCCTCTGAAGCTGCTAGGCAAAATAGAACGAAACCTGACAGGAAGCATCTATGGGAGGTCCTTTATAAAGATTGCTCATTTCGTCCCGATCAGACAACAAACATGGCCGCCATGGGCAATTGTTGTTTCTGATTGGCTGAGTTTTCAAAAATCTTCTCCTCTGAAACTGCTAGGCCAAATGGAACAAAACTTGACAGGAAGCATATATGGGGGGGGGGGGTCCTTTATAAAATTTCCTCATTTCGTTCCCATCGGATTACAAATATGGCCATAATGGGCAGTTCTTGTTTCTGATATAAAAAAAATCTCCTCAGTCACAACAATCGCGAATTGAAAAATTAGAGATTTTGAAAAATACATTTTTCCACAAAATTCTAAAGCTGATGAACAGTCAGACAATCTGGCCGGCACAAGACACTCAAATACCGGACCTAATGAAATTTTGGTGGTCAGGACCGACGATTTTCACGAATTCTGAACATAGCAGTAAAGTTCCTTAGATGGTTCTCTTTTAGAAATGTTTCTATTGACCTAAGATGGCTGCCACAGCCAAACTTAGTTTAACATAGAACCCTATAGAAAAAACCGCCAAATTGACTGCAACACTTAAATTTTTATTCCTGATCAAGGTGAAAAGTTAAATCCAGGTGAGCAATATAGGCTCTTGAGAGCCTCTAGTTGTCTCTAGTATACAATTTATACATCTCCAATAAAAATAAACACAAATTTTTGTTATATGGCATAATGTATTAAATATGCAAAATATATACTCTGAATTCCGTTATTTTCGTTGATTGGGGGGGAAAAGATATATTTGTGTGTTCTTTGTGGATTTCAAATTTCTCCATTTAACAGAATACTATTGAAATTGAATGTAATTGAGTGTCAAAAGTGTCATAACTGTAAGTAAAGTTTAAAGTCAGTAACAAGAATGATCACCTCTATCATGACTCTCAGTCTACGGTGCATTGAACCATTCAATTACTGAATTGAAGCTTGTTGAATATTGTTCCACTCATCAATAAGTGCATCACAGTAGGGGTTTAAAGGCCGTGAAATTCAAAAGGAGGTAAATTGCTGCTGCATATCATAAAATTATTTTCATAATGAAATTTTACTTAGTTCTAAGGGATGAAGTCCATTTGTATATGTTTTATTTCTGAACAATATTTCTATGGATGATAATTCTTTCAGGAAATTCTGGAACAGCTCTTCCAGTAACTACAAATTATTTCCGTCTTGAATCTGCACCAGACTGGCATTTATACCAGTACCATGTTGACTTTAATCCAGCAGTAGACAGTAAAAGACTGAGGATAGCATTATTGTTTCACCATGAAGAGTTACTGGGTAAAACAAGAGCCTTTGATGGGATGGTTTTGTTTTTGCCTAAGAAGTTGCCACAGAATGTAAGTATTTTTAGACCAAGGTAAGCTGTTGCCATCAATTGCTGTCTGTTTTCATCATTGACCTTTAACTTAGATTTTAATTTTTAGCTCACCAGACCTGTTTACCACTACAATTTCTGCCTAGTTTCTACGATTTTCGACTCCTTAATTACGCTCTCCTTAGTCATTTCTATGCTTACAAACTGCAAAATTTTTTAAAAAATTAGCAGCAAGTACTTTTGTTTTCAATGGTAGCTAGCAAAATTTAGTCTAAGTCATTTAGACGCTTTAAAATCGTTCTATTATCAATGCTCCTTGCAAACACTTCGTTGTAACATATGAAAGATTTTAATGGCGGCATGCCCAAGCGAAAGCAAATTGAACTGAAGAAGCAGGTGCAAATGAATAGAAAAGGCATTGCCAACAGCCTAAACAGGATTATATTCGGACTTTGGAGATGCCTAAAACCATCAACAAAGAGGGATACTTTTGTGTGTTGTACTTTCTGTAAGATTGACTTTTCATGTGCACATGGTGTAAGATTTTATTATAAATGCCACATTAAAACTAAAGGTCATGAAGATTTTGGAAAACTTAAGGCCAATAATAAGTACATGACAGAATTGTTTGGGAATCATATTAAAATAATTGTGACAGTGCTGATAGTAGACAATCATATTCAACAAAAGTTTCTATATGGCTGCAAGAGTCAAAGCCCTTATTTGAATCAGAAGTAACCTTTGGTAAGAACAAAATATGGCCAAAGTGTAATGTTGAAAATTTGAGAGTGGCAGATGATTTACTAGATCATGGGGTTCCTGAACTAAATTTTATTGCATGCTTGGATTTAGATTATTAAAATTGATGTGAAATATATGTGTATGTCTGACATGTAAACCTAACCATTCCCCACTTCCCTTATGTTGTAAATTTTAAAAACAATAGTATAAATATGAAAATCAAAATGCAAAATGTAAGATAAACAGCTTTCTGTTGTAGGTGACTGAGGTTTACTCTAAGAAGAACTATGATGATACACAAGTACGTGTGACTATTACATTGACAAATGAACTTCCACCAACAAGTCCTCAGTGTTTACAAGTATTCAATATTATATTTAGGCGGTAGGTACATTATAGATTTGAGTATGTTGTGTTAAAACAGATAACTTCTGAAATATTTTAGAAATCTCACATTTGAAACCATGCTGCCATAGTCATTTGATATAAAAATTTAATAAAAGTGTAAAGTTAATTTTAATGCCCATATTCTAAAATAATGGAACACACAGTTTGCTTTTGTTTTTAATCCAGCACTTGGAGGTTGATAAGAAAGCTTATCAAACTGGCTGTGCTGGATTATTAGGGTCCCGCCATGGGATAACTTAAGATTGCCTTCACAGATTTTTATGATTTTTATACACAATAATGGACTTGACCAAAGGAAGGTCCCTTTCGGTTTTGAGGAAAATCGGACAGCAACTTTTGGGAAAACTTAGCTTTTATATGAAAAGATGCATATTCTGAGAATTAACACTATGTCATATGATAATGTCAGACATTGCCTTCACAGATTTTCATAAATTTTATACACAGTGTTGGACATGATCAGAGGAAGGTGCCTTTTGATTTTTAGGAAAATCGGAAAACACTGTTTGGGGAATATATAGATGTTGAAGCATTTTTGATTCCCAGAGTTCAATCACACAAGCCGGCAGGGCCCTTTCTGACATTGTCAGTATTCTAGTTAATCAAACATCAGTTGGTTGTTTATAGGCAATGATCGATTATCAAATTTCTTCAAATTCCCATCACTACCTGCAGCTCCCGGTGATCCTTCACCAGTAAATGGATTTCTATCAAATTTTCAGTGAATCTTTCAGTAGTTCAGGGTTTTGATATGAAAACATATTTAAAATAATTTCTTCTTAATGGAAGCAGGCAGTGTGAATGTTTTAGTTTGAATACTCAATTTTAAGAAGGATTTCTCATAAAATATAAAGTACTACATGCATATATGTGAATGGATCTATTTTTATGTCTAGTTATATTTTAGTTATAAAATAAGATTAAGATAAAACATAGTTGATAGGAAATTAATATTTTAGTAGGAAAATGTTTCTGTTCTCTGCCTGTACTGTCTTGGGTGTCATATAGGGAGTAGAGTAATGACAGGAAAGTGGTGGCAGTTAGATAACAGGAAGCTTTATTTATCTTACTGATATCAGCATGGTGTTAACTTTTTCAGTGTTCTCCAAATGGTGGACATGCAATTGATTGGGCGCAACTATTTTAATCCAAAATTAGCGGTGCAAATTCCCCAACACAAGTAAGTATCCACAAAGTACTCAAAATATTTATATATTCAGTTTTTAGTTTCTTTTGAAAATATTTCAGATCTTTATCAGATATGGTGCATTATGTATGCACATGTTTTTGTAAGTGATTGCAGGATTATACCTGTGTTCCAACCAAGGATCCATAAAGCATTTTTTTTCACCTGCATCGCCAACATTGAAAGCAGGTCTAGTGACCCGCTTGACTGTCCGTCCGAAAGACCTTGGTAGGAAACTTTCTTGAAAAGTTTTTTTGAGCTTCTACAAAAGGGAATAATTTTATATTTTGTCTGCAGCTTGATAATGTTGAGTTGTAGTGTGTAATCAATTTTTAGCTCACCTGGCCAATGGAACAAAACTTGACAGGAAGCATGTATGGGAGGTCCTTTATAAAGTTTCCTTATTTTGTCCTGATCGGACTACAAATATGGCTGCCATGGGCATTTCTTGTTTCTAATTGGTTGATATAAAAAAATCTCCTCTGAAATCTCTTGGCCAGATGGAACAAAACTTGACAGAAAGCATCTATGGATGTTCTTTACAAAAAATTTTCATTTAATCCTGATCAGAGTACATGTATGGTCACCATTGGCAGTTCTTGTTTCTGATTGGCTTGGCTAATTTAAAAGAAACTTTTCCTATGAAGTCGCTTGCCCAAATGGAACGAAACCTGACAGGCACCATATATGGGAGGTCCTTTATAAAGTTTAATCATTTTGTCCTGATCGGAATACAACCATGGCTGATATAAAAAAAAATCTCCTCTGAAGTGGATTGGCCAAATGGAATGGAACTTGACAGAAAGCATCTAATTGGGAGGTTCAATACAAAGTTTCCTCATTTCGTCCTGATCAGGCAACAAACACGGCTGTCATGGGCAGTTCTTGTCTTTCATCGGTTGATAATAATCATCTTTGAAACCCCTTGGCCAATGGGAATGAGATCTGACATCAAGCATCTGTTGGAGGTTTTTTTACAAACTTCCTTCATTTTGTCCAGATCAAGCTACAAACATGGCCACCATAGGCAATTCTTATTTCTGATTGGTTCATTTAAAAAAAAAATTTCTTAAACTGCTTGGTCAAATAGAGCCAAACTTGACAGAAAGTGTCTATGACATATAACAAAAATCTACAGAACCGCAGAATTGCTTGAAACCAAACATGGTCTAAATGTTCCTCTTAAGGTGCTCACCAAGTGTTGTTACTCTGGTGCTAATCCCTATTTCAAAATGGTCTCCAGCAAAGGACTTGTGGGAAATACATGCAAAAATTTGCTGGAGAACTGCCAAATTTTAGAATATGCTGACCTGTAAGTAGGACCTTGATTAAGAAAAATTTGGTTCCTACAAGGCCTACCACACTTCATAATGATAGGGAGAAGTGACTTCTCTGAGGTGCATCAATAAAAATGGCTTTCATGCCAGGTGAGCGATACAGGCTCAGTCCTCTGAGCCTCTAGTTACATCTGTCATGCAGCCACTTCATGTTTGCTGATAGCTAAAAATTCAAAAATACTGAAAACACTAGAAAAATTTGTTTCGTGATAGTTTTTGTACCTGCAACTTCTATAACTTTGATCACTGTGATCTCTAGTTATCATATTTAATGACAATAGAAATGAAACATAGTTTTTTTTTTTTCAAGAAAAAACAAAAAAAAACACTGATTAGCATAATCCTGTCATCCTCCCAAGTCAGGGTTTTGTATCCACATTTGTTCCTACAAACCTCTGAAAAGATTCATTCATATTTTACGGGTTTGAAATGAACGATTTTCATTGGTTGCTTTTCTATTTCAAAAGAGAATCTATTTGCGTCATAGGTAGAATTATTTAGGTCACACACCAGGCAGTGACCCGCTTAATATAAATGACTGTTGTCAGGTGTTTGTAGGAAAACGTGGATACAAAACCCTGATTTGGAAGGATGAATCCTGTGAATTGGATAATTCATTCTGACAAAAAGGGTATGCAATTATGAGGGTACTGTAGTGAAAAAATTAAATCATTTTTTTTATTGCTTTTATAGCTCTAGTACAAAATTAAATTGAATCAATATTATTTTCAGGCTTGAGGTGATGCCTGGATTTGTCACATCTATTTTAAAGTATGAGACACAGACACTGCTCTGTGCTGATATCTCCCACAAGATCCTTCGTTCAGACACAGTTCTCGATATCATGTACGAGATGTATAACCGGTCGTCAGGCGATGCATTTTATGATAATTGCGTTCGTAAATTTGTTGGATCCATTGTTTTGACAAGGTAAGAAATAAATCTTAAATTTTCATATTGGAAACAAGTACTATCTTAAAAAATGAAACATTTTTAGTTCACCTGGCCCATGTGAGCTATTGCCATCACTTGGTGTCAGTAGTCACCGTAAACTTTCCTTTAAGATCTTGTCTGAAACTACTTTGCCAATTGGAACAAAACATTGCAACAATGGTCCTAAGTTGGTTCTCTTTCCGCCCATCACCCAAGATAGCTGCCAGAGCCAAACATAGTTTAATGTAGTTTTATATTTGCTTGTTTCAAAGGTAAGCTATGGTGTGTTCAATTGCAGATACAACAGGATTCTAGTTATAGAATGCAAAAAAAAAATCACTAATTTCAAGGTTTTGATTTTTGGGGCAGTTTTTTCTGCCCTTGTGCTACCGCTCAGTTTTGCCATGGTTTGGATTTGGAGCTCATATACAACAACATGCCTTGCTGCAATGCATGAAACAGTCATCTTTGATTGTTATAGTATCATTTTTCATAATTTAACGCTCTTTTATGCAAACTAAGGTGGTTAAATCATGAAATTTTGTATTTGAGGGATTCGTAAATAACGACTGTCGTACGCCAAGAAGAAAACTAGTTCCCAGTTGTAATGCGTATGAATTTTCTTACCAGTTATAGTGAAGAAGACTTCTGCTGCGTCCAACTTTTAATTCATATATGCACGTCTTTGATCGCTTCATTGTTGTTGACCATCGGAACTTCTCTTTTATTATTCTTGCAAAAATACGAAAAGTCACAGAGGCAAGATATAGGTGTAAACTTTTGTAAAACTTTCATAACTTTGCACATGTAATACCTACAAGTAAGATTTATGGTCCACAAGGTAGCTTAGCGTATAAGGTTTGCCTTATGACTCTGACCTCATTTTCATGGTTCACTGACTTCATAAACATGAATTTAAAATATGCGTCCAAGTTTCGTGGTTAAATCCATTTCTCAGCAACTGTAATACCTAGGTCAACCATATTTGGTCTATAGATAGTTCTTAGTGGGTACTTGACCTCAATTTCATGCTCGAGTGACTTTGTCAATTTCTTGTGGTTATGTCCATTTCTCAGAAACTGTAATACTTAAGACCCACCATATTTGGTCAATAGATAGTTCTTGGTGGGTACATGTCAGTCTGACACCTGGTGTGGGACCTTGACCTCAATTTCTTGCTTGAGTGACTTTGTCACTTTTTCATGGTTGTCCATTTCTCTGTAACTGTAATACCTAGACCCACTGTATTTGGTCTATTGATAGTTCTTGATGGGCCAGTCTGACACTCGACTCTGGACCTTGGCCTCAATTTCATGGTTGAGTGACTTTCATCCAAGTTTCTTGATTAAGTCCATTTTTCAACAACTGTAATACCTAGACCCATCTGTGTTTGGTCTGAAGATAGTTCTTAGTGGGTACATGCCAGTGTGACACCTGGCTTGGGACCTTGACCTCAATTGCATGCTTGAGTGACTTAGTCACACTTTGGAGATTAGGTCCATTTCTCAGCAACTTTAATACCTAGACCCACCATATTTAGTTAATAGATAGTTCTTAGTGTGGATAAATATCGGTATGACACCTGCCTTTTGACCTTGACCTCAATTTCTTTCAACACATTTTCCTTTGACTTGCAAAATGTCTGGTATCAGAAATCATTATTCTGTGTCCATGTGCATACTCAGGCGAGCCATGTTGTGTCCACTCTCATTTACCATAAATATCATACATTATTCAGTTACAATGCCTAAATGAAAGAGAAACGCAGGAATATTTTTTTTATTATTCAAAGAAACTGATGTACAAGAATTCTGGTTCATTGTTGTTTCC
Source organism: Mytilisepta virgata (assembly GCA_028015205.1). NCBI lineage: Eukaryota > Metazoa > Mollusca > Bivalvia > Mytilida > Mytilidae > Mytilisepta > Mytilisepta virgata. The sequence continues at coordinate 12,732,217 of CM051520.1, forward strand.
ATTTAATATTCAGTATTTAGTAGTCAGAAAAGGTAACACAAAATCAGTGATGCATCACATTCACATCACCTTCACATCACATTTACATCGTTCGCAAACACATGGCCTTGGAAATAAAATAACACACAAGATAAGTTTTATTTAATAGTTTTAATACAATTATTTTGATATACAAACCATAAAAATGTGGTGAATATACAAGGCATAAAATAACACAATTATCAACACAATTTTTTAAACTTTTCAACATGGCCAGATCCTGGCCGACTAATAAGGGGGTCAATGCTAAATTCTAAGATTACTTTCCTGAAAAGACCACTGATCAAAGAAAAAATGTGTAATAAAGAATATGTTGAACATGACCCTGACACAAAATCTAAACATGCATATTACAAAAGTAAGAAATCATACTTGCAAGGTCACAAGTATTTCCAACGAATACAGGTAGAGCCATGATAATGTATATATAATTGATGAAGGAATCGCATATTGATATGGCCAGTAGTTAAAAACTGCCCCACAGCACTTGGAGTGCTTTTAGTTTTTGTTTTCCCAATAAATCCATTGCATTTGTGAAATACATCTCACATGTAGTGGCTAAAATTTATGATTGCTGTAAATATTTAGTTGTAAATTTTATTTATAAATTTTAATTTCAATCTACTGAAAATATAAACTAAGATGTGTTTTAGAACATCATTATCATTTTTATCCAATGATAAAACAGATAATTGACAAAGCCCATTTCTGTTAATATTGTTGAGTGTCCACAAGGTCAAAGGGCAAAAATGAAAACTTAATTTTTTTGTAACTGGAAAAATTTACTGGGAAAACAAAAACTCAAAAATCAAAACCTTAAAATAAATTAAGTTGAATTAGTGATATTTTTTTTGGCATTCTACAACTAGAATCCTGTTGTATCTGCAATTGGACACACCATAGCTTACCTTTCACCTAAATTTCTGTAGGGTGTACATTTTTCAAGGTTATAATTTTTCTACGTAAAGTTCTAGAATGGATTAATTTAAAGCCCGTCCATCTGAAACGTGTAAGAGACTACTCGGTTTGTAAAATCTAAAATTGGTGTAGTTAAAATTTTTGCATGTTTCCATGCCTATAAGATTTTCACTCCTACTTCGGACAAGATTTCTCAGGTTTGTTAGACTTGTGGTTAAGTGCAGGTAGCAAACAGTCTTGTTTTAGAGATTTTGTATACAATTCTTTCAGATATAACAATAAGACTTACAGAGTTGATGATTTTGATTGGGATGCAAGACCAACTTCTACTTTCAAATTGAGAAAGGGTGAAGAAATTACCTATAAGGACTATTACAAAAAAAATTACAGTATAGACATTACCGATGATAACCAGCCCCTATTGATCAGCCGACCGAAAAAGAAAGACATTAAAGTAGGTCGCACAGATCCAATCTACTTGTTGCCAGAATTGTGTTGTTTAACGGGATTATCAGAAGAAGCTAGAGCAGATTTCAGTGTAATGAAGGATGTTGCAGCTCACACACGTATTGCACCACAGGGAAGGACCCAAACACTCACAGACTTCATTAAACAAATTAACAGGTAAAGAACCTCACAGATAGTGTGCATTCTAGCATTTCACAAATTCTAAATTTGGGCTTTCTTCTTGTGGCATATTTAACATAGGTTGAAATTGTACAAGATTAATAAATAACTAGTTGAAGCAGTTGCACAGCATATCCACAAACTACTCTTGTGTTTTTGAAATCCATACAATCCAAAGTAGTGCTGTAGCTATAGTTATTCGAGATATATATGGTTGCTAGGAAGAAATCGCAAATAAAGTAGTCTCAGGAAATTTACTAAAATTTGAATCACATATTTTGAAATTCAACTGATCTAGATTAGTCTTAAAGCTAATATGATCCGAAAGTAATAGTCTGACACTTTTAGGATATTTACCCAATTGGAATCCCATATTTTTGAAATCATACAATCAAAAGTAATGCTGTTGCTATAGTGATTCCAAAGATATATGGTTGCTAAGTAGAAATCACAAATAAAGTAGTCTTTGAGTCTTTCAGGAGATTTACGAAAATTGGAATCACTTATTTTTGAAGTCCAAATGATCCTAATAAATCTTAAAGCTAATATGATAATAAAAAAAAACTATAATCTGCTAAGTAAAATTCCAAAAATAATAGTCTTAAGACAGTTTCAGGAAATTTACCAAAGTTGGGATCACATATTTTGACATCTAGATGATCCCAATATGTGTTACTTCTGATGTGATCTGGAAAATACATGGTTTCTTGTCAAAAATCAATAATATAATGGTCTTTGAGCCTTCCAGAAAATTTACCAAAGTTGGAACCGAATCTTAAAATAATTCCGAAACCTTTAGCACAATCTACATTAGTGGTACAATTACTGAGTCAACTTTCAGTTCCGTAGTCCAAATAACATGAGAGGAGTTGCGTGACAAAAGAATAATGTATCCTAAGTCTACTTGTGTAGCCCGGTCCTCAGGGATGCTATTCAAATTCTGAAACCTTTGGCACAGTACACACAAGTGTAATCAATGACTCAAGTTTCATCATTCTACATCTACTGGTTACTCAGATTATCATGGACATTACTAAAGTACATAAGTACGCTGAACAGAAAAACAGAATAAATTTGACATATCAATCAACTTCATCAAATTGATCGACCTTAAGGGACGAGATCAAAAGTTCAATGTCGGATAAAAAACTTAATTCAAATAGTTTGGGGGTGGGGGGGTAAAAATCACTGGAAGTTTTGTTATCCGACATCGATTTTTGTATACGCCTATATTGGTCAATCAATTTTTCCCAAATTAAGTTAAGAGGGGGGTGGGGGGGTCAGTGAAAAAACTATGTGAATTAAGTTTTTTATCCGACATTGAACTTTTGATCTCGTCCCTAAGACAGATAAAATATAAGAGGTTATTATTTTTAGCAACATCCAACTTCAAATCCATTTCACCATGTGCATTTGATCAACTTAACCCCATTGGATAATAACATGTTATTTAAGTTCTTAAAGTTTTCAATAGAAGACGTATAAAATTTGAAATTAATGTGATAATCTTTTACTTGTAAAAGCTGATGTTTTAATATATTTTTTCATGATTTCAGCAATCAACAAGTGCGGCAAGAAATGGGTGGATGGGGATTGAGATTCTCAAATGAATTGGTACACATAAATGCTCGTGTAGCACCACAGGAGAAAATCATGCAGCGTTACGATACCATGGTAACTAATTTGGTAACATTTAAACCCCAGCCAAACATTTGTGAAACATCCATTAGAAGCTGTTGGTGATTATTTAAATCAAAATCTTAACATGAATGATATATATACTTAACATCAGAAATATATAGAATATAAATTGATTCCCTTTTAACTCGCCTGTCCTAAAAGGACATGAGCTTTTGCCATCACTTCTCTTCGGTTGTAAACCTTTTCAAATATCTTCTCCTCTGAAACATCTGACCAATTACAGCCATACTTAGTCTGAATGATCCTTAGGGTATCTAGAATAAAGTTTATATGTTTTATTTTATTGTCTGTCGAGAAACATGGCAGCCATGGCTAAAAATAGAACACGGGATAAACTGCATTTTATGTCAAAAACTAAAGCATTTAGAGTACCACTGACATGGGGTTTCATCAGGTCAAGATCTACCTGCCATGAAATTTTCAGACGAATCGGTCAACCATTTGTTGGGTTATTGCTTAATTGTTAATTTTAAAGAAATTTTGCAGTTTTAGGTTATTATCTTGAATATTATTACAAAGACAAACTGTAACCAGAAAAAATGTTCAACAGAGTAAGATTTACAAATGAGTCAACATGACCAAAATTGTCTATTGACCCCTTATAGGAGTTTTTGCCCTTGAAAGATTATTTACATGTAAACAGTAAATGTAATGGTGTGACATATTGTCACAGATGTTAAGAGCATAACTTGAAATAAATTAAATGGTAGCTGTAAATTAAAATAGAGGGTCAAGGTCATTGAAAAAGTCCATAACTGATGGTCCATAGCAACCATATATATATTTAGATTCAGGATCCTATTATTTAGCATACAAGTCAATATGAAGGGTCAAGGTCATTGAAAAAATCTATAGCAACCGATGGAAAAGTCCCTAGCAACCAGATATATTTGGTTAGGACCCCATAATTTACCTGTTCAAGTCAAAATGGAAGGTCAAGAGTCGATGCCATTGACAACCATATATATTTGTGTTCAGGATTCTATATTTTAGAGTTGTGTACAAGTCAATATTAAGGCAAAAAATGATGGTATACATTAAATAGCTAAAATAATCATTGTTGCAAGATCTAAACAAAAAATAACAGGTGAGCAATTCATGCTCTTGGGAGCCTCTAGTTATCTCACCGGGCTCAAAGGGCCATGTGAGCTATTGCCATCACTTGGCATCTGTCGTCATAAACTTCCTTTTTAAAGATCTCCTCTGAACCACTGGGCTGATTTAAACAGAACTTGACTGCAATGGTCCTTAGGTAGACCTCTTTCAGTAGTATATCCAAGATGGCCGTCAGAGCTGAACATAGTTAAACATAGGACCCTATGGGAAATTTACTAGTCCTTTGTTGGTCCTCTTTCATAATTGTATCTGGTGACCTTGTCCGCCATTGAAGATATCTGCCAGAGGGAAACATAGTTTAACGTAGGACCTAATGGAAAAAATCATCTAAAGATCTTGTTGGAACTTGACAGCAATGTTCCAGGCTGACGATCAAGATGGACATAGTCCATGTGAGCGATACAGGCTACAAGCTTATTCATACCAATGAATTTTAAGGATGAAGTTATTATGCTACAAAAGATTTCTTGAATATTATCAATGAAATAATTGTCACTTTTGTTGGAATTTGAAATTCTAATCACAGATGTCGTACAAATAAGTGAAATCAGTTTTGAAATAGGGCACTGATTTTTGAAAAGGCGCAAAGGTGAAATATAGGTATTACTTTCCGAGGCTTCAATAAAAAAAAAATTGATAACTTTGCACATATGATACCTACAATAAAGATTTATGGTCCACAGATATGCTATCGTATAGGGTTTGCAGCAGTATACATGTACTTGACATGGGACCCTGACCTCATTTTCATGGTTCACTGACTTCATAAACATAAATGTTAAATCTCCGTCCCAAATTTCATGGTTAAATCCATTTCTCTTCAACTGTAACACCTAGACCAACCATATTTGGTCTATAGATAGTTACTGGGTACCTGCCAGTCTGACACCTGGCTTGGGGCCTTGACCTCAGTTTCATGCTTGAGTGACTTTGTCACATTTTTGTGGTTAAGTCCATTTCTCAGCAATTAGAGTACCTTGACCCACCATAATTGGTCAGTAGATATATCTTGGTGGGTACATGTCAGTCTGACACCTGCCTTTTGACCTTTACCTCAATTTCACGATTGACCTGTTCGCATTTTCGTGATCAAGTCCATTTCTCAGAAACTAATACCTAGACCCACCGTGTTTGGTTTATTGACAGTTCTTGGTAGGTACATGCCAGTCTCACACTTGTCTTTGGACCTTGACCTCAATTTCAAGGTTGAGTGACTGTCATCCAAGTTTCTTTATTAAGTCAATTTTTCAGCAACTGCAATACCTAGGCCCACTGTGTTTGGTTTATAGATAGTTCTTAGTGGGTTCTTGCAAGTCTGTCACCTGTCTCTGGACTTTGACTTCAATTTTATGCTTGAGTGACTTCCTCACATTTTGGAGATTAGGTCCAACTTTAATACCTAGACCCACCATATTTGGTCGATAGATAGTTCTTATTGGGTACATATCGGTCTTAACTCCTGTCAGCTGAACTTGACCTGAATTTCATGCTGGAGTAACTTAATATACATTTTCATGATTTAGTCTATTTCTCAGCAACTGTACTACATTTGTAACTAGACCCACAGTATTTGGTTGATAGAAGTTCTTAGTATATACCAATTTAACATCTGACACCTTACCTTTGACCTCTATTTCATGCTTGACTGACTTATTTCAAATTTTGGGATAATATCCATTTCTCAGCAACTATAATACATAGACCAACCATATTTGGTCTATAGATAGTGCTTGGCGGGTACGTACCAGTCTGAGGCCATGACAGCTCACCTTGGACACAGTTTTAGGCTTGAATGACATGCATGAGATTTTTCAGACAAATTATCGCTCTACAATTACTGTTTCTTTTACCTGACTTGCAGTGTTTGGTATCAGATAATCATTATTCTGTGTCCATGTGCATACTCAGACAAGACATGTAGTGTGTCCACTTTTTTTCTTGTAAGCACTGACGCCTACAAACCTTCATGGATTTTATTTAAATTTATATTATAGTTGTGATTTAGTATTATGTCGGTCATGTTCGAATTTCAGTGCTGTACCATTTAATTCTTTTAAAAAGTTATCCTGTCAACGAGGGACATATTATGGTATTCCATTCTTGAATTTTTCCTGTAAAAGATCTCCTGAAACCACTGTCAGAGCCAAGTGGGAACAAAGTTTGGTGGAATGGTCCTTGGGTGGCCCCCTTCCAAAATTGTGTCTGGCATGCCCAACTTACAACCGACATGACTGCTGTTACTCAAAATAGAAAAAAGAGGAGATGAATTTTTAAAATCTTCTTGTTTGATATCACTTGACCAATTTAAATCAGACTTTGCAGCAATGGTCCTTAAATGGCCGTCAAAATTTCAAAATTGTCTGATGACCTGAATAGTGAACCAGATTACTGCCACATATGAACTTAGTTTAACACAGAACCCTATGGGAAATTCTTCTTGTCTGAAACCACTTGACCAATTTGTACCTCACTTGGCAGCAATGGTCCTTAGATTGTTTCAGAATTATGTCTGATGACCCTTATGTCAAGATGGCCACCACAACCAAAATATAGTTTTTAACATAGGACCCCATGAGAAAACCAGCCAAATTGCCTGCTACACTTAAATTTTAGTCCTGCTCAAGGTGGAAAAGTAAATGCAGGTGAGAGATACAGGCTCTTGAGAGCCTCTAGTTCTTTTAAAATATGGAAATTAATTGGAGTATCTGATGTCTGTTTGGGTATCAAATATTTGTTGGACATTCATGAGATCCTATGGTTACGTATTTCCTTTCACAGCTTAGCTATAAACAAGAAGATGCTGACTGGAGCCGTGATATGAGAGGAAAAGAATTGCTTACACCTGTTGATTTAAGTAGATGGGTGGTTGTATTTACCAGAAAGAATTCGGCAATGGCTCAGGATTTAGTTCAGACTTTGAGTAGAGTAGGACCTCCAATGGGAATGAGAATTAGTCAACCTGTACCGTAAGTTACCGTTCTGTAATTAGATATATTGCATAGATTTATTTAGAGTCTGTTAACACACAATAATACAAGATTTAATAATGTTAACACACAATAATACAAGATTTAATAATGTATCTAATGTGTTTTCGCAATCTCCATTGGATCACCTTTTCTAAATTGCCAAAAAGGACATCATATTTTTAATTTTATATATTTAGAAGATTGTCCTGTTTGATACGGCTTATGACAATTTGATAAAAATCTAAAGGGCCGGTTAACAATAATAGAATTAAGGCCCAAAAAAAAATGTTGTTTCTGGTTACGGCCCCCAAAAAAGTAGGGTCAGTAGGTAGGGATTTTTTTTTTTTTTTTTTGATTTACCATACACTGTCGTATTGTGTTGTAGTATCATTAATTATCCATGTATAATGTTGTCTGGTAGTTGACAAATACTATATGGTAACAGTACTCCAGCCTAAAAACAAAAGAAAAGGGGGCCTCGTTGGCCAAGTGGTCGAGTTAGTTCGTCATGACTACTAATGATGAATAGCCTGTCAACACCGGGGTTGTGAGTTCGAATCTGACCTGTGGCAGGGTGTGTTCGACTCTGATCTAAATTGACAAGGATTACCAGTTTTCCTACCGAAGGTCGGTGGTTCTCTCCAGGGACTCCGGCTTCCTCCACCATCAAAAACTGGCCTCTGCAAAATAGCCAAAATGTGCTGAAAACGGTATAAAACCCCAACTAAACAAACAAACAATGAAAATGCTAGGGTGCTGGTAAAGGGCACTTAGCAAGATATCCATTTTTAATCACACTTCATTGCCATAACCATTCTTAAGGGTAATATTGATGTTAATGGGTGCATCATAAATTCAGAGTACAATCATTGTGTATTGTATATCATCACCATGTGTTTGGTTTTTCGGTTTTTATACGCCCGTCAAAATTGACGGGACGTATTATGGTATACAAATGTCCGTCTGTCCGTCGTAAACATGTCACACCGTAACTTGAGAAATTTCACGAAACTTAACATAGTTGTTTCTTATGATGGTCAAACGATCTGTGTACTTTTTGGTGAAAATAAGATTAAAACTTTTTCAGTTACCGGACTTTGTAACTAAAACAGAAGTGTTTTTCCTCAACAATGTATGTTTGTTCTGTATTTTGACTTGGACATCACTTGAATCCGTATTTTTCAATCCGGAAATCAATGTCGGATAACAAAACTTGCAGAGATTTTTACCCCCACCCCCAAACTATTTGAATTAAGTTTTTTATCCGACATTGAACTTTTGATCTCGTCCCTAAAGGTCTGTATACTTTTTGGTGATGATTCAAAATTTCATTTTAGAGTTTTGAGTTTTTTGTAAAAAAAAAGGGGGGGGGTTCACATGTCGGGCCGTATATCAAAAACGATTTATGATTATTGCATCAAACTTTACACACTTCTTAGTTATATTAATCTGAAGATCTGTACACTTTTTCACGATGATTCTTTATTTTATTTTTGAGTTATAGAAGTTTTATTGAGCTTTTTGGTAAAAAAGGTATTCTTTTTCGGTCACATTTCGTGCCGTATCTCTATTGCTTAAAAGTTTACACGCTTATGTTTTGCCGGGTTTCCATATACATCCCACCAGCAGCTCCACTAAATAAAGGATGATTCCAAAAACATTTATTATGTTTTTTCACAAGATGGGTGTATCATGCGCTCGTGGCACAGCTGTTTATTGAAAATTACTGAATGGATTGAAACCAAACATGGCATGGATGTTAGTCTCAAGGTCTTTTACCAAGTGATCTTATTATTGGTATGTGAGCTTGTAATGATGATCTAAAGAGCAGGGTAATTATTGTGTACCCCTTGCAAACATAGTTTTAGGAGTTTTAGCAATTGCTCTGTCCATAGTTCTTCATCAGATTCACATACTGAAGGAGACTTTGCATGTTTTCTCCCTGCTCAAGCCGGTATGGGACATTGTATTGCCCAGCAATACTTTCAGAATGCTTGTTCAATGGAAGGAAAATGGATTGTGACCTTAGCCAGTTGTAGATCATTTGGATCAAACTTTACATTTCAGATGTGAAATTCCTGATGACAGAAATGACAGCTATTTGTCTGCCTTGCGTCAACAGGTACAACAGGATACACAGATGGCACTTTGTATTTTACCAACAAATAGAAAAGATCGCTATGATGCAATTAAAAAATTCTGCTGTGTTGATCACCCAGGTAAAGTAGTGAATTAAGTTATTAAATTGCCTTAAAAAGTATTGATGCTTTGGTGCTATTCAGAAATCCAAGATGACTGCCAGCATCTAACATGATAAAACTTAAATTCTGTGGAAAAATGTATTCAAAATTCTTGTTCTGAAGTACAGTTGAACAGATTTCAGGTGAAATTGGGTAGTCGTATCTTTTTATTCACATTCACTATAATAAATATATTGTCTAAATGTATTCTTGAATTCAAAAAGTTGTCTTACCTGTTTAATGAAACATTTTTTATTCAGTTCCAAGTCAGGTTGTTGTAGGAAGAACCTTGTCAAAGAAACAGATGTTAATGTCAGTGGCTACAAAGATTGCAATTCAGCTTAACTGTAAACTTGGTGGAGAGGTCTGGCATCTGGAAATTCCTGTAAGTCTTTACAAGTACCTGCTTTCTTACTAAATGACTGTGGTGTAACTATTTGAAATTAACAGAAAGTTGTTTTTGTGTTGTAAACCTACGTATTTACATTATAGATACTGTGGAACTATTTATTTTTTGTGGGTATCAGTTTTCTTGGTTTATTAAACATTCTAATCTTAAAGGATACAGCATATCCTGTTTATAAAGCAGTATTAAATACACAATTAAATTTTATATTCATGGTTTCCGTGTACCCAGAAAAATACCAATAAAAACTAGTATTCAAAATAAATTGTATCCACAGTATGTATGTTTTACTTGATCAAAGTTTTTTGCTTCTAAGGAATTCTTTCCGAAGCAGACTGTTATTCAGAAAAAAGACTACCAGCTTTGTGTTTTGGGGACTTTGTACATATATACATCATAGTACTGGATACAGTATTGTGTTAAGATACATCTAGATAATAAATTAATAATAAATAAAATCACAAATCATTGTCAATTCAAACTTATTTCTGAAAAAGAAAACTTTTAAGTGAAACATACTGAAAATAGGAATGAAACTACATTAGAGAACATTACAGAAAAGAATTCTGGACAGTACAAAATATGTCTCAGTAGTTCTCTTGTGGATTCATATAGTACAATGTATGTATGTATTTATTGTAGAATGTGTAATTAAATGGTGCTTGGTGTGATTCAATATTCAGATCATTTAAATTGAGGATGCCTATTTTAAAGTGGCTGCAAACAAGGAAGATGATATGTTAAAAATATGGTTATGAAATCAGTAGCCACTTCAATAGGAATTTTCAAAATGCTCAATTCATTTCTTCTATTCATATTCATTTATCATGCAAATTAGCTGAAGAATCTGATGGTTGTTGGAATTGACAGTTACCATGATTCAGCCAAAAAGGGCCGATCAGTCGGTGGTGTAGTAGCCAGTACGAATCCTGCCCTTACTCGCTATTATTCTCGCTGTACTTTCCAGCATTCAATGCAAGAATTATCTGATGGTCTAAAAGTCTGTATGAAAGGTTTGCATTTAAAGTAGTAGGCAGATACTCTGAAAAAAATTCCAATCTGCATATTTCTTAATAGAGACTCACAAAAAGTACAACATCATGAAGATTGTGAAAAATATGTACAAATTTTTAGCTCTCCTGGCCCAAAAGGCCATGTGAGCTTATGCCATCACTAGGCGTCCGTCGTCGTCATTGTCGTCATGAACTATTTCAAAAATCTTCTCTGAAACTACTGGGCAAAATACCTTCAAACTTTAACTGAATGTTCCTTACGGTATCTAGTTTATAAATTATATCTGAAGTTTTGATCTGTCAACAGACATGGCCACTGTTGCTAAAATTAGAACAAAGGGGTCAAATGCAGTTTTTGGCTTATATCTCAAAAACCAAAGCATTTAGAGCAAAACTGACATGGGATAAAAATGTTCAACAGGTCGAAGATCTACCAGCCTTGAAATTTTCAGATGAATCGGACAACCCTTTGTTGGGTTATTGCCCCTGAATTGTTAATTTTAAGGAAATTTTGCAGTTTTAGGTTGTTATCGAATATAATAATAAAGACAAACTGTAAACAATAAAAATGTTCAGCAAAGTAAGATCTACAAATAAGTCAACATGACCAAAATCATCAATTGACCCCTTGTAGGAGTTTTTGCCCTTGAAAGATTATTTACATGTAAACAGAAAATAATGGTCTGAAATTATCACATATGTTAAGGGTGTTACTTGAAATAAATTAAATGGTAGCAGTACAAGTAAAATGGAGCGTCAAGGGTCAAGGTCATTGAAAAATTCCATAGCAACTAATGAAAAAGTCCCCCATATATATTTGGATTAAGGACCTTATAATTTACCTGTACAAGTCAAAAAGAAAGGTCAAGGGTCAAGGTCATTGAAAAAGTCCCCGTATGTATTTGGGCTCAGGATTCTATATTTTAGCTGTTCAGGTCAATATTAAGGAGAAAATTGTGACTGTATACATTAAATAGCAAAAATAATCATTGATGCAAGATCTACTTGTACACAAAAGATAACAGGTGAGCGATTCAGGCTCTTGGGAGACTCTTGTTATCCGTAGCACATTTGTATCAAAGATTTGAGCTATTTTTGTTTGCAATATTTGTTTAAAATTTCATATTTTGCTAGAAAAGGCAGATATTTTACATTTATTTAATAAATCTAATATTCTTTTAACCTAAAACCTTATTTTAAAACATGAAAATGTCTTAATCCAAAATTATCTGTAAATATATTTTTTCGTAAAATATTTGAAATTTAAATTGATAATGAATTTTAGTGTATTTTAATGTTCAGCTGGTAGGAAAATTAAATCCTTGTAACTTATTGTGAGGCCCTAAAACATGTTAGCATTAATTGTCCATGGTTCAAAAGAGATGAGTAGCTTTACAGGTAATGATAGTACATGAACATTAAAGGAGGACAGCTAGTAGTGTCCAGGCTTCTTGGATTTTTGGGGTTTTTTTTTTGTTTTGCCAAACATTTTTTGTATAAAGAAAAGAGGTCAGCAAGTAGAATAAACATAGGTCTTCTAATGGTTTGGTTAAGGTAAGTCTGCTAAGTAATATGGAAGAGTTTGTGTGCTGGACATCTAAAGGTAATAACCCTCTGCTCTTGGCTGTGTGAACAAGGTTTAAAGAAATTTGGATAGTATTCATTAAAGGTAATAACATTGTCTTGAAAAATATTTGCTTTTGAAAAATTAAGTTGGGCAGCCAGGGGAAGATACTGCTGTTGGTTCATATTCATGTTTTTTTGTGTGACATGTCCTGTTTCAGTGATGTTTGCCATCAGTGATTGTCTTTGTTCAGAAAAAAAACCTATATAAACCAAATGTATATCAGACAATACAAGAATGTTCATAAAGGTTTTCACTGACTGTATTTGGTTTTATCATGCTTGACAACTAATACATATTTGCTTTATAGTTGTATATTGTTGCAGTGTTTGTCAGCATGATATGTGTTTTTGTTTGCTTTAGATGTTGCCAGGGTAGAAAATGCTTATACTAATATTCTTTTTTACAGTTCATTTCTAACATACTTAACTTCACTGACCAAATTTTTCAACGAGTGAAGAAGATACTGTTGACAGGGATATTTTTGTGGCCAGTTATTATCGCTCCTTTGGTCATCATGAACCTGTAAAGGGTAAAGCCTGTCTCAGTTGTACATATAGTAGCAGTTGACAGACTACTGAACAAGACAGCTGATTTCGAAATTAAAATCTACTCTTTTTAAGTATCCAGAATAGCTTGCCTTAATTGTATTTCAGCTGCATAATTTGGATATTTTTGTCCCCTGCCGCAACAAGGAGCAGGGCTTTGTAAGCACTCTACATTTCAAAACAGATTTTAATCAGATTTGTAACAGATTTATATCATTTCAAAAAACAGCACTGACAGATTAATTTTCTTAGAGTTTTTGCCTGTGAACAGTTGAAATAGGGTAAAATTGTGTTTGTAAGCACTCTCATGTCTACATTTCTCAAATTTATTTAAATTTATGCCAAAGGTTTAGATTAAAATTCTTTCAGATAAGTTTTGAAAAACCACTCTAAAGAATTACAGACCTGTTTACCACTACGATTTTGGCGTAGTTTCTACGATTTTTTGTACTCAAATTACGCTCTACGCCCAAATAGGTCATTTCTACGCTTTCAAAGATGTTACAGTAAAAAAAATCGGCAGTATGTAATTTTGTGTCTAAAGGAAGTTGTCCGAACGCAAAACGGAGTCTTTGTCTTTTACGCGTTCGATAATGAATATATAAGTATGTATTAGAAACGTTCTGGTGATCGTTGACTGTCAAGTTTGACACATGGCGCGATGCCGAAACGAAAGAATAATGTTGAAGGTAACACTGACAAGCTGTATTATTTAATTTTTAACCGGATTTTCATAGGAAACTATCGGTTCTTAATTTGGTGATGTACGGCGGGCGGCTGCCAAACAGTGTCCGTGCAATAACTTATGAACTGTTCAACCAAAGTTTTTCAAATTTTAATATGTTGTTACTGATGACAAATTGGAGGTCAAGTTCGATATTGACGATTTTCACTTTCACCGTTCAAGAGTTAAGAGGTATGGTTCTTGAAAGATTGAAAAATGGCTTTCCCAGTGGTGTCCGTGTGATAACTTATGAACTGTTCAACCAAAGCTTTTCAAATTTTAATATGTTGTTACTGATGACAAAATGGAGGTCAAGTTCGATATTGACGACTTTCACTTTCACCGTTCAGGAGTTATGGTTCTTGAAAGATTGAAAAATGGCTTTCCCAGTGGTGTCCGTGTGATAACTTATGAACTGTTCAACCAAAGCTTTTCAAATTTTAATATGTTGTTACTGATGACAAAATGGAGGTCAAGTTCGATATTGACGATTTTCACTTTCACCGTTCAGGAGTTATGGTTCTAAAAAATTGAAAAAGGCAGTTCAAGTCGTCGTTTCCATGCAAAGGTCATTTGTTGTTGTCAAGTTATTACTTTTCTTGTGGCATATTTGTATCATTCTTCCATCGACCATACATATATTACAAGACAACAACTGTTTGAAAGTGGGAATCTGGAAAGTTATTGGAGTGACCACAAGATTCTTTGGATTCATATAAAATAAGGTTATAATCTCATTGGCGTATTTCTTTCATTATTGACTTCATGATTTCTGCCTACCAACCCCTGCTTAACAAATGTGTGTGTACTTATATACTCTCAAAAATTCCAATATTTGTCACTATATGTAGGAGGTCAAGATTGATTTTTGCCTTTCCATTTCTGAACCCTACAAAAATTCATTTATATTTCTTTACTTCATCCTGTTTGGGAATCCAGATTTGCAAACATCATTTCCATGCAGGAAAATCCGGTTTGCTGTCCTTCGACAGCCTCTTGTTTTTATATTGTTTGAAAATCTAGTCATTGTTGTTTAACTGACTTATTGTTATAATAAAAGTTTGAAATAATTTGAACTGTTCAAAAGTTTTCAATTAGTTACATATTGTGATGCCAGACATATTGCAAAACGCAAATACGAGCAAGAGGTCAGAGAACATAAATGTTTTGATGTTTGGACCAAGGACAGACCATGGTTCTATCTTTGGATTTACAAGAGAATGACTTAATAAAATTTAGGAAGAAAACATATCATTATTGTGTTCAATATAACTAACCCTATTGAATTTATATATTTGGTATCTTCAAAATATGACTCTAAAAGCTCTCAGAATGCAGGATTTTGCATCTAGTTTTTCAAAACAATTCTGGGGGGGGAGGCATGCCCCCAGACCTCCCTACCAAGTTCGCGGCGCGTTGCGCCGCTCATCAGTGATAGTAATTTTTAGGACTTGTAAAATCTAAAACTACACCTAAATATTGAAAACTACACTTTCTAAATGTATAAACTACACTACTAGCTTAAATGGGGTAAACAGGTCTGGAATTATTAGGGCCCGCCATGTTCACCCTATAGTAATCAGTCTTGTGCGTCCATCTGTCCGTCAGCATTTCCTTTGCCGTACGATAACTTAAGATTGCCTTCACGGATTTTTATAATTTTTATAAACAATATTGGACTTGACCAAAGGAAGGTCCCTTTCGGTTTTGAGGAAAATCGGACAACAAATTTTGGGAAAAACTTTTTTTTATATGAAAAAAAATGCATATTTTGAGAATTAACCTTGTGTCGTATGATAACTTCAGATTGCCTTCACAGATTTTCATAAATTTCATACACAGTGTTGGACATGATCAAAGAAAGGTCCCTTTTGAATTTAAAGAAAATTGGGAAACACTTTTTGGGGGAAAACTTAGTTTTTATATGAAAAAAAACATATTTTGACAATTACCACTATGTTGTATGATAGCTTAAGATTGGCTTCACAGATTTTCATAATTTTATACACAGTGTTGGACATGATTAAAGGAAGGTTCCTTTTGATTTTGAGGAAAATTGGGCAAAAACTTTTTTATATGGAAAAAGGCAAATTTTGAGAATTTAGCTTCATGCTTTTTATACGACCGCAAAATTTTTGCGGTCGTATATTGGTATGACGTCGTCGTCGTCGTCTGCGGCGTCGTCCGAAGACATTTGGTTTTCGCACTATAACTTTAGTATAAGTTAATAGAAATCTATGAAATTTAAACACAAGGTTTATGACCACAAAAGGAAGGTTGGGATTGATTTTGGGAGTTTTGGTTCCAACAGTTTAAGAATCAGGGGCCAAAAAAGGGCCCAATAAGCATTTTTCTAGGTTTTCGCACAATAACTCTAGTATAAGTAAATAGAAATCTATGAAATTTTAACACAAGGTTTATGACCACAAAAGGAAGGTTGGGATTGTTTTTGGGAGTTTTGGTCCCTACAGTTTAGGAATTAGGGGCTAAAAAAGGGCCAAAATAAGCATTTTTCTTGGTTTTTGCACAATAACTTTAGTATAAGTAAATAGAAATCTATGAAATTTAAACACAAGGTTTATGACCACAAAAGGAAGGTTGGGATTGATTTTTTGAGTTTTGGTCCCAACAGTATAGGAATTAGGGGCCAAAAGGGTCCAAAATTAAACTTTGTTTGATTTCATCGAAAATAGACCTAGTGGGGTTCTTTGATATGCCGAATCTAACCGTGCATTTAGATTCTTAATTTTTGGTCCCGTTTTCAAATTGGTCTAGATTAAGGTCCAAATGGTCCAAAATTAAACTTAATTTGATTTTAACAAAAATTGAATTCTTTGGGTTCTTTTATATGCTGAATCTAAACATGTACTTAGTTTTTTTATTATGGGTCCAGTTTTCAAGTTGGTCCAAATCTGGGTCCAAAATTAAAGCTAAAAAAGGGGTAAATTATTTTTTTTTTGGGGGGGGGGGGGGGGGCAATTCTCCACAGCATATTGTATTGCACAAGAAGCAAAAAATTGAATATAAATTCAAATCATATGACCAATTCTAAGTTCTTTGATTTCAGTTATTCTGTGTCAGAAACCTATTATGTGTCAAATATTTGAAGAAATTTTCAATTGCACAGTATTGCGCAATAGCAAGAAATTGATATGTGTGCCCTGTTATCAAAACTTTATTATTAACAAATTCCATTGGAAATTTGCCAATATAAAATGTGCTGATGAAGCTTTTTTGTTTATCTTATCTAAACTGCTTTTAATATGTATATTTAAAATTTGCCATCCATGACTATGATGTCATTTTCTATTTTAATATGTTATGGTGTATTTAAATGGGCTGTTATGGTTGCAAAGTATAAAGAAATGGGGGGGGGGGGGGGGGGGGGGTAAATGAGAAATTGGGGAGGGGGTAATTTTTTCTCATTTCATATTTCATAAATTAAAAAGAAAATTTCACATTTTTTTTAGCAAAAAAAAGGGGGGGGGTTACAATAAATTTTATTGTTTTTTGTTTTTTTTTTTGGGAGGGGGGTCAATGTGTAACCGGTGGTATTTTTGGCTAATAACAAACACCAGTTGTCTAGGGTTCTATATACTTTATTGTGGTTAACGGTAGACAATGGTAAAAATACCCTCGCATGAGGTGCAAAGGTTATTGCCTGGTACAATCTTCAGATCATCATCAAAAATATCAAGTACAGTAGTGTAATCAGTACATCAGGTATAAATCTTAGATATGAAGTTTTATAGTTCTGGGGTTGAAGACTAGATTTCAACAAAATCAGTTAGGCAAAGTAAACAAAGTCTCCATTTTCTTAGACAAATTTTCCAGTTCTGCCTTAGAACAAAGGAATAGAGAGATTTCCCTCCAAAATCAAAGTGACCAATAAGAAGTATGAAAATTAGATGGCAAAGGTGAAGATGGCTATAATTAGCAAACATAGGTATATTTAGAAACAAGTTTCACTGAGCCATGACTATAGGTATATTAAAACCTGAAGTCACTGAACCATGACTTTATTGATAAACTACAGTGTAATCAAAATTATCTTTATTAAAAACTCAATATCAAATCTAGTTTGATATTTAAATGAATGCAATCAGCTTATCAATAAATAAACATTACAATCAATATTAATCATAGACAAATTAATTGCTGCACTCTGAAAATCTAAATAAAATATCTAATTAATTATATACAACTAAAAATACACTCTACCACATACTCCCCCCACCCGGAAAATGACGTCTCGTCATTTGCTATCAGGTAGGTGAGTTGGAGTTCGGTGTCTTGAGAATCTCTAATATGGCTTTTCCTGCTTCCTGCTGCAACCCTGAAAATAAATCAGATTTAACTAAATTGGTGATACAATCCACCTTCTTCATCCAATCCGTTCTGGTGTCACAGTGCACTGCAGCCTTGCTGGTATCATACTCTCCAGATGTAAACCAAGCTGGTGGTCTTCGCTGTCTACTGGATCGACGAACAGGAACAGGTGTTTCTTCATCAGACTCGTCATCAGATGGCTCTTCCTGGTGACTCTGATCTTCTGGTTCCAGCGCGCTTTCCTGTGAACCATCTTCATCAGCAATTGATAAAGAATGGGCGTCCCCATCTGGTTCTTGTTCTTCCATCACAGCTTCCTGGGTATCCTGCTGTGGTTCCTCATCAATGTCCTCGACAGGAGTGTCTTCAGCAATGGATGGATCGCTGTCTCCTTGTCTGTCCTCATTGATGTAGACAAATTCTGCCTCCTCGTCAGATGATGTATCTCGCTCTGGGGGTACTGAATCTGTCTTGTCCTGTTCTGTCTCTTTTAGTTGCTGATTCTTCTTTCTTTTGGCAGGAATAGGTCTCTTCTGTCTCGGTGCTGGTACAGGTGATGTCTTTCTGTCTGTTGTGTATCCGATGGGAAGCAGAAGGTTTCGGTGAAGCGTTCTTACTCTTCCTTCGCCATCTTCTCTCTGGACACTGTAGACTGGAATCTCAGAGTTTGGTTGGCTGATGACTATATAAGGTTCCTGCTCCCATTTATCAGCTAACTTGTGCTTCCCATCGAATGCGACAATCTTCACCAGTACTCTATCCCCCGGCATGATGGTTCCACCTCTGATCTTTGTGTCGTATCCTTCCTTCTGTTTGGTTCTTGCTTTCTCTGCGGCTTCAGCTGCTAACTGGTATGCTTGGGCCAATCTGTCCTGTAGATCTTTCATACACTTGGTACTCAGCTGTTTCTCGTGTCTGTGAAGTCCAAAGGTAACATCTATTGAAAGTCTTGGGTTGCGTCCAAACATCAATAGGTAAGGTGTTTGTCCTGTGGACTCGTGGCGAGTTGAGTTGTAGGCATGTACCAAGGGTCCTACATAAGCTTTCCAGTTGGCCTTTTGGTTTGGTTCCAGTGAGCCTAGCATGTTCAACAAGGTCCTATTGAAGCGCTCACACATCCCGTTGCCCATTGGGTGATAGCTGGTTGTCCTGGACTTCCTCATACCTGTGAGCTGACAAAGTTCCTTAATAACCTTGCTTTCAAAATTAGCACCCTGGTCGGAATGAATCCGCAAAGGAATGCCATAATGAATCACAAAGTTATTAAACAGGGCTTCTGCTGTTGTCTTGGCCAGTTGGTTTCTAGTTGGAATAGCTTGTGCATATCTGGTAAAGTGGTCTGTGATGATCAGGATATGCTGGTAACCTCCTTTGGATTTCTCGAGGGTGAGGTAGTCCATACAAACTAATTCCAGTGGAGAGGAAGTGGCTATTGGTACCAATGGTGCTCGCTGATTTGTTGGCGTCTTGCGTCTCAAGCATCTTCCGCATTGCTCAATCCAATCTTCTGTGTCTTTGTACATCCCTGGCCAGTAGAACCTGTCTCGAAGTAAAGAAAGTGTTCTGTCCTTTCCAGGATGGCCCATATCGTTGTGGAGAGCTTGGAGTACTGTAGAGGTATGAGCAGCTGGTAACACAAGTTGTCTTTTAAGTTCCTCGTTGACTGTAACTTCCCTGTAGAGTATATCATCAATCAGTCTCAGTTTGTTGTAATGCCTGATGAGGGGATTACTGCTACTTTCTTCTTTAGATGGCTTCTTGTGCATGTTGATGGAATCAATGCATTTCTTCAGTACTGGGTCTTGTGCTTGTACCTCCTTCCAATCAATCAGATCACAAATGTCTGTTCCCTCTGGTTCACTGTCTAAATCTGTCTGAACAACTTCTGGTGACACAGCTAAACTCTCAACATAAGTCTTCGGAAGTGTTGAATTGCAGATGGCTTGGACTGATTCGCTGTGAATACAACATCTGTCGTCAGAATCTGTGTCTGGTGGTATGCGACTCAAAGCATCCGCATCAGCATTGGTTCTTCCGGGGCGGTACTTGATGTCAAAAGTGAAGGCGGCTAAGGAGGCCAACCATCTGTGCCCAGTGGCGTCCAACTTTGCTGTCGTCAAAACATAGGTGACAGGGTTGTTGTCGGTTAGTACAGTGAACTTCCGGCCATAAAGGTAGTCCTTGAATTTGTCCGCTACTGCCCATTTTAACGCAAGAAATTCTCTTTTGTGTGGTGGATAATTCTTCTCTGCTCTATTCAATCCACGGCTGGCATAACTTATGACCCTCTTCTGACCATTCTGTTCCTGGTACAGCACTGCTCCTAAAGCATCACCTGAGGCGTCTGTGTGCAGCTCAAAGGGTAAGGAGTAGTCTGCATAGCCAAGTATTGGTGCTGTGACTAGTTTCTCTTTCAAAGTCTCAAATGCTTGGTCTTGTTCTTTTCCCCATCTCCATTCTTTCTTCTCTTTTGGTTTCTTCTTCTGTTTCTTACCAGATGGTATTGGCATGAGGTCAGTCAATGGCCGGCTTACTCTGCTGAAGTTCTGGATAAAACGTCGGTAATACCCAACAAAGCCTAGGAATCTACGGACGTCCTCTGGTGTTTTCGGCTTCGGCCAATTCATAATGCGCTCTGTCTTGTCTCCATCAATCTCTATCCCTTCTTCTGATACCACATGGCCAACATACTTTACCTTTCTCTTAAAGAATTCACATTTCTTTGGTGACAGCTTCAAGTTGGCTTCCCTTATTCTGTTAAAGACCAAATTGATGTTTTCCAGGTGTTCTTCATACGTCTTTCCATAAATAATCACATCATCAATAAAAATGCAGCAAACTTTGAGGTTCAGGTCTGAAAGGCAGTCTTCCATCAATCTTTGATATGTAGCTGGGGAGTTGGTGAGTCCGAAAGGCATACGGTTGTATTCATAGAAGCCAAGGGGTCCTACGGAGAAAGCTGTGCGCTCTTTGTGGTCTTCCTTGATCTCTACCTGGTGATAGCCTGATTTCATGTCGATGACGGAAAAGTATCGACTGCCATTGAGACAATCCAGGAGCTCCTCCACACGTGGTAATGCGTAACTGTCTTTTTTAGTGTTTAGATTCAGCTGACGATAATCGACACATAGCCTCAGGGTATTGTCCTTCTTCTTTACAAGAACTACATTGGATGCCCATGGAGAATGAGATGGTCGAATAATTCCTGTATCCAAAAGTTGACGTATGTGTGATCTAACTTCCTCATACATTGATGGCGGTATTCTCCGGTAGCGTTGTTTAAATGGTTTCTCCTCCAGTAAATCAATTCTGTGCTGTACTTTGTCTGTATGGCCTACATCATGGTCACCTTTGGAGAATATGTCTGTGTAGGTAAGTATTAGTTCTTTCCCTCTCCGAAGTTCATCTTCGGTTAAGTCGCTTTTGGTGATGTCAACTTTGTCTAAAATGGATGTGTCCGGTTCGATGTTTGGTTCCTGTGGTGTGGGTTGGATGGTAACTGGTTGGAGTTCACAGATGATTCCTTTGTGTGGTATGCAAATGGTTCGTGTTGTTACATTGGATACATTGACTTCTATCGTTCCGTTGTTTTTGTATCTGTACTGATGAAGCTGAGGTTCGATGTCAAGGTCCTGATTATCTGATGCTAAGGTTGAAGACTGTAAAAGTGATGATGTGTCCTTGTATATAAGTTCCTTGTCAAGATATCCCTGAATCCTCATAGTAGTGTTGGGTGGTATGGTAATCTTGTGTGGTTCCAAACTTTTAACCAATGCAAGTCTATTTTGGTTTCTGGTAAGTTCCTTTTCCCTCAAGGTGATACATCGGAAAGTGAGATACCACGGTGTCTTTAAGTTGGCGTTCTGTAAAAATCTCTCTCCGTGTTGATTCTGTAGGTCGAAAAGCATAGAGTCCAGTATGTTGGTTCCTATTAACAATGGTACATGTTGGCTGTAGTTACTGTCTGGTGTTATCAGTAAAACATGTGTCCGGTAGTTGTTGACTCCAGGTGTTGAAATGTTGGCTTCGATGTAACCGGAGTACGGTAACTGAGTTCCTCCTGCACACTCTATGTCTAATATTGATTCAATCTTTCTGAGTGGTGTTGACTCTGAGAGATGTTTCTTGTAGTATGACTCGCATAAAGTTGAAACTGTGGAACCAGTATCAAGCAGTGATGGAACTTCTTTACCTTCTAGTAGTACTGTTGTCTCTGTAGGTTGTCCAAATAATCCAGTTGGTGTGGTACGTACTAAGTTGTTCTTGATACTGGGACCATGTCCTGTCCTTCTGGTTAAGCCTAAAACCGGCCCCACGTTGGGCGCCATTATGTAACCGGTGGTATTTTTGGCTAATAACAAACACCAGTTGTCTAGGGTTCTATATACTTTATTGTGGTTAACGGTAGACAATGGTAAAAATACCCTCGCATGAGGTGCAAAGGTTATTGCCTGGTACAATCTTCAGATCATCATCAAAAATATCAAGTACAGTAGTGTAATCAGTACATCAGGTATAAATCTTAGATATGAAGTTTTATAGTTCTGGGGTTGAAGACTAGATTTCAACAAAATCAGTTAGGCAAAGTAAACAAAGTCTCCATTTTCTTAGACAAATTTTCCAGTTCTGCCTTAGAACAAAGGAATAGAGAGATTTCCCTCCAAAATCAAAGTGACCAATAAGAAGTATGAAAATTAGATGGCAAAGGTGAAGATGGCTATAATTAGCAAACATAGGTATATTTAGAAACAAGTTTCACTGAGCCATGACTATAGGTATATTAAAACCTGAAGTCACTGAACCATGACTTTATTGATAAACTACAGTGTAATCAAAATTATCTTTATTAAAAACTCAATATCAAATCTAGTTTGATATTTAAATGAATGCAATCAGCTTATCAATAAATAAACATTACAATCAATATTAATCATAGACAAATTAATTGCTGCACTCTGAAAATCTAAATAAAATATCTAATTAATTATATACAACTAAAAATACACTCTACCACAAATGTGCAACTTCATAGTGTATTGCACAAAAGCTAAAAAAAGGGGTAAATTATTATTTTTTTTTGGGGGGGGGGCAATTCTCCACAGCATATTGTATTACACAAAAGCAAAAAATTGAATATAAATTCAAATCATATGACCAATTTTAAGTTCTTTGATTTCAGTTATTCTGTGTCAGAAACCTATTATGTGTCAAATATTTGAAGAAATTTTCAATTACACAGTATTGCGCAATAGCAAGAAATTGATATGTGTGCCCAATTTTAAATTTTAAATTGGTTATTTCTGATTTATATATAAAAACTAAATAATACTGATATGGTTTGAATAGGTAAATTAAAAATTTTTAAGTTCTTAGACAACATTCATTCTGTGTCAGAAACCTATGCTGTGTCAAATATTTATTCACAATCCAAATTCAGTATTGTATCAAGCTTGAATGTTGTGTTCATAATTGCCCCAACTATTCAGGGTTCGACATCTGCGGTCGTATCTAGCTGCGCCCAGCGGAGCATTTTATTGATAGATAAAATGAATCTATGAAATCACAACTAGATTTTGAAGTGTTTTTGATTCCCATGAGTTCAATCGCACAAGCCGGCGGGGTCCTTTCTGACATGGTCAATATTCTAGTTTTTCTTGAGAGTTATCCTGTGTATAACAAAAATGTATGCAAGTACTGACAACAATTGCTCAGAATAGTGTAAGTTCAAACATTGCAGTTCCATCTTTGGTAATTTTTTCCAGGGGCCACACTGGCATTAAAAAACTTGTCGCCAAAGCATAATTTTTGTCGCCAGTTTCAAAATTTGTTTGCCAAGATGCATTCCCCCCTTTTAGCTCGCCTGACCTAAAAGGCCATGTTAGCTATTGCCATCACTTGGCATCCGTCGTCGTCCGGTGTAAACTTTTTCTTTGCATATCTTCTCCTCTGAAACCACTGGGCCAATCGTGACTAAACTTTAGTGGATTGATTCTTAGGGAATTTGGCTTATATCTCAAAAACTAAAGCATTCAGAGCAAAACTGGCATGGGATAAAAATGTTCATCAGGTCAAGATCTACCTGTCATGAAATTTTCAGACGAATCTGTTAAGCCTTTCTTGGGTTATTGTCCCTAAATTGTTAATTTAAAGGAAATTAAAAATTATATTTTAGGGGGACTCAGGCCAAGTGGTCTAGCTAATTCGTCATGACTACTAATGATCACTATCCTCTCAACATAGAGGTTGCTAGATCGAATTTCACCTGTGGCGGGGTGTGTTCGACTCTGATCTTAATTGACAAGGATTGCCAATTTTCCTACTGTAGGTCAGTGGTTCTCTCTGGGTAATTCAGCTTCCTCCACCAATAAAAACTGGCCAATGCCAAATAGCCAAATGTGCTGAAAATTGCATAAAACCCCAACTAAACAAACAAAAGATGATTTTTTTTCATTTCAAAATGTTTAACAAAATTTTGCATCAGAAATATTGCCAAGTATAAAATTCTGTTGCCAGACATGATAAAAAAATTGCTTTTTGCGACATTGGTGAAGCCCCATGTTTCCCCTGTATTTTGAGGACTCTTAGACATTCCTATGTTGGGAGAAAATATAAGTAAACATATTAAACTAAAACTTTCTATCTTGTTATTTATGTTATTGACCCAATATCAGCAGGGGACTTAGGCTATTCTATAGCAGTCTTTGTATCATAATATTTGATGATTTAAAGTCTTGCAAACTTGATTTTATTTGGAAAATCAGGAAAGGTGCACAAAAATATCCTGGTGTATATTAAACTGCATACTTGTTTTAGTTGCTGTGAGGCCAATTATACTTGCATTGTAGATTTTCATCATCCACAGCAAAGAAAAATGCTTTGGTGGGGGGGTTTTATGCAGAAAACAAAAACATAACAGAAAGATCACCAAAAAGGACCTGCAATAATTTAATGAAAACAAAATTTGAGCAGGACAATTATTGAGGGTGTGGACAAGGATGAAATTTTGATCAGTCAGTTTTAATTGGCCTTGCCGATCTAAAATCATTATATTTAAGAACTTTTATGCTTTGTGTCACAAAATTAAAATCAAACTTTTTATACGACCGCAAAATTTTTGCGGTCGTATATTGGTATGACGTTGGCGTCGTCGTCGTCCGTCGGAGTCTGTAGACATTTGGTTTTCGCACTATAACTTTAGTATAAGTTAATAGAAATCTATGAAATTTAAACACAAGGTTTATGACCACAAAAGGAAGGTTGGGATTGATTTTGGGAGTTTTGGTCCCAACAGTTTAAGAATTAGGGGCCAAAAAAGGGCCCAATAAGCATTTTTCTTGGTTTTCGCACAATAACTCTAGTATAAGTAAATAGAAATCTATGAAATTTTAACACAAGGTTTATGACCATTTTTTGGAGTTTTGATCCCAACAGTTTAGGAATTAGGGGCTAAAAAAGGGCCCAAATAAGCATTTTTCTTGGTTTTTGCACAATAACTTTAGTATAAGTAAATAGAAATGTATGATATTATCTTGGTGGGCTAAGGGAGGTAATCCAAACACATTTAATTTTTTTCTCATTTCATATTTCATAAATTAAAAAGGAAATTTCAAATTTCTTTTAGCAAAAAAAGGGGGGTTACAATAAATTTTATTGTTTTTTGGTTTTTTTTTTTGGGAGGGGGGGGGGGGGTCAATGTGCAACTTCATAGTGTATTGCACAAAAGCTAAAAAAGGGGTAAATTATTTATTTTTTTGGGGGGGGGAATTTTCAATTGCACAGTATTGCACAATAGCAAGAAATCTTCAATTGCACAGTATTGCGCAATAGCAAGAAATTGATATGTGTGCCCAATTTTAAATTTTAAATTGGTTATTTCTGATTTATATATAAAAACAAATAATACTGATATTGTTTGAATAGGTAAATTAAAAAATTTTAAGTTCTTAGACCACATTAATTCTGTGTCAGAAACCTATGCTGTGTCAAATATTTATTCACAATCCAAATTCAGTCTCGTTGGGGGGGTTGTCAGGTCATAATACGGAAAGCCTGACCGCGGACCATAGTGGGTAACGTGTTTGGAGAATGCCACACTCCCTGCACGATAAAGACCCCTTCTGTAGTTTTCGAAAAAGAGTAGGCTGATGGCCGCTACAGGAGGCTAAATTATCCGACCCTACCCAACCATCCTCCTTTTACAGTGGCAGTCAAAATTGGTTCCCCTTTGTGTCCCATCCCACCCCTAATTGAATTGTTTGATAAATTGAACTGGTTCTCGTCATGAAGATGCATGAAATATTTGCCACTGGACGTTAAGCAACAATCAATCAATCAACCAAATTCAGTGCTGTATCAAGCTTGAATGTTGTGTCCATACTTGCCCCAACTGTTCAGGGTTCGACCTCTGCGGTCGTATCAAGCTGCGCCCAGCGGAGCATTTTATTGAATTATAGTAATTTCCGTGATTTATGAAACCCAGTTTGAATATTGAAGTAATGTTTGATCTTCCAATTAATAAGGTTGCAAGATCCAGCAAGAGGCATATTGGTTTAAATACTGCCCAATAAAACTAAAGAGAAAACCAGGTATCAAAATGAACTATTTTTTGTTCTCATTATTACTAAACATAATGAATATTTCAGTACAATTTTCAGGGAAATCATATTTAGCTCAGTTTCATGTGGAACAGTTGAACGAAATTGCATGATTCTGTTATACATTCGTTATTGTTTATTACCTAATAGTGCATGAAAATTTGATTTTCAATGTTAACAAAATATTGGAGAATGTAGCACTGTGTTAAGAATGGAAATAAAGGACAATAGAAGAAGAAAAAAACTGAAAATGTATTATTCTTTGATTTACAAAACACAGTACAATATATCTCCTTTTCTTTATTCATATTTGTTCATTGTTTAATGTATGGACGTCACGTTTACAGCTTAAAGGGTTAATGGTGGTAGGTATAGACACATACCACGATTCAGCCAAGAAAGGAAGATCTGTCGGAGGCATTGTGTGTAGTATGAACAGAAATCTCACTAGGTATTATTCAGGTTGTACATTCCAAATGCAGACTCAGGAACTTGTTGATGGAGCTTGCATCAGATTACGAGGTAATACCAGTTTCAGGTTAATAATGATTAAAACATTTCACTCTGGATGGAAGAATTGATTTGAATATTCACTAGTCTCTTCAGAATTCTGAAATGCTGAATATTAAATTCAGTTCAAGGAATATTTAGTGAATTAGATTTATACCTTTACTGTGATGTCAACTTTATTTCTTTTGTTGGTAAATCCCTTCCATGTGAACCTCATGGGTGGTCTTGTGGTAGGGGGCTCGCCTCGAGTGCAGAAGGTCGCAGGTTCGATCTCCGGCCGGGTCAAACCAAAGACATTATAATTGATATTTGCTGCTTCTCCGCCAAGCACACAGCATATAGGAGTAAGAGCAAAGGACTGGTCGATCGAAAATTGGTATAATGTGTCCAAGTGGGGCCATATGTCTTCCTGTGGATATTTACCCCCTGAGCTAGCTCGTTAAAAATCCAGCTCAACGTGTCGGTCTAGTACAAAGCAGGGATCATATTCATATCATATTAACATGTTCTTGTCCTGATATGCACCTGGTTGCCACTGGTCGTTTGACAATAATTCATCCATCCATCCATCCCTTTCATTTGTTTTCAAAAGTTAGCATATTTGACTATTACAAAATCGTTTTGAAATTAATGTTTCTAGGTTATTCCTTTATAATGTAGAAAATATTAAATACAAATGTTTTATTTTGAGTATACCTCAAATAAAGAAAATTAATACACATTTCAAGTTATCCTGAGGTTACAATATATAAAATCAGTTATTCAGTATGGATTATTTTAGGCTAGTTGCTTTAATGTACAGTCAATTGTCATTATGTTGAATCCATTTGGACCTGAAAATCTAGTTTGACTTAGGCAAAAATTTGAGATATCAAGAGTAAATTTGTATAGTTACTGCTGTTGCTGGTCCAAAGAGATAATTTGAGTTGCCCAGAATTTCGCATTAAATGTGTTCGAGGTAACATGAGTCAACTGTATATGCCATTTTTAGGTGCCTTGGAGAAGTATCATGACGTAAATGGTGCTCTTCCAGAGAGGATAGTTGTTTTCAGAGATGGTGTAGGTGATGGACAGTTACAGGCCGTTGTAGAACATGAGATTCCACAGATGATTGACTGCTTTAAGAAAGCTGGAGGTACAGAATACAGGTGAGTGTTTAATAGATAATTGGGGTACTGACTTCATTTTGTGAGAGGTTTTTCAAAAGTGTAGGTAAATCTATAAAAAAAACAATTAACAGTTCAAAATATTAATTTCCATACATAGATTTTACTGACTGTTGAGAAAATGTTTTGCATGTGTAATTTAACATGTATACAGTACACCCATGTGTCCCAAAGATGGTTGTTGAGTGTGTGAAGTTCTAATAGGCATTTTGGTTCAAGGAGTGGAAAAGTGGTACATCAAACAGGTAAATTTGAGCTGAGTGAGAAAAGCTTTGATGATAGTTGAATTTATATGTATTTATTTATCAGACTTATTCTTGTCTGACCTGAAGTCCTATTGGTCTAAAGTTTGTCTTCATTAAGAGAAGTGTTCAGTTTACACATGTTAATTTACTTTGGAATATTCATTATACGTTCTGGTGCAAGAATTCATTTAGGTAGAATTAATATTATCCTCTTAAGCTTGTTTTCGAATGCCATTAATTAATATTGTTGTATTGTCAATGTATATTATTATGCTTATAATTGCAATATTCTGCTTGTTGATTCATAAAATGTTTATACTAAGAATTCATGGTACAAAGTTTTTATTTTTGAATTTACTAGTCCAAAGGTTGGAGTTGTTGTAGTGAAAAAGAGAATAAACACCAGATTCTTTGCCAAGTTTGGTGGACAGTTGGGAAATCCACCTCCAGGAACTATCATTGATACAGAAGTAACTAAACCTGAATGGTAAGTCATTGATTAAAAGACCAAAAATTAGCAGAATCTACAATGTACTTAGTAGGTCCATTTTGACACATTCCCCGTTTCCATTCTCTATTCTATTAACGTATAAAAAGTTAGCTATTTGCATCAAAAAGGTAAAATAAAATGTTAGATAACTGATAATTATGGGCTTGAATGGTGGCAGCATTTTTGTCCCCTGTCGCAATGCGACGGAGGGACCTAGTAATGGTCTATGTCCGTCTGTCACAGTTATTTGTCGGTGCAAATTTGTCTGTCAGTCCATCTTTCTGTCTCAGTTATTTGTCAGTGCAACTCCTCTGAGACCGCTGATCAGATTTCATTAACACGATTTTGATTGGACAAGTTTTATGGGAGTTCTGGGACTTTTAACTTTTTTCTGCATTCAACACTATAGGAACACTTTATCAGCCCAATTCTGAGTCCACTGATCGGATTTTGTTAAAATTGTATAGGACTGTTAGTCACCATATGTATTTGATCCTATTGCACCGCAATTTTGAATTGACAAATTTCACGGGAGTTATGGAACTTCAATTTTTGTGCATGTGACACTACAGGAACACTTTGTGGATGCAAATTTTTATTTGTATTGTACTGCAATTTTTTTTATGCATTGACATCCATACTGTGCCACCATTTCAATAATACACATTTTAGAGTAGAGAATGGAAGCGGGGAATATGTCAAAGAAACAACAACCCGACCAAAGAGCAGAAAACAGCTCAAGGCTATCAATAGATCTTAAACGCAGCAAGAAAATCCAGCACACGCAGACTGACTTCAGCTGGCCCCTAAACAATAATGTATACTAGTTCAGCAAAATGGACGGCACAATAAACTCTGAAACATAAAAAATCAAAAATTCAAAAAACACACAAGACTAACAAAGGCTAGAGGTTCCTGACTTGGGACAGGGTTAAACATATTTTGTGAGATCTCAACCCTCCCCCTATACCTCTAGCCAATGTGGAATAAAACACGCAGGAATACACACAGTAAAACTCTATTCAAAAGATGTCTGAGTCTGATGTTAAATAAGGTAACAGAAGAAACTAAGCAAAATGACAATGATCAATATAATATTAACAAAGGACTACTAGCTGTTACTGACATGCCAGCTCCAGACCTCAATTAAACTGATCGAAAGATTGTCTATATCATATAGAGAATTGTATATATTTTGTGGGGCTTCAACTTCTCTTCTGCGGCCATGTGAGCTTTTGCCATCACTTGGCCAGCAGAGGACTTGGGTCAACATAAGACCCTATGGGAAGTACATGCAAAAATCTATTGGGGAACTGCCAAAATTTAGAATATGCTGACCTGTAAGTAGAGTGACCTTGATGAACAAAACTTTGGTTCCTACAGTGCTTACCACACTTCTTAATTATAGCAGTAAGTGACCTCTGAGGTACATTAATAAAACTGCTTTCATGCCAGATGAGTGATACAGGCTCGGCCCTCTTTACAACTGCAAATTTCATAGAAAAGTGCTGTGGTTAACTAAGGCTTACATTGTTGTATTTCCTAAAGATAACCTCACGACTTAAAGTAGGTTAATGACTTGAAAGAAAACATCTGCAATTGATCCACCTGATCAGTATAAAATGACAAAACACTTAATTCAGGGTTCGCACTGGTGCTTGAAAACCTGGAAAGTACTTGAAATTGAAAATTGGAAATTAAGGCCTTGAAAGTACTTGAAATTCAAAGGAGATCCTTGAAACTCCTTGAAAAACTGTGTTTTTGAAGAATCCAAAAAAAATTGTTAAATTTTCTGTCATAAAAGTGTTTTTAATTCGTTTCAGATCACTCGGTTTCGCGTTGATCAGTATTTTTGTCAAGTCTTTATATATAAGTTTCGCGTATTTTCCCTTTTCTAAAATAGCTACTTTTCTGTGAAACCGGTGTGTAGTAATTTTTGTGATGCGGTCAAGAAATAAATTTGACTTTGCGTAAAGAACGTTGATGACATGCCTGGGAAATGTAACTCAGATGTATGGCTAGAAAAGCCACAGTATAAGGCATGGCTTATGGATTTAAATTGTCCATATCAGTTGATTTCTGGTCTTTGAAAATTTGGAAATTGGTCCTTTAAGGTCCTTAAAATGTCCTTGAATTTTGTGGTAAAAAATGTGTATGAACCCTGTTAATTGATAAAATGTAAATGTGTTTCATATGCTTTTGAAAGGCATGGTCACATATACATGTAGTTCGATGCTTAAAATAGTCATTTTGAACATTCTTTGTTGAGGTGCAGAACTAAGGTTAAGACTCTATCTCTGAAGAAATGTCAGACAAAAACCTTTGTCCATATAGGAACAAAATGCCAAATTTGGGTTTCAGTCAGACAAACCAAATAATTTTCTAAAGACTGATCTAACATGTAAAACTAAATTGGTTTTCATTATAAATCTTTAAAAAATTTCCTTGATATAAAAAAAGGGGGATTTTATACCTTTATATTCTTCAGTTACAGCAGGATTTATTGTTTGGGGGCAAGGTACAATGTAAATAAGATTAACTTCATTTAAAGTTTTGGAAAATTTAACTATAGGGACAAATCTGATTACTCTTAGAATTGCACTCTGTAGTGTTGGACATTAATTACACAATATATTTTCATTTGAAACAAGGCTTCTGTAATAGCCTCTGTTTGAGGATTTGTTTTAATTAGTTTTATAGAAGATAATAAATTGTATTTTGACAGGTATGACTTTTTCTTGGTCAGTCAGTCAGTCAGACAAGGAACAGTAACACCAACACATTACAATGTTGTCTGGGATACAACAGGACTGAAACCAGATCATATGCAGAGATTGACATACAAAATGTGTCATTTGTATTACAACTGGCCGGTAAGATAAAGATATGCTCAGTTATAAAAAATCTGCATCAGAAACTTTTTACCTGCCGATTAGATAAGGACTGATTGCTTTCAGTACTTCCATCAAAATAACAATATCTTAAGATGTTTGATATCCAGCTTGAACAATCTGCACTAACATTTGGAGGTTAAATTGGAGGATTGTTGTGAAAAAAAATCTCGTTTTATTTGGCAAATAGAAAATAGTGTAACCAATCAAAAGACAGAAAATCAGAATTCATATTTTTTGTTTCTGTTAGTTTTGGATGATTAAAAATGTCATTTTCAAAGTGCTAAATAATTGTCCTTATTGTATAACATTATTTATTTCTTCAGGGTACAATTCGTGTTCCAGCCCCATGCCAATATGCACACAAGCTGGCATTCCTGGTTGGACAGAGCATACACAGGGATCCATCTCCCGCACTGGCAGATCGCCTCTACTTCTTGTAAAGAATTTGCAGAATCTCATTATAAAATAAAATGAAAGAATTTACAGATTCCCACTGAACTAAAGAGAATGTTCGTGAATCTTTTGGTGCTAAGAAAACAGATTTATTGTCATAAAGAATATTGTACCGCTGATGAATAGATTTATTGTTAAAAGGAACAGTGTAATGCTGCTGAATAGATTTGTTGTTAAGAGATCAAGTGTAATGTTGATGAAGTAAAGAGTTGTGCTGTCATGCTCAAAAAATAAGATTCTGCTCCATGCAGAAGATTGCTCATAGTACAGAAAGCACAGCTAGTGATTTTATATGCAGCAAAGGCCAGTAATTTCAGTGAAATGAACAATCTATGTGCATGGGTACTTACCATTAGGGAGAGATGTTAATATTTTTACATATATGTACTTGTACCTTTGCTGTTGAATTGTCTTGGATGTCTTTTTGGATTTCTTCAAGTTCAACTTATAAGCTTTATTTTGTTTATTTTAGTGCAAAGTCATTGTTTTAAGAGCAAATTTGTTTTTGTTTTATACTGTTATATTTTACTAATATGTTGATTGTTCATTTTATTTCCAAAACAAATAGATAATTAGTATATACCTTACATACAGTACCTTTTTAGCTCACCTGACCCAAAGAGCCATGTGAGCTTTTGTTTTCACTTTGTGTCCGTTGTCATTCCGTCCATCTGTACTTTTACATTTTGATTTTCTCTGAAACCCCTAGGCCAAATGAACCTAAACTTTGTGTGAAGCATCAATGAAAGGACCTTCATAAAGTTTGCATATTTCATTCCGGTCATACAACTAATATGGCCGCCATGATGAATTCTTATTTCTGATTTAACAAATTTTAAATCTTCTCCTGAAACCCCCAAACCAATTGAGCTTAAACTTTGTATGAAGCATCCATTTAAGGACCTTTATACAAAGAACTTAACATGGCCTCCATGATGAATTCTTATTTCTGATTGGTCAAAATTTCAAAAATGAAATTTTCTGAAACCGCAAAGCCAAATGAGATGTAACTTGGTATGAAGCATCTGTTGAAGGACCTTATAGAGTTTTCATATTTCGTTCCAGTCGGACAGCTAATATGGCAGCTATGATGAATTCTTATTTTTGATTGGTCAAAATTTCAAAAATCTCCTCCTGAAACCATATAGCCAAATTAACTGATACATGGTATGAAACAGCTCTGGAAGGTCCATTGCCTTTTTTACTTGAAATAAAATGGATTGATTGTGGAACTGTCAGATGAGCGATACAGGCTCAATTCTCTTGAGCCTCTTGTTTTATCAAGTGAATAATGATGTAGATGTTTGTTAACTGTGAAAGGATATGAAACCGTTTGTAGACTGTCTTGACATATGTTGTCTTTAGGGAACATTTTTGTTAGGGTATTTTACATAAAAGTATAAACTGTACATAATTTTAGTTAGAAAAGATATAAATTAAAAAAAAATTACAGATTAACTCATATTTTTTAATGGTCAGTGCAGTCTTTTGAACAATTTATTTTTTTAAACAGAATATCCGAGATCTCTTGATATTTGCCACCAGCTGTGTTCTTCATGTTAGTAATGTATTATTTTCAAAAAGGTGTTTACAATAATTTAGAAATGAGTTATAGCAAATTCCCATTTGTTGTCAGATGGTTCAGAAACAATGTGGCAAATTTTGCTTCAAATAGCCAGGAAGTATTTAAGGGATGGGGGTATGTAGGAGGTTTACTCTTTACACATCTGTAATAATTGTATCCTCAGTGAATGATACACCATTTCCATTTAATATTCAAGAAGCATATTGTGCAATGTTAAAATCAAAGTATGAGTATTTACTTCAAATTGTCCATTTTGATAATCACAAGTTTTACATGACTGCATAAAATTAAATTCATTACTGAAAATTTTTCTTTCATAATTTTGAATGTTATGACGGATATGATTGTCACATTATTTTGCAAGACTTGTGCAAAAGGTAGAACATGCATTCGTTTCAGAAAATTCTGGAAAATTGTTTTTTAATCCTTGTTTGGAAATTTAGAAATATAAGACATCATGTTTTTCCTTTCTAAAACAGAATTTCATTTTTGCAATCCAGATTTGTCTGTTGTGGTTTCATTATTACACAATATGAATATGGCTTCTGCTAAAGCATTTTTTTTTTTTTTCTTAGCTTGGAAAATCATCTCTGTATTACAAAAACGTTTTTAAAAAAGTTCTTCACTGTGGAAGAGCTAATTTGAATATTAAAAGTATGATATGAAAAAAGTAAGGTTATTTATTTCAAACTTCAGATAATCAAAATTTAGATAGTAACCAGATGTAACCTATTGCTTACTTTTGATAAAGGTCAGGAAGTAGATTGGTTCGGTGTGAGGGAACAATCATTTTCAGGGGGAAAAAATACATGGACATTATGGAAAAATTTATAAGACTAATAGTGCAGTTGGATGATTTTCAAATTGTAATTTAAAAAGCTATGTTTCTACATTTTATAGAAACATGTGTGGGTTACTTAACCTGATTAAATACAGGATCCACTGATAAATGATAAAACAAGTTTTTTTTTTGTTATTTTGTAAACAGTGGTGCTCAATAATCGAGCTATGATCTATCTAGAAAATTTCCAAGGAAGTGAGTTTTAGTTAATGTTGAAACATTGTGATAGAGTAAATGTGAACAAGTGAAAAAAAAACAAATGTAACATTTTGAGACTTGCATGTATTTGATAAATGAAGGCAGAAACTGATCTTCAAAGAAAAAATGAAGTATGTAAATTTTTTAGTATCAACATAGTCATCATTGAAAGAACATACAAAGAAAATTGTGTAATTGTTGATGCAATGTGATGACAGAAAAACAGTGTTATTTGAATAAATTTGAAATAGATCTGGTTTCATCTATTACAATG
Organism: Mytilisepta virgata; assembly: GCA_028015205.1. NCBI lineage: Eukaryota > Metazoa > Mollusca > Bivalvia > Mytilida > Mytilidae > Mytilisepta > Mytilisepta virgata. The sequence continues at coordinate 12,767,721 of CM051520.1, forward strand.
CCAATACCAAATAAAATATTATTTATTGATTCAGATTTTTAGATACATTGTACTAGCATTAAAATCTTATTGCCTTGCATACAAGAATTTTGCTATAAGAGAGGTGATGTGTTGTTTTCCAGTGGCGGTGACTGCTTAAAATGGGATATATCAGCAACTGTTTCACCTAGGTTAAGGGGGCCTCGGTGGCCGAGTGGTCTAGTTAGTTCGTCATGACTACTAATGATCACTAGCCTGTCAACGCTGAGGTTGTGAGTTCGAATCTCACCTGTGGCGGGGTGTGTTGGACTCCGATCTTAATTGACAAGGATTGCCAATTTTTCTACTGAAGGTCGGTGGTTCTCTCCGGGTACTCCGGCTGTCTCCACCAATAAAAACTGGCCGCCGCGAAAGCCAAATGTGCTGAAAACGGCGTAAAACCCCAACTAAACAAACAAACAAACCTAGGTTAAGCAAATAACTATTTAGTAGATGTTACTAAGCCCAGCATGTCAGCCTGTCGTAGCATAAATTAGAGGTCAATTCCATGCTCCAGTGGTCTGGTGTTTTTTTGTTTTTTTTCTTTTCCATTTATGTGAGCTATTGCCATCACTAGATGACTGTCGTTGACGTTACCTTTCCTTTAAAGATCTCCACCGAAACCACTGGACCAATTGAAACTAACGTTGGCAGCAGTGGTATTTAGGTGGTCCTCTTTCAGAATTATATCCAATGACCCCGCCCAACATCCAAGATGGCCACCACTTCTGAACATCCGATGACCCCGCCTGCCGTCCGAAATGCAGACCTGATTTTCTTCTGCTTTAAAGTGGAAGTCCGGATTTGTCCATTACGGTTCCTTTATTATACATAGTTAAATGTCTGCCAAAGTATGATTTCCGCTCTGTTTTCCCTGATGTCAAAATCATGTCTGAAGATGGATTACAGAGCCGAACACAATTTAACATTGGTCCCTATGGGAAACTTTTCTTTTTGACCCCTTCTGAAACCACAAGGCTAATTTGAAGCAGTGGTCCTCTCAGAATTATAACACTCCGTCTGCCATTCAACAGGACCGCCAGATCCAAACATATTTTAACATAGGACCCTATGGGAAATTTACTTTAAGATCTACTTATCAAACCACAAGCCCCATTGGAACAAAACTTGGCAGCAATTGTCCTTAGTGGTCCTCTTTCAGAATTATATCCGATGATTCCACCAACTATCTAAGATGGACGCCAAACGTATTTTTAAATAGGATTTCTGGGAAAATTAACTAAGAATCAGTGAGCCAATTGGAACTAAACAGCAATTTTTAAGACTGCCATCCAAGATGACATAGTCAATTTATTCTGCTTTAAGTCTGCAAATGATTTCCAGATGCTCCTGGGGGCCTCTTAGTTTTGATTTTAGTTGGCAATTGTTTCCTATAGTTTAATAATTTTCTGACCATTTATATCATATCCCTATAGTAAATATAAAAAATTTTACCCGATTTCCTGGATTTTGGCACCTCTGTATTTTCACCCATGATGATGATGGAGTTGCCATTCACAAATTAAGCCCAAAGGTCGGTGGTGTACTCCAGCTTCCTACACCAATAAAACCTGGTCGCCTCGAAATAAACAAATGTGCTGAAAACGGCGTAAAACCCCAACTAAAATAGTTAGCCTTGTACACTTCATACCTTTACAATGTGTTGGGCTTATTAATTTACCAAATTAGCAGCTTCAGCTTGAGATATTCAGAATTTAGGCTGGGTTGCAGCTATTGCAATTTTGGTTTATAGTACGGCGAATGTCAGTCAGGCAGGGAATACCTATTTTGTGTACAGCTTTTAATCCAGATCCATTCTGAAATTGAGTCTGATGACTCGGATGATCAACCAAGATGGCCGCCACAGCCAAACTTGGTTTAACATAGAACCCTATGGGAAATTCATTTAAAACCCTTGTCTGAAACCACAGAGCCAATTGGAACCGAACTTAGCAGCAATTGTCCTCATAGAATTGTGTCCAATGACATGGACGATAAACCAAGATGGCCGCCAAAACCGAACTTAGTTTAACATAGGCCATATGGGCAAATTCTTTAAAAAATTCGTCTGAAACTACTGAGCCAATTGGAACCAAACTTGTCACAAATGGTTCATAGGTGGTCCTCTTCCAGAATTATGCGATGACCCGGAATGTCAACAAAGATGGCTGCACAGCTGAACTTAGTACACGGTGTAGAATGGTAACGGACTTATCGGGGTTTTTTCGGCGTTTCCGCACTTATCGGGTTCAGCAACGGACTTATCGCGTTTTTAGATGACAACATTTGGCGTAAGTAGTTATTTCTTTCAACTTGTATTAAAGCAGCATAGACATTTCTAAATCAGCTTAATGTCACGGAATGGGGAAATTATTTATTTTGTTGGATATCTAATCATATATTCATGGGAAGATACGATTTATTTCAAATTGTTTCCACCAACGTGGTACCTGAACTTGGAAACAAAAATTTTTCATGAAAAAATGTCCAATTGAAGCGTGTTGTAAGCATGCTGTTTTCTTTTCCAAGTAAATTTTTGGTGATTATTCATTAAATGTAGACATTTTCCCTTTCGGAGCTGTTTCATGCACTATCAAGGTCTTAAATGATGGTTAATTTGGAAAATGTTTGGCACCGGACTTTTTGTGCGAAAATGAATAAGAAGACTCATATCTTCTAAGTCAGTCTATCTGTTTACTCCTCCTGTGTTGTTCAACACTTCTTTCTTTATACATTAATCACACAATAATATACTTTATTAATCCACAAACAAATGTGTGGGATTCTATCAGTATCTCGTCCTAATAGCAGGTAGCATTCTAGTCCAAATAATTATGACGTCTAGGAAGGCTATTCTAAATTTTTGCTTTTTACCCTGGTAAAACAATAAAAAACACGATAAGTCCTGTGCTCAATAAACCCCAACAGTTCGGTGCCAAAAAACACGTCGTTTTTTGGAAACCCGATTAGTCCGCTGCCAAAGAATTTTGAAAAAGCTTTGATATGTGATATTTTTAGTCTTTAAATGCACACAAGTGTTTCTAATATGTATTTTGCATGAAATTAAGGAGCCCAAAAAGTCCACATTCTAATATACTGCGTATTTGAACGGAAACCACACCATTAGTAACATTGTTCGGCCGGTTGTCCTGTTTAGAAAAAACCATGAGTTGTACCGAAGTAAAATGAAAAATTTCGCAAACTTAGATCATCGGTGCCTTCCGTGATCATATAAAAATAAACACTTACGACTTCTTTTCGTCTATTTGGTTCATTTTTGTGACACAATGTCTGGAAACAAAGCACGATAAGTCCGTTGCCGAACCCGATAAGTGCGGAAACGCCGAAAAAAAAAACGGATAAGTCCGTTACCATTCTACACCGTGTAGTAGAACACTGAGAAAATTCATCAAAAAATCTTTTTGTCTCGTACTGAGCCAATTGGAACCAAACTTAGCAGCAATGGTCCTTAGATGGTTCTCTTTCAGAATTGTGTGAATGTCAACTAAGATGGCCACCTTCTTTGGGTAAATCCCTCCACAGGTAGATGTGTTTTATTATTAAAAACTGTTTCAATCACTAAAACACCGACACATGCACAATAGTAATAAAAGTTTCCATTTCTAAAAGCCCTTTTTAGCTCACCTGTCCTAAATTTGGCGTCCGTCGTAAATTTTTTTCAAAGATCTCTGAAACCACTGAACCAATTACAGACATACTTAGTCTGAAAGATCCTTAGGCTATCTAGTATAAATTTTGTGTTTTATTTTCTTGTCCATCGAGAAACATGGCTGCCCTGGCTAGAAATTGAACATAGGTGAAAATGCACTTTTTGGCTCAAATTCAGAAAACTAAAGCAGTCAGGGCAAAACTGACAAATAGTAAAAATGTTTATGAGGTCAAGATCTACCCGTTATGAAATTTTCAGACGAATCAGTCAACCATTTTTTTGCAATTTTAAGACAATTTTGCAGTTTTAGGTTATTAGCTTGAATATTATTATAAAGACAAACTGTATACAGCAGAAAATTCAGCAAAGTAAGATTTACAAATAAGTCAACATGACCAAAATCTTCAATTGACCCCTTATAGGAGTTTTTGCCCTTGAAAGATTATTTACATGTAAACAGTAAATAATGGTCTGACATTGTCGCAGATGTTTAGGGCATTACTTGAAATAAATTAAATGGTGGCTGAACAAGTGTAATGGAGGGTCAAGGTCATTGAAAAATTCCATAACCGATGAAAAAGTCCCTAGCAACCATATATATTTGGGTTAAGGACCCTATAATTTACCTGTTCATGTCGAAAAGAAAGGTCACGGTCATTGAAAAAGTCAATAGCAACCATATTTATTTAGATTCAGGACCCTATAAAATAGATATACACGGCTCGAGGGTAAAGGCAACCGATGAAAAAATCCCTAGCAACCATATACATTGGGTTCAGGGTTCTATATTTTAGCTGTTCAAGGCAATATTGGTTGAGGCAAAAAATGAGACTGTATATATATTGTAACAAAAAAAATGGCTTTCTATTTATTTTGTCCAATAGAAGAAAAATATAAAATTCAGTTCTAACAAGTCTGTTAATACTTGTACTTTATAATTGACCCTTTAAATGTCCATTCAAATTGGTGGTCATGACATGAGTGACCAGTTCAAGTATTAATATAAATGACCAATATGTAAAGATCACGCATGGTAAACAAGTTATTGTATGAGTGACCGCAATCTTGAACTATTTTGACGTCATTTTCTTTCATTAAGCGTGCTGAATTTTATATTTTACTTATATTGAACAAAATAAATAGAAAAGCAATTTTTTTTTGTTACAATAATTGCTTCCCCTTGGAAAAATAAGTGTTCCACCAATCTTTAAAATTATGGTACATCAATAAATAACATCAGTCATAACCAACTCACAATTAACATTTTTTTAATTTTTATTTTAATTTTTTTTATATATAATATATTTTAATAGTTTAAATACATTATAAATATAGCATTAACATTAAAACAAATATAAGTATCATTAAATAATATAATACAAAATAAGTAAATTCACAAGGACAATAAAACACCATTTACAATATATACAAGATCGATCATTGAGGGAGAAAAAAAACCATTAAAAATGAAATAACTTTTGAAAAGTGACATCGTTTATTAAACAATTTTCGTTATGATGTTAGTCAACTTTTGCAAAAGTAAAATTTCTGTTTAACAAACTTGATTTTAAACTAGATTCATGAATTTTCCCCTAAATTTAAAACATGGAGTATACGTTTCCTCATTAAAAGGGGATTCTGGGTCGTACCATTTTCTCTTATGTCTAAACAGTGTACATTTATCACAATGGCATCCAGCAAGAACCTTAACTTGATATTCATACAAGCACCTTGCTTTTCAATAAGCACGCTTGAATTTATCATAAGAAATTGTTGGGTCATGTCTATAACCAGTATGTTTTAGATATCAGAATGTTAATATGTAAAATTCTAATAATTCTTGTATTTCAGTATTTGTTAAGATATCTAACACTAGCTTAAGAATGATTTACTTGTTAATAATTAATATAAATCCTTACAGTTTTAGATAGGTGTAAAGCGTTTTATTATATAATCCCCTGAGGGTTTAATGACAACATAGAATTAAGGATTTGGGAAGTGTTAGATACAAAGGGATTTCTTACTTGTAAAATTAGTTTTGATTATGTCACAAAGACTTGATAAACTGGAAAATAGATAAATGAGTATTATTATGTAAAGTAAAGATATTGAGTATCAATGTTATGTATAATTGAATAATGAGAAACAGAATATATATCAGTTGACCATGTAGCTAAGGACAGTTAGTTGTTGGATAGTTATTTGACATGTTGTTAATGTACATTTCTACATGTTAGTTGTTACTGCTGAATATTTAATCCTGATATAATAAACATTTATATATAGAACTTTGAATCTGTGTTACGTTACAATGAATTAATAAGGAAGAAACACAGCCAGTTCCTCAACTAACATTATGAATAACAGGTCAGGGATTGGCGTAGTCCTGACCTTGGTTATAACTCTAACAGAGAAAGGGGTAACCTGCCTTGAACGGACCATTCTGTTGCAATTGTAGGGTATTGGAAGCGTACTGAACGGTGAATAAATGGCAGAAAACTTTCAACATTGTCAAAAGACAATAGACTAATAGGGATTAAGGATTTAAACTTTTCTTCAGATATATTAAGAAAAGAAGCTAAATTAAGGATTTGTATTAAAATATCTTTATTAAATGGTATTTAAACGCGATACAAAAGATGGTGCAGAATGAATAAAGGTCAGGGAAAAAAGCCAGTAAGCTACAGCAGGGCGGCAGAACACAAGAAATTGGATGATTTGTTAGCCGAGCTTGAGGTGATCCAAAAAGACGACGAGGTACAATTTAACTTTTCGCCAAATCGAAGAGTTCCGGATCTATTCAGTCAACAACAGACGATCCCTTAAACTCCATTAATTCGCATCCGGTGTATAGAAGGTCACCGCCAACACCTACAGGACACCTGTCGAGGACAATTTTTTTCACCAATTGAAGAGGTACGGTTACCTAAACATACATTGGAACCGAAAATCATAGTGAAACAGACGGTGCCATCCCTGGTTTCCAGTACACCTTAAGGACCGGCTCCGCCACCAACATCAACATCTATACTAACTTCATTTAGACCGATACCGGCGGTAACACCATCGCATACAGTCCGGCCGCATTCCACGACAGTTCCTTCATCGACACTGAACAATAGTGCCTACAACATCTTCAACTACAGTGTCTTCTAATATTTCAAATCCAGGTAGGACAACTATGAACATTTTTACATGTCACCATCATTGAAAATTGAAAAGTTCAAAGGGGGTTCTTCCCAAAACGCTGAAATTTGGTTAACAAATTTTAATCAATATTGTAGTTTCTATGATTTACCAAAAACAAAAGTGCAGGCTCGTTCCCTTTTTATCTTGAGGGAAATTCAAAAATTTGGTATGATACCAAACCAGATTAAAAAATGTCAAATCTCAAATGGGATCACGGAATTTTTGCATTCGTATTCATTTCTTTACTATTGATAAAGTTCTCGGAATAAAATCCACAAAACGAACCAATATGCATTCTAATTATGAAATAACTTCTGGATTTCAATGCATTTCTATTCCAATCATGAAATTACCTCTGTGTCCGGTGTATTGGGAAATAACTTATCCACATATCATTGATGGTCTTAAAGTGGTTAATCATCTCCGCCGGAAACTACTTGTGTACTATCCAAATTTCCTTGTCAGAAATAAAAATTTGTCCAAACCTTTACAAGTGCCCGAGGTTATTGGTCTAAACATTTATCAAGCCTGGATGTTAAGGTCAATATTTAAACACCCGTTCTCTGTTTACATAATATTACTTCATCATAATGTCAAATATCCTATTGACACGGTAATTTGCTCTAATGACCAACCATCTGATAATGCCAGAAAAAGACTATATCCAGTTTTACCCGAAATTTCATATATATATATTTCTTTCCTATGATTTCAGATCCTTTCCAAGACAAAGAAACTTGAAATGGAAATCCATTGTATTTCTAAAAATGAAACTACTGTTTTATTAAGGAATGATAAAACAAAATAATAGATATTGTGTAATTCTAGTGATCTTGGGGATGAGTTCCATTATTTATTGAAATGTAATTTTATGTCACAACAGAGAAAACTTTATATAGATAGGAAATATTATAGAAATGCTAACACTTTAGTATTTAAAGAATTTATGTCTCTTCGAAAAAAATCAAAATTAAGGAAACTATGCTCTTTCATACGATTCATTAACTCCAGTGTCTGATCTCCTGGCTTACCTACATGTATATGAACATTCCCTCTTTATGTATATAGTGTACATAATATCTGTCTTTCTACTATATTGTTATTGTATTATATTATTGTATTGTGTGTTGTCTGTATACCATTGTAGCTGCAAAGGTTTGACATAATAAAGATATATATACAGAATATTTTCAAACCTTAGGCAGATTTAGAGAAAATCAAATTAACCTTCATGACTTCAATGCAGAAGCATTTTTAAGTTTACGACAACGTGTTATTCATAATGTCCAAATACCATTTGATAAAGATATAAATTTTAATACAAATCCTTTATTTACTTCTTTTCTTCATATATCTGAAGAAAATTTTAAATCCGTAATCCCTATTAGTCAATTATCTTTTGACAATGTTGAAAGTTTTTTGCCAATTATTCACCGTTTACTACGCTTCATATACCCACAATTGCAACAGAATGGTCCATTCAAGGCAGGTTACCCCTTTGTCTATTAGATTACTCCACAATTTCTTATGATAAATTCAAGCGTGCTTATAGAAAAGCAATGTGCTTGTATGAATATCAAGTTAAGGTTCTTGCTGGATGCCATTGTGAGAAACGTACACGGTTTAGACATAAGAGAAAATGGTACGACCCAGAAGCTCCTTTTAATGAGGAAACGTATCCTTCATGTTTTAAATTTAGGGGAAAATTCATGAATCTAGTTTAAAATCAAGTTTGTTAAACAGAAATTTTACTTTTGCAAAAGTTGATTAACATCATAACGGAAATTGTTGGATAAACGATGTCACTTTTCAAAAGTTAAAATTTCATTTTTATTGGGTTTTATCTCCCTCAATGATCCATCTTGTATATATTGTAAATATTTGTGTTTTATTGTCTTTGTGAATTTACTTATTTTGTATTATATTATTTTATGATGCTTATATGTGTTTTAATGTTAATGCTACATTTTTAATATATGTATTTAAACTATTAAATTATATTATATAAAAAAAATTAAATTAAAAAAAAGTATGTAAAAAAAGATTTTAAAAATGTGTTCAAATTGTGAGTTGTTTATGATTGATGTTATTTATTGATGTACCATAATTTTAAAGATTGGTGGACTCGTGACAATCTCCCTTTTCTAAGGGGAGCAATTATTGTAACAAAAAAATGCTAAAGATTCTTTTTATTTTGTTCAATATAAGTAATATTTTAACAATAAAATTGTTTCTTCATGGAGAATATTTGATATTTTAAAGCACAAAGTTCGCATATATATTCGACGATACAACCGTCTTCTTCAGATGCTGAACAAAAAATGTCTGGAGACACAAGTTGTTTATCACGACGTCATAGTTACGGCTGGCAACTAGACGGGATTCGTGATGCGAATTGACCAAAAAATCTTGAACTTCATACAATGAAATCAAGGGATCAATTCATTTTATACTTGTTAGAAAAATCAAATTCGGACATTAATCCCTTCTTGCTGAGTATTACACAGCTTTATAAAAAGGGACTCGCGCGTTCTCCGATATTCAATATCACTTTTTCTCGGGATTTCTATGCCGGCAAATTTAAAATTTTCAATTGAATGGCCTTTTGAATTAAAATGAATGGAGACGGGTTTATCTTTTTTAGTCTTGTTTGTTCGTATATCTGAAAGATGGTTTTGGATCCGGTCTTTCAATTTAGTATCAGTTTCTCCAACATACACGATGTGTTTGCATTTTGTACAGTACACGGCATACACTACATTATGCGACCGACAATGAATATTATCATTCATTCGAATTATTCTTCCGGATTTTGTGTTACATTGGCCTCTGTAAATTTTGTCACATGTGACACAATTTCTACCGCACCCGTTCTGTTTTTTATCTTCCTTTTTACCGACTTCTTTATTTTTTAACACCTTCGATGTTTTCTGATGTACAATCCTGTCTGATAAATTTGTATCCCGACGATACGCGCACATTGGCTGAGTTTTAAAAATTTTCTTCAAACGCGTTGATCTGCCTAGAAGATGGTGGTGTTTCTTTAGGATTTTCCCAACATCAGGTAGAGCCCGACTGTATGTAAGAACTATCGGGACTCTTTCTGGCATTTTGTTTTTGGATTTTTTACGGTATTTTAACGTATCTTCTCTATTCTTCTCATCAACTTTTAAAAGCTGTTGCTCAACTAATCCCCCTGTATACCCCCTGTTCCTCAGCCTTTGTTTGATTTTCTTCCGCTCTTTTTGATAATCTTCTTCCTTTTCACAAATCCGTTTCACGCGGACACCGAGCCCATAGGGAATAGATTTCTTTACCGTTTTCGGATGGTCCGATGTTTTATGTAGGTACATGTGCTTGTCCGTTGATTTTTCGAACAAACTAGTAACTATAAACCCATTCTCCAGAGTGGTAATTGTATCTAGAAATTCTATTTTGTTTTTGTCGTACCTTAGCTCAATCTTTATTCTCGGGTGTATGCTATTTGCTAGTGTATGGAATTCTTTCAGTTTCTCTTCACCATGTTGCCATACTCCCCATACATCATCAACATACCTAAAGTAGACTAAGGGCTCAAAGGGGGATTGTTCTAGCAGTTTCTGTTCCCAACTTCCCAAATACGTACTAGCGTAATTCATTCCTAGCCGAGACCCTATAGCAGTTCCATCTACCTGGAGATAACTTTTCCCATTAAAAGAGAAATTATTATTTTCAAGAACTAGTTTAATCATAGAGAGTACCTCACTCGAAGGAATGGACTGGTTCGGCCTTTTGTCAAGAGCTTCCTGACATGCTTGCAGACCTTCAGTTTTTGGCACACTGGGATACAAACTTTTGACATCCATACAAAAAAGTATGGTGTCGGAAGGGAGGGGTTGGGAAATTTCTTTAACTTTGTTCAAAAAATCAGTTGTATCTTGAATATAAGAAGGCAATGATTGGACATGTTTTTGTAGTTCCTTTTCAGCACACTCTGCAATTTTTTCTGTAGGATGATTGATTCCGCTTATGATAATTCTGTAAGGGATATTTTCTTTATGCATCTTGGGGTTCCCTTTCACCTTTCCTGGAATAACATTACGGGGTAGCATATATCGCTTCGTTTCTTCGGAAATGTATCCTTTCCGACAGAGACGGTTGACTAATTTCTCAACTTTCTTGGTAACATCGTCTGTTAGATCTTCAGGTGTTTCCGTATATGTACGTGTATGTTGGAGAAACTGATACTAAATTGAAAGACCGGATCCAAAACCATCTTTCAGATATACGAACAAACAAGACTAAAAAAGATAAACCCGTCTCCATTCATTTTAATTCAAAAGGCCATTCAATTGAAAATTTTAAATTTGCCGGCATAGAAATCCCGAGAAAAAGTGATATTGAATATCGGAGAACGCGCGAGTCCCTTTTTATAAAGCTGTGTAATACTCAGCAAGAAGGGATTAATGTCCGAATTTGATTTTTCTAACAAGTATAAAATGAATTGATCCCTTGATTTCATTGTATGAAGTTCAAGATTTTTTGGTCAATTCGCATCACGAATCCCGTCTAGTTGCCAGCCGTAACTATGACGTCGTGATAAACAACTTGTGTCTCCAGACATTTTTTGTTCAGCATCTGAAGAAGACGGTTGTATCGTCGAATATATATGCGAACTTTGTGCTTTAAAATATCAATATAAGTAAAATATAAAATTCAGTTCTAACAAGTCGGTTGATAATTGACCTTTTAAATGTCCATTCAAATTGGTGATCATGACATGAGTGACCAGTTCAAGTATTAATATAAATGACCGATATGTAAAGATTATGCATCGTAAACAAATTATTGTATGGGTGACCGCAATCTTGATCTATTTGACGTCATTTCCTTTCATTAAGCATGTTTGACCCTTGGTCATTATATGAAAATATAGTGATTAATTTGTTTACATTTCGGCCAATCTGCTGATCAACGGAAAATTTAGACAAATAAATCCAAGGTCGTGTTCTAATTATTCCAAACAAAGGGGCAAATTTAGTATAAAAGGGGGAAATCAAGAGTGTTCGTCAATTCGAACCTCTTGATCATTTTAGGTACGTACTATTACTTACAAAAGGTTTTTTCTTAAATATTTTTACATGTTAATTAAATATTTTTTCTCTTGTTTAATTGTATTTATAATGTTTGTAATTAATAAAAAAATATCTGTAATTTTGTTTTATTATAAGCAATTTTATTGTTGGATAATTGTTTATTATTGACTTAATTTTTCTTTTATTTCAGGAAAAAATGACATTTTAAAAGTTAATAGAAAAATTGTTTTTCAAAGTTTTATCTGTATGTTTAATATTATATTTGGCATTGTTTTCTTTATTTTATTATTTGATTCAATTTTATTTGATATTAAAAAAATTCGAACCTCTTGGTCATTTTAGAGTTCTGTGGCCCTATTTTTCCTGACCCGACCCGGACCTTAATCTACAAGAGCTTTCTATTGTTTGCATAAGGCTGACTACCCCCATCACTGATATTAAACCAGAAGAAAACTGTTACAAAATATACATTAAATAACAAAAATAATCATTGATAATAGATTTACCCAAAAATAACAGGTGAGCGATTCAGGCTCTTGGGAGCCTCTTGTTAATTTTAGTCGATTCTGAAAGGAACCTGTGATGATATATCAATATTTTACAACTACAATCGTCGTCTTTAGTTCCTTAGCACCAACATATACTGAGTAAGTCCACATGACCTACATTTCATGCTTGAGTGAATACATTGAATTTTGGGTCCTCGTGTCAAAAACAGAATTTAGTACTGTGGGTTCATTAATTTAATGTGGTAGAAGTTGATGTTAGGAGAATATATCAGAAACTTTCATATATTTAAAATATTTCTCGAAACGATTTTGTCATAAATTGATGGGAATTCTAGACGGGGCATCCATACAAATACACAATCTCTAATTCAAATTTATTTCGTATTATGTGATACGTTTTATTTCTTAAAATCACAATGCCAATCGTCAGTGTTTATAGGAATGGTTATTGGGAGAACCTTTTCAATTGGGTACGATGAAAAACAAGGACGTGAATGAATTCATTTCTAAGAACAGACAATAAGTTCTGACACAAGAAAATCAACAGAAAAATAACAATACACTGTAGTTCAGATACGGTAATAAAATAAACATTCACAGTAAAAATGTTGAATCAAGAATTTTTCATCTGTTGTCGTAATAAACCCATATTTAAAACGAATAAAAAAAAATCCACTGTAGACTTATTTCTGGGACTATTATAACTAAGTTATAATAATAATAATAATAAGTTTTATTTTCCAAATTAAAGGGCCCATAAAGAGCATAACACAAACAGTACAATAACAAAACATTACAATGCAATTGAAAGAACATAAATATAGCTTATAAATTGAATGTCAACTGTATGAGGAAAGGGTCAGTGATCAAAGGGAGATAATAATGATATTAAATATTAGTTAGGCAGATAGGTCAGTAATGGTATTCCACTGTAGACTTATTTCTGGGACTAATATAACTAAGTTAGGCAGACAGGGCAGTAATGGTATTCCACTGTAGACTTATTTCTGGGACTATTATAACTAAGTTAGGCAGACAGGTCAGTAATAGTATTCCACTGTAGACTTATTTCTAGGACTATTATAACTAAGTTAGGCAGACAGGTCAGTAATGCTATTCCACTGTAGACTTATTTCTGGTACTATTATAACTAAGTTAGGCAGACAGGTCAGTAATAGTATTCCACTGTAGACTTATTTCTGGTACTATTATAACTAAGTTAGGCAGACAGGTCAGTAATAGTATTCCACTGTAGACTTATTTCTGGGACTATTATAACTAAGTTAGTCAGACAGGGCAGTAATGGTATTCCACTGTAGACTTATTTCTGGTACTATTATAACTAAGTTAGGCAGATAGGTCAGTAATACTATTCCACTGTAGACTTATTTCTGGTACTATTATAACTAAGTTAGTCAGATAGGTCAGTAATAGTATTCCACTGTAGACTTATTTCTGGTACTATTATAACTAAGTTAGGCAGACAGGTCAGTAATAGTATTCCACTGTAGACTTATTTCTGGTACTATTATAACTAAGTTAGGCAGACAGGTCAGTAATAGTATTCCACTGTAGACTTATTTCTGGTACTATTATAACTAAGTTAGGCAGACAGGTCAGTAATAGTATTCCACTGTAGACTTATTTCTGGGACTATTATAACTAAGTTAGGCAGACAGGGCAGTAATACTATTCCACTGTAGACTTATTTCTGGGACTATTATAACTAAGTTAGGCAGACAGGTCAGTAATGGTATTCCACTGTAGACTTATTTCTGGGACTATTATAACTAAGTTAGTCAGACAAAGCAGTAATGGTATTCCACTGTAGACTTATTTCTGGTACTATTATAACTAAGTTAGGCAGACAGGTCAGTAATGGTATTCCACTGTAGACTTATTTCTGGGACTATTATAACTAAGTTAGGCAGACAGGTCAGTAATGGTATTCCACTGTAGACTTATTTCTGGGACTATTATAACTAAGTTAGGCAGACAGGTCAGTAATAGTATTCCACTGTAGACTTATTTCTGGGACTATTATAACTAAGTTAGGCAGACAGGTCAGTAATAGTATTCCACTGTAGACTTATTTCTGGTACTATTATAACTAAGTTAGGCAGATAGGTCAGTAATGGTATTCCACTGTAGACTTATTTCTGGTACTATTATAACTAAGTTAGGCAGACAGGTCAGTAATAGTATTCCACTGTAGACTTATTTCTGGTACTATTATAACTAAGTTAGGCAGATAGGTCAGTAATAGTATTCCACTGTAGACTTATTTCTGGTACTATTATAACTAAGTTAGGCAGACAGGTCAGTAATGGTATTCCACTGTAGACTTATTTCTGGGACTATTATAACTAAGTTAGGCAGATAGGTCAGTAATAGTATTCCACTGTAGACTTATTTCTGGGACTATTATAACTAAGTTAGGCAGACAGGTCAGTAATAGTATTCCACTGTAGACTTATTTCTGGTACTATTATAACTAAGTTAGGCAGACAGGTCAGTAATGGTATTCCACTGTAGACTTATTTCTGGGACTATTATAACTAAGTTAGGCAGACAGGTCAGTAATGGTATTCCACTGTAGACTTATTTCTGGGACTATTATAACTAAGTTAGGCAGACAGGTCAGTAATAGTATTCCACTGTAGACTTATTTCTGGTACTATTATAACTAAGTTAGGCAGATAGGTCAGTAATGGTATTCCACTGTAGACTTATTTCTGGTACTATTATAACTAAGTTAGGCAGACAGGTCAGTAATAGTATTCCACTGTAGACTTATTTCTGGTACTATTATAACTAAGTTAGGCAGACAGGTCAGTAATAGTATTCCACTGTAGACTTATTTCTGGTACTATTATAACTAAGTTAGGCAGACAGGTCAGTAATAGTATTCCACTGTAGACTTATTTCTGGTACTATTATAACTAAGTTAGGCAGATAGGTCAGTAATGGTATTCCACTGTAGACTTATTTCTGGGACTATTATAACTAAGTTAGGCAGACAGGTCAGTAATGGTATTCCACTGTAGACTTATTTCTGGGACTATTATAACTAAGTTAGGCAGACAGGTCAGTAATAGTATTCCACTGTAGACTTATTTCTGGGACTATTATAACTAAGTTAGGCAGACAGGTCAGTAATAGTATTCCACTGTAGACTTATTTCTGGTACTATTATAACTAAGTTAGGCAGACAGGTCAGTAATAGTATTCCACTGTAGACTTATTTCTAGGACTATTATAACTAAGTTAGGCAGACAGGTCAGTAATAGTATTCCACTGTAGACTTATTTCTAGGACTATTATAACTAAGTTAGTCAGACAGGGCAGTAATGGTATTCCACTGTAGACTTATTTCTGGGACTATTATAACTAAGTTAGGCAGACAGGTCAGTAATAGTATTCCACTGTAGACTTATTTCTAGGACTATTATAACTAAGTTAGGCAGATAGGTCAGTAATAGTATTCCACTGTAGACTTATTTCTGGGACTATTATAACTAAGTTAGTCAGACAGGGCAGTGATGGTATTCCACTGTAGACTTATTTCTGGTACTATTATAACTAAGTTAGGCAGACAGGTCAGTAATAGTATTCCACTGTAGACTTATTTCTGGGACTATTATAACTAAGTTAGTCAGACAGGGCAGTAATGGTATTCCACTGTAGACTTATTTCTGGTACTATTATAACTAAGTTAGGCAGACAGGTCAGTAATAGTATTCCACTGTAGACTTATTTCTGGGACTATTATAACTAAGTTAGTCAGACAAAGCAGTAATGGTATTCCACTGTAGACTTATTTCTGGGACTATTATAACTAAGTTAGTCAGACAAAGCAGTAATGGTATTCCACTGTAGACTTATTTCTAGGACTATTATAACTAAGTTAGGCAGACAGGTCAGTAATAGTATTCCACTGTAGACTTATTTCTGGGACTATTATAACTAAGTTAGGCAGACAGGTCAGTAATAGTATTCCACTGTAGACTTATTTCTGGGACTATTATAACTAAGTTAGGCAGACAGGTCAGTAATAGTATTCCACTGTAGACTTATTTCTAGGACTATTATAACTAAGTTAGTCAGACAAAGCAGTAATGGTATTCCACTGTAGACTTATTTCTGGTACTATTATAACTAAGTTAGGCAGACAGGTCAGTAATAGTATTCCACTGTAGACTTATTTCTGGGACTATTATAACTAAGTTAGGCAGACAGGTCAGTAATAGTATTCCACTGTAGACTTATTTCTAGGACTATTATAACTAAGTTAGGCAGACAGGTCAGTAATAGTATTCCACTGTAGACTTATTTCTAGGACTATTATAACTAAGTTAGTCAGACAAAGCAGTAATGGTATTCCACTGTAGACTTATTTCTGGGACTATTATAACTAAGTTAGTCAGACAAAGCAGTAATGGTATTCCACTGTAGACTTATTTCTGGTACTATTATAACTAAGTTAGGCAGACAGGTCAGTAATAGTATTCCACTGTAGACTTATTTCTGGGACTATTATAACTAAGTTAGGCAGACAGGTCAGTAATAGTATTCCACTGTAGACTTATTTCTAGGACTATTATAACTAAGTTAGGCAGACAGGTCAGTAATAGTATTCCACTGTAGACTTATTTCTAGGACTATTATAACTAAGTTAGTCAGACAAAGCAGTAATGGTATTCCACTGTAGACTTATTTCTGGGACTATTATAACTAAGTTAGTCAGACAAAGCAGTAATGGTATTCCACTGTAGACTTATTTCTAGGACTATTATAACTAAGTTAGTCAGACAAAGCAGTAATGGTATTCCACTGTAGACTTATTTCTAGGACTATTATAACTAAGTTAGGCAGACAGGTCAGTAATGGTATTCCACTGTAGACTTATTTCTGGTATTATTATAACTAAGTTAGGCAGACAGGTCAGTAATAGTATTCCACTGTAGACTTATTTCTAGGACTATTATAACTAAGTTAGTCAGACAAAGCAGTAATGGTATTCCACTGTAGACTTATTTCTGGGACTATTATAACTAAGTTAGTCAGACAAAGCAGTAATGGTATTCCACTGTAGACTTATTTCTGGGACTATTATAACTAAGTTAGTCAGACAAAGCAGTAATGGTATTCCACTGTAGACTTATTTCTGGGACTATTATAACTAAGTTAGTCAGACAAAGCAGTAATGGTATTCCACTGTAGACTTATTTCTAGGACTATTATAACTAAGTTAGTCAGACAAAGCAGTAATGGTATTCCACTGTAGACTTATTTCTGGGACTATTATAACTAAGTTAGGCAGACAGGTCAGTAATAGTATTCCACTGTAGACTTATTTCTAGGACTATTATAACTAAGTTAGGCAGACAGGTCAGTAATAGTATTCCACTGTAGACTTATTTCTAGGACTATTATAACTAAGTTAGTCAGACAAAGCAGTAATGGTATTCCACTGTAGACTTATTTCTGGGACTATTATAACTAAGTTAGTCAGACAAAGCAGTAATGGTATTCCACTGTAGACTTATTTCTAGGACTATTATAACTAAGTTAGGCAGACAGGTCAGTAATGGTATTCCACTGTAGACTTATTTCTGGTATTATTATAACTAAGTTAGGCAGACAGGTCAGTAATAGTATTCCACTGTAGACTTATTTCTAGGACTATTATAACTAAGTTAGTCAGACAAAGCAGTAATGGTATTCCACTGTAGACTTATTTCTGGGACTATTATAACTAAGTTAGTCAGACAAAGCAGTAATGGTATTCCACTGTAGACTTATTTCTGGGACTATTATAACTAAGTTAGTCAGACAAAGCAGTAATGGTATTCCACTGTAGACTTATTTCTAGGACTATTATAACTAAGTTAGTCAGACAAAGCAGTAATGGTATTCCACTGTAG
This sequence comes from Mytilisepta virgata, assembly GCA_028015205.1. Classification (NCBI taxonomy): domain Eukaryota; kingdom Metazoa; phylum Mollusca; class Bivalvia; order Mytilida; family Mytilidae; genus Mytilisepta; species Mytilisepta virgata. The sequence goes on from CM051520.1 coordinate 12,786,109, forward strand.
ACTTATTTCTAGGACTATTATAACTAAGTTAGGCAGACAGGGCAGTAATGGTATTCCACTGTAGACTTATTTCTGGTACTATTATAACTAAGTTAGGCAGACAGGTCAGTAATAGTATTCCACTGTAGACTTATTTCTGGGACTATTATAACTAAGTTAGTCAGACAAAGCAGTAATGGTATTCCACTGTAGACTTATTTCTGGTACTATTATAACTAAGTTAGGCAGATAGGTCAGTAATAGTATTCCACTGTAGACTTATTTCTAGGACTATTATAACTAAGTTAGTCAGACAAAGCAGTAATGGTATTCCACTGTAGACTTATTTCTGGGACTATTATAACTAAGTTAGTCAGACAAAGCAGTAATGGTATTCCACTGTAGACTTATTTCTAGGACTATTATAACTAAGTTAGTCAGACAAAGCGCAGTAATGGTATTCCACTGTAGACTTATTTCTGGTACTATTATAACTAAGTTAGGCAGACAGGTCAGTAATAGTATTCCACTGTAGACTTATTTCTAGGACTATTATAACTAAGTTAGTCAGACAAAGCAGTAATGGTATTCCACTGTAGACTTATTTCTGGTACTATTATAACTAAGTTAGGCAGACAGGTCAGTAATAGTATTCCACTGTAGACTTATTTCTAGGACTATTATAACTAAGTTAGGCAGACAGGTCAGTAATAGTATTCCACTGTAGACTTATTTCTAGGACTATTATAACTAAGTTAGGCAGACAGGTCAGTAATAGTATTCCACTGTAGACTTATTTCTAGGACTATTATAACTAAGTTAGGCAGACAGGTCAGTAATGGTATTCCACTGTAGACTTATTTCTGGGACTATTATAACTAAGTTAGTTATAAGAGTCCCAGCTTATTAAAAAAAGATATAATAGTTTTCCCCCCTTTTACAAATATTTCAATTGTTTACTGTATCTTAAACTTGTCAAAAGATTCGCGTAAAGAATCTAAAAATGTATATCTGCATCTTTTTTTATTATTATTAAACAAAAACAAAAACAGAAACAGTGTCATTATAAATGGAGTTTCTCCAAATTTTAGTGCATTTTTCAAAGACAGTATAAATTCAAAAGAAAGTCAAACCGATTTAAAATACATTTAACATGTTTAAGTAAGTAACTATCTGATTGTTTAAAAATAAAATTATTTCTTCGGTCAAACATGTCGAAGGATTTGCATAAACAATAATAAATGCCTTTCATATGACCCGCGAAAAAATGTCATAAATTATGAACCAAATCGGGGCTCCAGGGGGGGGGGGCATTTGCATAGTCTCACATTTATTAGATATTGTTCATGAACGTATTAAATCATGCATTAATGTACATAAACTGTGTAACAGAACACCAAGTTTGATTTGTTTAACAAATGGAGTACTTTGCAGCAAAAACGTCCTGTAAAAGATGAAAATCTGTTGACATATTTCACAATTATATATAACGGTATTTAATCAATGAATCACCAATTAAGTAAAGTTAAACGTTCTGGTTAGCACTTGCGCAGTATAGATTTATAAAATGTGATGAGAAGCTGTCCATTGTCTTCAGATAGCTAAAGTTTAGTGTTTTGAAAAGTCTATTAAAAAATGGAAATAGTCCAAATCTGAACCATATATAAAAATATTTTTGAAGTTATTTAAATCATTACTTTATGATTGGTAGTAAATAAGTCAGGTGTTTGATCCCTGTTACCCTAAGGCTAAGTCAGATACATGTATACAATAAACAGAGTTTTTATGACTAGGTTTCTAGTTAGAAAAGATCGTTCGTAACCCCTGTTGATATCCCCCTAAAAACACCTGATCACGCGCATTAGATATCGTTGTCCATATTACCAGGAACTGTATATGATAGTATTATATGATCCCTGATATTACACGAAAGACAAATTGAATGGAAAGAGGAGTTTTTATCTGCATGGCCATTTCATTCTTTTAAAATTTTCAACATTGTAAGGTAAGTTAAACAAAGAATTCAATGAGTAAATTTTATAATTTCTTGTTACAGCCACGTTTACGCCTATAAAAAAATCCTGGACCCGCCCTTGCAGTAAGTAACAACATTGGGCAAGGAAAAGACACTGGAAAATTGTTTTATTCATTTTATTTTTTTTTATTGTAAATTATTTGTAATTTCCAAGTTTAATGTGGGAAAAAATAGAAGTAGATGTTTCACAGTTTCAGCAAATCGGCGAAATGAATACTCAGGATATTGAGAGGAAACCTCAGTTTTTTGGCAATTTTCCACATTAAGGGGGCATAACTCAGAAAAGACATATATCAATTTTTTGATATTTCTGACTTGAACTGTTTATAAAATAGATTAATTTGGTGTCTGTAAGTATATAGGTAGTGTTGATAGTTGGAGTTCAGGGCATCTTTGTCCCACCGACAAATTGTGTCTGTTTCATTTAGAATAATTTTTTGTACTTTGTTAATGAGATGTCAGAATGGAAAATTTATTTCAAGTATATATTATCCTTCTAGGATAAAAGTGTCCATTATTTTATATATTAAGGACAGTTTACATTTTAAACATTTCCTCTAAATTATAACCCATGTAGATAATAATATCAGAAAAATATTTTTCTATAGATAATATTTGATATTTACATTCTGACTATTCAATATTAATTACCTGTTGTTGGGATGGAGTATTTATTCCTTGAAGATATAAAGTGGACTAGTATACTATCTAATCAAAAATTGATATGCCTTCAAGTTTTATGGTATAAAAGACACTGAGTAAATCAGCTATATGAATTATGTTATAAATGTATATAATGTGCAGCAAAACATCAAATGATTTATGTATATCTTATAATGGAGTAATTTCATGTAAAACCAGTTGATTTGAATAGGGAGACATTGAATTGTAAATGATTCAGAAGATATCTGTTATTTTCTGTTTGAGGTTTTAATTTTTGATACTGAAAAATACTATTTCCTGCTTAAAATGGACTGAGAAAATTTCCTCTATAAAAAATTCGAATAGTGATTTTTTCCTCAGATTAACCATGTCTATTATAGAATATAATACCTATGATTTTGCTTCATTTTATAAAAACACTAAGTTTATAATGGAGTTCGTTCAGTTCTCACGCTTTTTATTTAATCTGTTGGTATGAAAAGGGTCCCCTTTTTGTACAATAAACTTGACATTATCAAATTTGGAGCGATTTCTCAATTTATGTTTCACATGAGCAAAACTACAGGACTTATATAATACTAAACACAGCATTATTGGCTAAATTGGAAAGACTTTCTTTGAAATGCCCTGAATAAGAAATGATATAGATGAAGGGGGTGAAAATGGAAATCTTAAATTTTGACAAGAAACATGAAATTATATGAAAGAATGAATCTTAAGTTATTGATTACAGTTATTCTCAAACAGTTTTACAATACTTGTACTATTTTGAAACTATGGGAATTCAAACAAATTTTTCAATTTTATTTTTCATTCCTTAGATTCATGATATACAGAAATCAGAAGGTACAGGGTTTTTGTTATACTTCATTTGAAGAAACCAATACATCAATTAAACAATCTGTTTGTCTCCCTCCAAAACAATAATGTTTTGTTATTGTTAGCTCACCTGACCCAAAGGGTCATGTGAGCTATTCTCATCACTTGGCGTCCGTCGTCCATTAACTTTTACAAAAATCTTCTCCTCCGAAACTACCAAGCCAAATGGAACCAAACTTGGCCACAAGCATCATTAGGGTATCTTGTTTAAAAAATATGTCCGATGACCCCGCCTGCCAACCAACATGGCCGACATGGCTAAAAATAGAACATAAAGGTAAACTGCAGTTTTTGTCTTATATCTCAAAAACTAAAGCAATTAGAGCAAAATTGACAGGGGTAAAAATGTTCATAAGGTCAAGATCTACCTGCCATGAAATTTTCAGATGAATCAGTCAACCCTTTGTTGGGTTATTGCCCCTGAATTGTTAAATTTAAGGAAATTTTGCAGTTTTAGGTTATTATCTTGAATATTATTATAGATAAAGACAAATTGTAAACAGCAAAAATGTTCAACAAAGTAAGATCTACAAATAAGTCAACATGACCAAAATCATTGATTGACCCCCTATTATAGGAGTTTTTGCCCTTTAAAGACAACATCCAGCGTAAACTTTCCTTTAAAGATCTTTTCCTCTCAAACCACTGGGCCAATTGAAATCAAACTTTGGTGGAATGGTCCTTGGGTGGCCCCCTTCCAAACATATGTCCGGCATCCCCGACTTCCAATCGACATGGCTGCTGTTACTAAAAAAAGAAAAAAAAAGGGGGGGTTTCATTTCAAAAATCTTCTTATATGAAACTACAAGGCCAGTTGGAACCAAGTTGGCAGAAATGGTTCTTAGGAGGTTCTCTTTCAGAAATATGTCCAATGACACAGACTGTTAACCAAGATGGCTGCCACAGCCGAACTTAGTTTAACATAGGGCCCTAGATGGGAAAATTCATTGAAAAGTCTTCTCGTCTTAAACTATTTCACCAATTGGAACCAGACTTGGCAGCAATGGTCCTTAGATGGTCCTCTTACAGAGGTGTGTCCGATGACCCGAACTGTCAACCAAGATGGCCGCTACAACCGAACTTATTTTTGCATAGGGCCCTATAGGAAAATTCATTGAAAAATCTTCTTGTCTGAAACCACATGACATATTGGAGCCAGACTTGGCAGCATTGGTCCTTAGGATGTCCTCTTTCAGAAATGTGTCTGATTTCGTGCACTGTGAACCAAGATGGCCATCACAGCAGAACTTAGTTTAACATAGGACCCTATGGGAAATTCACTCGAAAATCTTCTTGTCTGAAACCACTAAGCCAATTAGAATTAGACTTGGTAGTAATGGTCCTTAGATGGTCCTCTTTCAGAATTTTATGTGATGACCCGGAGTCTCAACCAAGATGGCCACCACACCCGAACATTGTTTAACATAGGGCCCTATGGAAAAATTCATTGAAAAATCTTCGTCTGAAACCACTTGACATATTGGAGCCAGACTTGGCAGCATTGGTCCTTAGGAGGTCCTCTTTCAGAAATGTGTCCGATCACCATGATTGTCAACCAAGATGGCTGCCACACCGAACTTTGTTAAATATTGGACCCTATAGGAAAATTCATTTAAAAATCTTCTTGTCTAAAACCACTTAGCCAGTTGGAACAAGACTTAGCAGAAATGATCCTTAGATGGTTCTCTTTTAGAAATATATCCGTTGACCTGGACTGTCAACCAAGATGACTGCCACAGCTGAAATTAGTTTAACATAGAATCATATAGAAAAACCAGCCAAATTGACTGCAACACTTAAATTTTTAGGTCTGCTCAAGGTGAAAGTTAAATCCAGGTGAGCGATACAGGCATCTTTAGAGCCTCTAGTTTGAATTTGGTATTAATTGGCTAATTTCGTAGTTTATGGATATATTCTTGTTGTTCTTTACTCTTGTTGTTCTTTGCCAGTTTCATTTTTTTCCAGAGTTAAATTATATTGTTGTATGAGCTCTTTGACAACATGCATATTATATTTGTAAATCTTTTTATTCTATAGCTATCATCTCATAGACTTAGGACCTGTTAACCCAGATCATATATACAGTGATTACCTAGACCCACAATACATAGTATAGAATTTCATACAAAAAAATATTTTAAAAAAGCAAAAAAGAACCAAAAAATAAAATACGCACTAAATCAAGTTAAAGAATACAATGTAAATGAACTTGGACCAGATTAGAGCTTCAAGACAAAGCCACAATTAAAATTCTTAAGGTTTCAAAAAATCTTGAAATTTTTTAGCTAATTAAAAAAATGTGAAGTAGTCCTTAACATTTTGAGAACTGGCTAATTTGTTTAAGCAGTTTGAAAAGGCTAACTTGTTTTTAATTATTGTCTTGATTCCTTTAGAAATGTCAGGCCGTGCTCGGGGGAGATCACGAGGTAAGCCTAGGCTCTCTGACCAAGAAGAGCCAAGAAGACCTGGAGAAGAATCCCAGTCGGCACCAGTAAGTTTCAGAAAATGTCTAGTTGAAATATAAAGAAAAGGCTAACGTTTATAATACATGTATGTGATTAAATATCGCTTATTCAAAAATGCTCACATCTTAGTACCGTTAGTACATGAGTGAATTATCAGTGTTTTTGGTCAGGACATTTAGATTTTTGTTATTAAAATTTTAAGGTAAGTCAATTATTCTGTTTATTACTCTGACAAAGTGAGAAGATTTAATGAGAAAATACAAGGGGTTATGTTTTTTTATGGATTAGGCACCAGTGTTTGTAAAGTGATGAATTTACAATCACAATAATTTATATGGTTATTGTAGTAATCTAGTCTGAGAGTGAAATATGACTTTCATATTCACTAGCTAATTTTCATATTCTCTTATTTTGTCAATGTTATAATAGATAAAACTACTATATTGTCCGTCATTGCATTATGGATCAGAAGACGTAGAATTGTTGATGTAAATGATCCATCTCACTTTGTAAGCTCTTTCACATCTACATGTCAACAAAATTTTATTCAATTTAATTCATTGAAATTTTTGTCAAAGGTTTAGATCAGCATTATGTCCGAATACTATTTTTTGTAGTTATTCCCCCTTGGTACATTAAAAATATTGACATTGAAAGCACTTTCTCCTTTAGATGTCACAACAGAATTCAATGAAATTTATGTCAAAAATTTAAATCATAATTGTCTAGTAAGAGATAAGTGTATGTTTATAAAATTTATGTATTGTACTATGTGTGGGACATTGGTTACTCTGTAGCAATCGTGTTTCCATAAGATCTATTCCAATGACAAACTACAGTGTATTCTGTTTTTAACAACTTTTTAAGAATTAATTTTAGTTGCCAGCCCCTTCCAATGGTTCCAATGGATCTAGTAGAGCTGCATACCGAGGAGGGGCCAATGTAAATAGAAATAATGGAAACCAAGGACCTGTTGAAGAGTTACAGGCATTAAAGATTGGGACAGGCAATATCCCTAAGGAACCAGACCAGGAAAAAAGACTAAGTTTTTGGGACTTGAAATCAAAGCCAGCCTGGCTTGCAGACAAAAAGGGTAAAGTTTATATTAGATGGTTATCTTATTATTTGTTTTTAAATGTTCTTGTAACCCTGGAAAAAGATTTTTTGTCTTCTTTTAAATCCCTAAAGCTTAAATTTTGATGGAGTCCAATAAAAAAAAATCCTGAAAATTTGAAATGTAACTGACATGAAAATATACTATCATATACTTAGTACTAAATAAAGGAAAATTGCACATACAATACTGAAAGAACATTGTCAGCTGTATTTTCTACCATGATGATCAATATCATCACCTGTTTATCATACCACTTAAAATGTGACCAGAAAAAATTCTTCACCACTGTTGACATATATATAATAAGTGTATAAAACATGTCAAAATACAAGATACTATTATGCATGGTTGAAGGCAACAAAATATTTTGATCTGAAGGATAATACCTGTAAATTAAATACAGAATAATACATGACAAAATCTGTATCACATACCGTATCACCCCTCGATCAGTATCATCCCTTGGGCTGATATTGAAATTTTGGGGTGATATGGCATGTGATACAGATTTTGTCATGTATTATTCTGTATATAATTTACAGGTATTATCGTTCAGATCAAAATATTTTGTTGCCTTCAACCATGCATAATAGTATCATATGCCTCACTGCAAGATAAACACTAAATGGGTTGTTAATAGTACATGTAGGTATAGTTTAGGGTTTTCTGTTGTTAACAAATCACAAGAACATGTAGTTTAGTTAAACACCTATTAAAATGTACAAGTATTTTTGCAGTCCCAAGTTCAAGGTAAATTTTTAAATAGAATGTATTGATTGTATTAAAAGGAACTTCTGGAACAGCTCTTCCTGTAACTACAAATTATTTCCGTCTTGAATCTGCACCAGACTGGCATTTATACCAGTACCATGTTGACTTTAATCCAGCAGTAGACAGTAAAAGACTGAGGATAGCATTATTGTTTCACCATGAAGAGTTACTGGGTAAAACAAGAGCCTTTGATGGTATGGTTTTGTTTTTGCCAAAGAAGTTGCCTAAAGATGTAAGAGTTTTATACTTTATCTATACATGTATGTATATTTGATATTTTTTTTGAAATGACAAATACAGTGCAACTTGCTTAATCCGACACCTGAGTATTCCGACCACTTGTGACATCTGACAAAAATTTCTGGTCCCGAAAAATGTCTATAACAATATTTGTTAAAAAAACTTGTGTATTCCGAAGCCTGTCACTTCTGTAATCCAATAAATTTATCTATAAATTTGCATATTTGTTTATTTATTTAATTTTGAAATAAAAAAAATTATACATCAGTGAAAAGCTTGGGCATTATTGGATTACCCTCACCAAACTGAAATGCAAGCATTGAGATTTGAGAATATTGTATTACAGGTTACTGAGGTTTATTCCAAGAAGAAATCAGATGATACACAGGTCCGTATCACTGTAACATTGACCAATGAACTTCCACCAACCAGTCCTCAGTGTTTACAAGTATTCAATATTATATTTAAACGGTAGGTACATGATTCATACAAACCTTATTTATGAAAGTTTGTGTATAACAAATATTTTTTTTAATTCAATCCTGTTGGTTGCTTATTTAATAACAAATAAGGACATTGTTGATGATGTTAAATAATCTCACTGAAACCGTTAAAGACAAATGAACTGCAATGCAAATGTCTCTCAAACATTGCTTTTAATGTTTTAGGGGGAGAACTTATTATTATCTGGCAAAAAAAGATTAACCTTATCAAAATATAAAAAGTCAGTTCTGAAAATTTTTTTTTCTTATGAATCAATCTTAATTAGGCCAAACAACAATATGTGCAGTTCCAGTTAAACTACCTACCCTATTTCTTTTGCACCTAGCACTGTTTAAGTCAGAATGCATCTACCATAGACTCTAATGTGAAAAAAAATTGTAAAATAAAAAAAAAATCCCTACCTACCTACCCTATTTTTATCTTGGTGTTACAGGAACCATTTTTACATGGCCTTATCTACAGGACCATTTGGGACCAGAATCAGTAGAAATGATTTTTGTTTGGTACATTTTTAACAAAAAATACCTGAACTATTTTGCTAGTAGGATTCATTTTCATGTAAATATAGGCCAAATATGACTGATACAATTGTAATGTTTTGTACTTTTCCAAAGTTTTTTCTGAAGTCTACCTCCTGAAAATGTGCATGAAGAAAAATCATTTTGGTCTAACATCATGAAGGGGAGATAATTCGATTTAAAATTTGCTAGAACTTTTAGAAGTAGGTGAGTATTGGGTGAATCAGTTTGTGAACTTGCTCACAGTATCTCTTGTTGTGATAAGATTATTCTGATTTTCATACAAGTTCCTTTTCAAAATATTTAAAGTATAACTATAAATCTTGAAACACATTACTGAACAACACATTAATTCACAAATGTGCATAGCGCATGAGTCAATTATTAGTGTTTTTCTCTCCAATCTCCAATACAGAGTTTTCGGTCCTGGCACTCTCTTGAGAGAATGCAAGGACTAACAACTCTGTATGGGAGATTGTTTTTCAGTCAAGAGTTGTATATTTTTGGTATTAAAATTTCAAGATATATGTTATTCTGTCTATTACACATGACATATTCCATGTATTAAGATTAGTACAATGGATTATGTTTTTTATGTGACAACAACTTAGACGTCCATTGTATAATAATATTGTTGGCGTCGGCTATTGTTACTTCCTAGAGTGAAATATGACTCTTACATTCACTGGGTGAAATATCGGATTTTATTTTACTCGGAAATCCAGGTATTCAACACTTTTAATGTAATAATTGCAGTTACACATATATATGCCATAAATATATCTATTGAAATTTTAAGCAGTGGCTCAATCTGAAATTGATGTTGATATAACCATAAACTTATATATAGCACTAATTAAACAGAATTCCAAGTTATTATGAATAATATACAAACAATTGAAATTCTTTATTTGTTTTTCAGGGTATTAACAATGGTTGATATGAAACTAATTGGAAGAAATTACTTTAATCCTGAATTGACAGTAGATATACCTCAACACAGGTCAGATCATTAAAGAAATCATTAACAATTTATGTGTTGATTAAGGTACATTTGTAAACTGAAAAGATATATTTATTTCTGAAAAGCATTTCAAAAGATTTCAGCTCATATCTTCTGTTATGTCAAAGCAATTTGAAAAACATAAAACAAAGTTACTACTGGAAGCAAAACTAGATGAAAATTAAATACGTGTACTTGAAATTCTTCACCAATGTATATCCACCCAATAGATGCAGTAGTGAACCAAGAGTTTGGGAGAAGGGGGAGTTTCTCTTACACCTTTTCATGCATTACTAACTTCAAAAGGTTTCCCCTTCTATACAATACTGTGAATTCAGAGATTAATGCAATGTATTGTTAATGCAAAAAATGTGGAAGTGGTAAAGATTGCAATAATTGCATTTGATTTTTGCTTGTAATATTCTGTTGCAACATGTACAAATTAGTGTCACATTAATAAATATTTGCATCATTGAAAAAATATCTTTTTGACCACATAATTTTGATAAAAAAATTAATGTCAACATATTACTGCAGTATTGGCATCTTTAACCATAACTAGTGTGATCTTGACCTTAGTCCAGCTGACCTCAGTGGACTGGTAAAAACAGTGATATATTTATATAGTAAGAAGCTTCCAAACAAGACAATTCTTAAGTGACTTAAAAATTACTGTGGACTTATTTCACATATATTTTGTTTGACACAATTTTTATGTTTTTTATATGTCTTTTCAGACTACAGGTCATGCCAGGTTTCATAACCTCCATTCTACGACATGAAACTCAGACACTACTTTGTGCAGACATCTCACACAAGATCATTCGTAGTGATACAGTACTTGATCAGATGTATGAGTTGTATGCGAAGATACCTAATGAAGAGTTCTACACAGTTTGTAAAAGAAAGATTATTGGTGCTATTGTATTGACAAGGTAAATAATGATAACATGTTGACAAGTGTGAATCAGTGTATAGCTGTGTTGACAAATGTGAATCACTATCTGTCATTTTGTGTTGTCATTAATATCATTTTCCATGTCATTGTCACTTTTCCTCTACCAGCAACTCTTTCTAAATGAATTTGAATGAAGTATTCAGAGAATCTTTAGTAACTAATATTATTTTGACTCTACTATTTTAATTTATTGGGGTTATGTCATGACAAATAATTGACTCTTTAATATTTGGAAAGGTAGCACACAGTGCAGATCTGGCTTATTGTATGATGAATGTCAGTGGCTGGTGGTGAAAATGTGGTACCTATGTTGTGTAATCAACTGCTCCTACAGCTTTAAACCCACACCCTTCAAAATTTTGCAGAATGTTTCTGGACATATTGAAAATTTGCTTGGAGGAGTATATTTAATATCAGTTAAAGAATTTTTTCCAGATTTGTCCAGGTTTTGGAATGATGGAAAAGTCATTTTTTGCAAGAATTGTGTATGAAGGGTACCAAATTCTAGTAATCAGTTCCTACAGCTTTGATCGATATCTTTGAAACTTGGGGGTACCTATAAAGGATGCAGTTTGAAGAATATTTTCTAGATTTTATATGACCACAAATATTTGCTGCTCACTAACTACGTTCTGTTGAACTTATCCTTGTGATATTTTACCACAATGGTCCCCCATAAGGAATACAGGTTGGGATTGATTTTGGGAAATCTGGCCCAACCACCCCAACTTTTTTTCTGGAGGCCATTAAGGGTTTTATGATAATTATGGTGTAAATTTTTTAATATTTGTCCAATTTTTATGATGTTTGGTTTTTGGTGTACCTTGATGAAACTGGAAAAACTTCTTAAGATCTGTTTTTCACTATTCCTTCAAGTTTTCGAGATATAAGTGGCCAAAAAATATGGAAGGGAATATCCGCTATAATTATACATTTCTTCATTTGTAAAATGCAATTTCTTAATTTGTAGCTGGTATTTTTTCCATCCATTACATGAATTTCTACATTTCTTCAAGTCTTGATTTGTGAAATGTAACTTCGTAATGTGTAAATGCAATTTCTTAATTTGTTAATGTATTTTCTTCTTTCGTTACATGAAATTCTACATTTCTTAATTTGTGAACTGATATTTCTTTATTTGTTCAATTAAATTTCTTCATTCTAAATCGTAACTATCAAATTACAAATTTCTTAATTTGTAAAATGCAATTTCTAGGTTTGTACTTCTCATTGGCTGTCAGCAGTAACAATTACATTGACACATTTTCCAAAAACGAGACTCGAACTAAGAATTTACATTTCACAGATAGAGAGTTTTAATATTTCGCCGATGAAGAACAAATATACGTCCTATACATGCTATACAAACCTAGAAATTCCATTTTACAAATTAAGAAATTTATAATTTCATAGTTTCTATTTAGAATGAAGAAATTTAATTGAACAAATAAAGAAATATCAATTTCAATGCATGGAGATTTTTTCTTTTAATTCATCTTAATGAGTACTTTTAGTAGTTTGCCAACTAATTTTACTATCTTTCACAGATCTTGAGATACATGTGATTAAAGGTGCAAAAAAACCATGTTGGTTCGTTTCATGCTGTGCTTAGCGAAGCCCTTTTTCATGTTTATCAATTTGTTTTTGCAAAACAATTGTTTATGGAGGATGCCAATTTTGTATAATTAACTCATTCTACAGCTTTTTTCTCAGATCTTGGAAAATGAAGATGTGCATGAAAAAGTATGATGCCATTTGAATAATTTGTTCAGGATTCCTATCTTGTGTAACTAATGCCTTTTTCACAAAAGTTTTAAATGGAAAGCTCTTGTCTTGCTGCACCTTTAATCCCTTTAGGGATTCTGTGTCCAGTGTGCGGCCAAGTCAGAAAAATAGCTCCATACACAGAATCCCTAAAGGGATTAGCTGCACCTTATAACTAACTATGGGAGGGGATGTTGTGGTTCCAACCAAAATTAATTCACAGGATATTATTTTGGCTTAAATTTATTAAAAAAACCACTTTACCTTTTATTTAGATATAACAACAAAACATACCGTGTAGATGACATGGAATGGGACGCTCATCCATCTGATACTTTTAAGATGAGGAATGGTAGTGAAATTTCTTACATTGACTATTACAAACAGCATTATTCAATTAAAGTCCATGATGAAAATCAGCCACTGTTGATTAGTAGACCAAAGGAAAAAGATAAAAGAGCAGGACAGAGGGGACCAATTTATTTGTTACCAGAACTTTGTGTAATGACAGGGTTATCAGATGAAGCAAGGGCAGATTTTAGTGTGATGAAGGATGTTGCAGCACATACAAGAGTTGCTCCCCTTGGCAGGACTAAAACACTTACTGAGTTCATTAAACAAATTAAAAGGTAAATTAAAAACTAATTGAAACATAAGACTGATGTTCTGAAAAAGGTTCTGCAAATTTTTCATAATTTTATAAGTATATCAATAATTTGTCATGCAGTCCTTACTGAAATTACTGAACTGACCTGAATTGATTTTTTCCTCATCGAGCCCAAAGGGACATGTGAATTACTTGTCCATTGTCATCATTGCATACTTGCCAACATATAAATAAGAGAAACCCTGAGAAAATCGGGGAGGGGGCTGCAGTGGTAAAGCCTCTGTTATGGAAAAAAGATAGGTGTGAAATTTTTTCTCTGAGAAATTACAAAATCTCAGAGAAATTACTATCAACCCATAACCCAGTAAGGGGGTCAAATTCTCGGAGGCTCAGGGTGAAATCGTATTTCATTGGGGCAAAATTTCTATATCAAAGCACCTCTAGTATATTTCTATAACATTTTGCAGAGAAACAAAAACATTTTGTCAGGAGATAAATCTTCATATGAGATTTTCTTTATTTAGCTGTTACATCCCAATTGCATTGCAACAGATATGGACATTGTTAAAGTAATTTTTTATACTGCAAATTGGTTTTACAAAAGTTATGATCCATCTTTGTCATTTCATTATATTGGGATATTGTAATATTTGTTTTCTTGGATCACTGAACAAGTTTAATAAAAAAACAACATATTTGGTTTTGAAATGTCAAATATCTATTCCACTTACGGTACTTATGTTACAGGCAATGAATGTGTAACTTTATTTAGTTCTGTTAAACAAATATTATTCATTAATAACAAATTAAAAGATGATTAAATGGTTCTTTTGAAGTAATCAGGCAGTGAGATCAGAAATGGATGGATGGGGTCTAAGATTTTCCAGCGATTTAGTCCATATAAATGCTCGTGTGGCTCCACAAGAAAAGATTTATCAGAGACATCAAGCTATGGTATGGGTTACAGAATATATATATATATTGAGACTTAAATGGAACTTTTTTATTAATTTGAAAAATATGAGTGATTTCAAATTATTGCCATTTGATTTATATTTCTAAGAGGGTAAAGCCTAATACCAGTCAGTGTTTTACAACATTATAAACAATGTTGCTCAACATTATTTAGCCAGTTGAAGTTTCTGTAAGTTACCTGTCAAATTGAATTACAGAGTTTCATGGTATATTTTAGTTGACTTATAAACAAGAAGATGGAGACTGGAGTCGTGATATGAGAGGCAAAGAACTGTTAACACCAGTAAATCTCAACAAATGGGTGGTAGTGTTTACAAGAAAGAACAATGCTCAAGCTCAGGACTTAGTCCATAACCTTAGTAGGGTGGCACCTCCTATGGGGATGAAGGTCAATCAACCAATTCCGTAAGTTTTTTTCCTGAAATTAGGGAACAACCATTTGATTTTTATGGGGGGCTAAGATGAAATGTTTGATTCTGCCTATTATTTCACCGAAATTTTGCTAATGGATTTTTTTTCCGCAGCTATTGCGGGCTAAATTTTTATTTTCATTTAAACCAAAAGGTTTTCTGATTGAAACAGGTCCTGCATTTTTTTACACCTAAATTACGTGATCGTGGCTTTTTATTTTGCCAAATCCTGGTCCTGCGTTTTTTTTATTTCAAATTTGATCCTAGTCCCCCCATAAAAATCAAATGGTTACTCCCTTATCATATCTACATGTTGAATTGAGTTCAGAAATTATAATATAGCCTGTCTGTGTCTTCAAAGCAACTTTAACTATAATCATCAATACATATTTGTTGTCCAACTATAATTCTGAAAATCTTTGTAATTGTCCCCCGCCGCAACGTGATGCGGGGGAAATGGTAATGCCGGGCGTCCGTCCGTCCGTCGTAAACTTTTCAATAAAAAATCTTCTTCTCTGAAACCGCTGGGCCGATTGGTTTGAAACTTAATAGGAATGATCTATGACATGTCCTCTACAAACGATCCTCATTTTATTTTGATCTGACATAAAACATGTCTGTCGTAGCTAAAAATAGAATATAGGGGTGGATGTGTTGTTTTTGGCTTATTACTTAAAAATCGTTACAGATATCAAAAATTTGACAGGTAAAATTGATCAGCATGACAAGATCTACCTACCCTGAAATTTTGAAGGAAATTCCAAAACCCATTTAGGAGTTATTGCCCTTTTTCATCAAATTTTCCACATTTTTTCAATCAAAAATCTTCTCCTCTGAAACTGCTGGGCCGATTAGTTTGAAACTTAATAGGAATGATCTATGACATGTCCTCTACAAACGATCCTCAATTTGATCTGACATAAAACATGGCTGTCGTAGCTAAAAATAGAATATAGGGGTCGGATGTGTTGTTTTTGGCTTATAACTTAAAAACCGTTACAGATATCAAAAATCTGACAGGGGGTAAAATTGATCAGCATGACAAGAAATACCTATCCTGAAATTTTGAAGGAAATTCCAAAACCCATTTAGGAGTTATTGCCCTTTTTTTGTCAAATTTTAACATTTTTCGTCATTTATCTCCAAAACTATTTGAGATAGAAGTGAAATGTAAATTTGAAAAATGTTTGCCATGTTGAGATCTACCTACCCTGAAATTTTGAAGGGAATCCCAAATTCTATTTAGGAGTTACTGGTTTGTGTAATTTGAGGTCGGGTTCTGTTACATTTGTTTAAGGTTCACCCTTATTCCTGGTCAATTATATCAACTTCCTGCCAGGACTACCACCATCAGGGAACATATTTTAACATTAAACCTTATGAAAAATAAACCTTCAACAAATTTTCCCTGAACAATTGAACAAATTGCAACAAACTTCATCAAATAGTTGATTAATTGTCCAATGAAAACTAGACTCCAGGTGAGCGATACAGGCTCTGGTGAGCCTCTTGTTTTTGGTTTAGTTTTTATAAAAATTAGGTCCATTTCTCTGAAACTCATTGAGAAACGTCAATGTTATTTTACTACCTCAGTCTTTTTATTACACAGAACACAGTTCAGAAACATTTTTCTTACTTTTGCCAAATGACACCAGACCTACATTTTATGGTTGAACGACTCTTTGGTTATTTTTTTTCATTTAGGTCTATCTTTCAAAAACCTAGTAATATAACAGTGCTATTTCATTGCAACAATCGGCTTATATAGTAAAACACAGATCAGAAGCATACAAGTGACCATGACCAGATTTCATGCTTGAGTGACTACATCAAATTTTATAAGTCTATACCTAGAATTGATTATATTACTGTGGATTCTTTAATATTTATACTATACCCAATTCATATATGCAGAATATAATTTTTCACTTTAATATATTTGAAATAATTGTCAAAATTTGATTTCCACTCATAAATAGTATAGATTGCATTTCTATATATATTCAAAAGGTTTGGCATCTGTATCTTACAGACATATTTTCTAGTTTAATAAAATTTTGGTCTCTTTTCAGTGTTAAATCTGATGTTGTCATTAAAGTGTTGAGTAATATATATTTTGCATATGTATATTAACCTCACATTCATCTTTTACTTATATTAAACTTGAGTCAAAGCAATCATATTCAGTGTAGATAGATATGAATCTATTTTAATTTCAGCATAGAAATCCCAGATGATAGGAATGACAGTTATTTGTCAGCACTAAGAAAACATGTTGGACCAGACACACAGTTGGCACTCTGTATCCTTCCGACCAATAAAAAAGATCGATATGATTCCATTAAAAAATTCTGCTGTGTTGATCATCCAGGTTTGAACAAAATAATGTTTTTTTTTCCTTAGAATAATCGAAAAGAAATGTGATAATTTCCAACAAATTCCAGTTGAGAGGCTTCTGGTCATTTTCCTCAGCTGTGAAACCTTTGTAAAATTGCTTGACTTGCTCGCAAACTGAGTGAACACCAAAGCAAATATGTTTTATTGATTTTTTGAGAAAGATTGCATTACAATCTTGATCTATGGCACTTTCCTTTGCAAAATAAGTACCGGTACTGTGTACATCCTGTTTTTTATCAGGTATGATTTGCTTTCATTTGATACTTATATTATGATCTATTCAGGACTTTATCTGTTAAAAATAGAAACATCAGTTTCTTGATAATCTATAACTATTTATAAAGCAAACTCTAAGGATTTTATTTTACCATGATTAAATATTGAATGCTACGCTGAAGGATTTATCTGCAAGAATGTTACAAAGCTATATACATGTATTTTAAAAACATTAAATGGTTAAATTTGAAAATTAAAATCTCATATGTACATTGCAGTCCCAAGTCAAGTTGTTGTGAGCAGGACATTATCAAAGAAACAGATGTTAATGTCAGTAGCTACAAAGATTGCAATTCAACTTAACTGTAAACTTGGTGGAGAGGTCTGGCATCTGGAAATTCCTGTATGTTATGATTGAATCTTTTTTTTTTTTTTTTTTTTTTTGGGGGGGGGGGGGGATTTATAAGTGTCTGATAATTTAATTGCTGTCATTGGAAAATCTTTGAAGAAGCTATCATATTAGACCTTTTCATTTTGAAGTGAAAATATGAAAAATTGTAAGATTTTTGTCGAGCCTGCAACTTTAGCAGGCAGGCAGCTCGACATGGGGATGGTGATCCGGCGGCGGGGGCGGCGGCGGCGTTAACCAACTTCTTAAAAGGCTTTATATTTTAGAAGGTGGAAGACCTGGATGCTTTATACTTTGTATATAGATGCCTTATGTTACGAAGTTTCCGTCTGTCATATGTACATTGTCCTTGACCTCATTTTCATGGTTCAGTGACTACTTTAAAAAAAAGTTAAGATTTTTTGTAATGTTAATTTCTCTCTTATTATTAGTAATAGGATAACTATATTTGGTGTGTGCGTACCTTGCAAGGTCCTCATCCCCATCAGACAGTTTTCAATTGACCTCGACCCCATTTCACAGATCAGTGAACAAGGTTAAGTTTTGGTGGTCAAGTCCATATCTCAGATACTATAAGCAATAGGTCTACTATATTTGGTGTATGGAAGGATTGTAAGGTGTACATGTCCAACTGGCAGGTGTCATCTGACCTTGACCTCATTTTCATGGTTCAGTGGTTATAGTTAAGGTTTTGTGTTTTGGCCTTTTTTTCGAATACTGTATGCAATAGGTCTACTATATTTGGTGTATGGAAGGATTGTAAGGTGTACATGTCCAACTGGCAGGTGTCATCTAACCTTGACCTCATTTTCATGGTTCAGTGGTTATAGTTAAGTTTTTTTTGTGTTTTGCTCTGTTTTTCGAATACTGATAGCATTTACTTTCATTAGAAATACACGAAAGGCGAGACATTTTTGTGTGTCCACTCTTGTTGTCTAATTTTAACAATTTGGAACTACAAGTAGGTGGTCATTTTCTGATTAAGCCTATAATTTTTTCAGCTTAAAGGTTTAATGGTAGTAGGTATAGATACATACCATGACTCATTAAAGAAAGGAAGATCTGTTGGAGGAGTTGTCTGCAGTTTGAATAAAAACCTGACAAGATATTATTCAACATGCACATTCCAGACATCAGGGCAGGAACTTGTGGACAAGATCTGTGTCAACTTACGAGGTACATGTATTATTAGCCTACATGAATACTCATAAATTGTATGCAAGTCATATTTTAGTTTCAGGAAGTGACATTATTACTTATAATATGTACTGCATGTACTGCTTATATATTGTACATTGGGCCAATGTGACATTTCATTAATTTATGTCAATAAACATATTTGTATTTGTACACATATACCAGAATTGGTACAGGTTATGGAATCTTGAGAAGTTACTGAAGTTTATTTTGATAAAGAAAGGCCTTGGTAAGTCATGGAATTGAAAACAAATGTGTTGAAATGGTGCCAAAAAATTATGGAAATTTTTAATTGAGTTCGCAACAGCACTAGTAATAAATAATTTTTGAATGAAACTAGAATACTGACAATGTCAGAAAGGGCCCCGCCGGCTTGTGTGATTGAACTCATGGGAATCAAAAACACTTAAAAATCTAATTGTGATTTCATACATTCATTTTATCTACATATATCAAAAAGCATGATGTTAAGTTGCCTTTTTCCATATAAAAACAAAGTTTTTGCCCAAAAAGTGTTTTTCGATTTTCCTCAAAATCAAAGGGTACATTCCTTTGATCATGTCCAACACTGTGTATAAAATTTATGAAAATCTGTGAAGCCAATCTTAAGTTATCATACAACATAGTGGTAATTGTCAAAATATGTTTTCATATAAAAACTAAGTTTTCACCCAAAAAGTGTTTCCCAATTTTCCTTAAATTCAAAAGGGACCTTTATTTGATTATGTCAAACACTGTGTATAAGATTTATGAAAATCTGTGAAGGCAATCTGAAGTTATCACACAACATAAGGTTAATTCTCAAAATATGCATTTTTTCATATAAAAACTAAGTTTTTCCCAAAAATTGTTGTCCGATTTTCCTTTGGTCCAATATTGTATATAAAAATCATAAAAATCCGTGAAGGCAATCTTAAGTTATCGTACGACAAAGGAAATGCTGACGGACAGATGGACAGACAGACGGACGGACAAGACTGATTACTATAGGGTGGCCGCCATGTCCCATGGCGGGGCCCTAAGAATAATTGCTTTTGTGTAATTCAGGTCAGTTATACATTTCTCTGATGCCGCCTATAAGGTGACATTAGCCTTGAAACAATACTGATACTTATGAATCCACATTATAGTCATTGAAAACCCATTGATACATAGCACTGATACATCACAAGATCATGGAAAATTCTATATTAGTCCTGGAAATTTTTTAAATTATTTAGTAATGAATTTCTTGAGAAGAAAAATACGTGAGAACCCTGTATAATACATATTGCTCTATAACACTTTATTTTAGAGGATTAATTGAATGCTTTATCTAATTTGTTGCACAAATGACAATAAGCTTCTCAGAACAAACAAACATTAAGTAAATTACCAGTCAAAATCTTGATGGTGGATGCAGACACTTAATAATTGATGCATGGGAGCTTAATACTGCAAGTAGATTTATTTGATTTTTACAATTATTTTTGTTTTTTAAGGTGGCTTGGGAAAATATCATGAGACAAATGGTGAACTGCCAGAGAAGATAATTATCTATAGAGATGGTGTAGGTGATGGCCAGTTGAAAGTTGTATTTGAGACAGAATTTCATCAGATTGTTCAATGCTTACGTAGAGCGGGAGGTCCTTCTTACAAGTAAGAGTTTGAACTAGCCTTGAAAACAATTAGCTTTTTGGTTTATTTTAATCATGTGTCAATTTTACTTTGTGAGTGAAATTGCTCTGGTCATGAAAGTTTTGGTAAGGGTGGCCTGAGTCAAAACTCTTCATTCTAGCTACTGTTCTTTTGCTTAAATTGTTGTCATTGTACATGTATATTTAAGTAGTTTGTGTCAAGAGCTGGTCCACCATATATAATTGAATTTAAATCATCCAAATGAACTTGTATAATGAAAAAAATTGTTTTAAGCTTTTATTTTCTTCATTTTCATACATTTCAGCCCATCTACAGCAATGGTTGTAGTGAAGAAACGTATAAATACAAGGTTCTTTGCTAGAATTGGTCCTCAGGTGGGAAATCCACCTCCTGGAACTATTATTGACTCAGAGGTTACAAATCCTGAATGGTAAGTTTATATACATTGTAACAAATAAATTAATATGATATTGACTTATTTTGATAGCAAATACTGAAATTATTTGTGAATAAAATGATGGAGATTTTTAATTTTCCTATGTAGTATGGTTGATACATAATGATCATTATCTGTCCTCTTATGTCATCATCCTCCATTTCCAATCATGAGGGGCCTGATGGGTTATTTTCGTTCTTCGTGATCGGCGTATTTTCGCTATCGTGATCCGTTTTTCTACAGATTTATTTTTCGTGATTCGTGATGAAAGCATTGTTCGTGAATCGTTTCCATTGGAGTTTTATGTTCGTTCTTCGTGATTGAGACATATATTTCGTTCTCGTGATTTTTTTTCCATTACGGAAATAAAAAGTTCCATTGAGTTGTCTTTCTTGGCTTAAAAAGTTGAAGTGGCGCGATAGTTTTAAAAGTGCAATTAGGTCATTTTTTAGTTCAAACATGGCAGCCCCCATGGCAATGACATTATCGACTCAGTAATGCATTTGATTGTAGCTTAATTGAACCTAGTCTGAGATTACTTGTGTCCGACGGCCCCAGCTTGTCTGGCAAAACAGCCGTTGGACGTCAGAGTAATCTCGGACTAAATTGAACCAATCTACAACACAAACACAAACAACCAGCTTCTGAATCTCTATTATCGAGATTGATTGGGGATACTCTTTTTATATTTTCGTGATCCGTGATCATGGAAATTTATTTTCTGTGAATCGTGATTGACAAAAAAATCAACTCGTGAATCGTGATGAGACCCCCCCATCAGGCCCCTCAATCATATCTGACAGCATCACAATTTCTTCATCTGCAGCATCATGTATTTCCATATAACTTTTCTTTTCTCTTTATTTTTGGACATTATGATAATTAAGGGTTTCCCATCATAACATGGTCATTATTTTTTGTAATGGTTTCTGAGAATATAGTTAAGTGTAATAAGGGAGACAATTCTAACATTTCTACATGGTCAGCTTTATTATAACACCTTGTCTTATAGTAAGATACTGTTTTACAGAGGTTCTTATATTCAACCTTTTGTCATGTTTTGTAATGGAAATCAGTCCATTGTTAGAACTAAACCAACAGTTACTTACTTTCTTTAATTTACTTATTTACATGCTAAAGGGGGGATCCTCATCTGCAACTCCTCCTTTACTACTGAGTGACTCAAAACTATGCTGCTGATATATTCTAGTACAACTCTTTGTTTTAATCTAATTTACTAATGTACAGTATTCTGGGTTGTGTCAAATGTTCACAATCATAAATAGTTTCATTTATTTTCAAATTCATATGAAATTTTTTTTAAATATGATAATTTTGAAAGATTTTGGTTTCCAGGTATGACTTTTTCTTAGTAAGTCAGTCAGTAAGACAGGGAACAGTCACTCCAACTCATTATAATGTCATCCATGATACAACTGGAATGAAACCAGATCACATGCAGAGACTGACATATAAATTATGTCATTTATACTATAACTGGCCAGTAAGTACACTGCAGTTTACATTGTAGTTATATGATATAATGGTATCGGTTGGTCTTACATTGTAGTAATATGATATAATGGTATCGGTTGGTCTTACATTGTAGTAATATGATATAATGGTATCGGTTGGTCTTACATTGTAGTAATATGATATAATGGTATCGGTTGGTCTTACATTGTAGTAATAATATAATATAATGGTATCGGTTGGTCTTACATTGTAGTAATATGATATAATGGTATCGGTTGGTCTTACATTGTAGTAATATGATATAATGGTATCAGTTGGTCTTACATTGTAGTAATATGATATAATGGTATCCGTTGGTCTTTATGATTGATAACTTTTATATGGCAACAAAGGTAATTAAGTAGTGTTCATTTGTTTTTATGGGAAATTATTTTTGTTAGAGGGAATAAGACATTTCATAGATTGTCATAACAGAAAAAAACCAATTTGTTAGAAAACCTCCAAACAAAAACCAAACTGTCAAAATCATTTTTCACAAATTAATGTTAATTGTTTTTTTTTTACTAAATTGAAATTCTTTGAAGAAATTGTGAATAAATGTAGAAGAGTACATGCCTATAAATTTCTAATGAAATTGCAAGCAGTTCATCATAGTAAATATTTTTTTCCGGTTGGCAATCTTCCTTGCTTGAAAGTGTCGTCAGGGTATCACTGGATCATTTTAAAAATTGAAAAAAAGCTTAAAATTGATTTGATATTACAGGGTACAATACGTGTTCCTGCACCAGTTCAATATGCCCACAAACTGGCATTTTTGGTGGGACAGAGTATACACAAAGATCCATCTCCTGCACTAGCAGATCGTCTCTACTACTTGTGAAATGGAAAATGTGACTTGCAGCTTATTGTTTAAACTTTTAAACACCATCTCTAAGCAACAGATATGGAATGATATGAAGGTTGTAACATAGCAGGACGAGGAAGAGGAACAACTTGATGTTATACAGACTGCTGATAATAACAAAAAAAGAAAATAAATGGTTTATGGCTTATTATAACATACAGGAGATCATGTGATTTTTATGTAAGAAAATTTATATACTGGTATTAATGAACATTGCAAATTGAAATTAGTGGAAAGTGTCAGATTAGTGACTTTATATTGTACTGGTGCCAATATAAGTTTTGGTTCGTATTGCAAACAGTTAATTAATATGCAATTTATCTGTGGAAATGGTGGAAAATATTTATTACTTTGTGATAAAATGGTTTTTCATAGATATGAATATTATTTTGGAAGGGTGACACAATCAGCATTCACATATTCATTATTTTGGAAGGGTGACACAATCAGCATTCACATATTCATTATTTTGGAAGGGTGACACAATCAGTATTCACATAAGTATTGTATTTTTTTGTAAAGTTATGATATTTTTTTGTAAAGTTACGAAGGCAGCACATACTTGTTAAATACTCAGTTATATGGATCATGTGTTCATACATTTGTTGTACTTTTTACTTGAAAATGAGGTATTACATCATAATATATTATACATTTTAAAAAAGGGTTTTAACATTAAATGTCATCTACATGTATATACAAAAAAAAATTAATTCTAGCTGGATACTTTTTTGTATTTTGAAATATGTAGAGAAAAAAGTCTCTGAATGAAAATGTGTAAACCAAAATTAATGTCTTTTTGCTGAAAATATACAATAGAGATGAGAAATAAGAAATTTAGTTGTTTATTACATAGCTTCTTTTAGATTTCTTGAGGAAGATGCTATTTCCATCTCTTACCAATTTTATCATATATAGTAATATATATTTTATATAACTTTATACTTTATTTTGTACTTGATTCTTTTGAGTCATGAGTTTTAGAAAAAAAGTGAACAGTATTGAATGGGTGTTTGTTTTTTAGATATAAATTTACTATATTTTTGATAACTTTACTGATATATTGTTATGTATTTTAATACTTATTCATGTAAGGCCTATTTAACTAAGACATTTGTGGACCTTGTGGCAGATTTCAAACTATCATCCACAACCCAAGAGAATTTTCAGGGTTTTTTTTGCTTAATTATGTTTAGATAATCAATACTGATTTACAGCACATTTAAAATAAAAACTTACCTACTTACAGACCTCTCTAAGAAATAAATCTTTAACATTATTTATAAATGTTGTCAAGTTTTTAAATTTTAAAACTATTTGTAAACAATTCTGTGAAATATTAATTACATATGTCATAATGATCAACAATTATTATACATTGTACTTGTGTAGGAATTAACAATGTCCCCCGTGAAATGATGTCTGCCGAACATTATTTCATAGTAAATACTGTCCATGGACAATATTTACTTATTTTAATGTGTCCTGGACACAATTTACCTATGAAAAAATGTCCTAGGCTATGAAAAATTATCTGTGGGGGGGACACTTTTTAACTATTTCAGTAAATTCTGTCCACTTAAGAGACAAAATTTCATGGCAATGGACCTTATAATTCTGTGAAAAACTGTCCAGGTAATTGTTGTAACTATTTCACAAAACACTATTTTGTCTTACGCTTACACGTATAATTATGCATTATAGAAATGAAATAGGCAAAATCATAATATATATGTTATATCTTTTTATGCCCCACCTATGATAGTAGAGAGCATTATGTTTTTCGTTCAGAATCAGGTTTAAGTTTTTGGTGAAGGTAGTTTAGGGTGAAGTTGTAGTCACATCAACATGTTCCTTATAATGTGGTCTTTCTAATTTCCATGCAGAATTAGGGTTTTTACCCCATTTTCATGGTTCACTGAACATAGAAATATGAAAGGGTAGAAACAGTTAATTCTCAGGTTTAATGTTTTTGATGAAGGTACAATGTAGTTTAGGATAAAGTTGTAGTCACATCAACTAATAATGATGTTTTATTATATTAGATATTATCTTATTCTAGTGCAATATGCATATTTTATGCAGGTGCAGACTTTTATTTGTTTTAATATTATTTTTACAATACAGGGACCACCACAGAATAAATTCAAGGGTGGAGGATAATCATTGCAATTTACTTCTAATAAAAAGGTGGTGGTCAATCTCTTATTATAGCTTAATCATTAACTGGGTATACTACCAGAATTATTGAATATAATAGCTTATGAACTTTTTACGTTCCTATTCCTGTTCCATACCGGAACAAAAATTCAATGTTGTCAAAATTAAAGAGTGGCTCTGAAATAGTTATGGGTGAGACTGAAAATTAAGGGTGGCAGAGCACCATGCTTAAATAGTTCATGGTGATCCCTACAATAATTCAATTAAGTAGTTATTAATGTGATTATCAGAATACTATATTGGTATATATATTTTTATTAACCGGATTTTCATAGGAAAATATCGGTTATTAATTTGGTGATGTACGGTGGGCGGGCGTGCGGACGGGCGGCTGCCAAACAGTGTCCGTGCAATAACTTATGAACTGTTCAACCAAAGCTTTTCAAATTTTAATATGTTGTTACTGATGACAAAATGGAGGTCAAGTTCGATATTGACGATTTTCACTTTCACTGTTCAAGAGTTATGGTTCTTGAAAGATTGAAAAATGGCTTTTCCAGTGGTGTCCGTGTGATAACTTATGAACTGTTCAACCAAAGCTTTTCAAATTTTAATATGTTGTTACTGATGACAAAATGGAGGTCAAGTTCGATATTGACTATTTTGACTTTCACCGTTCAGGAGTTATGGTTCTTGAAAGATTGAAAAATGGCTTTTCCAGTGGTGTCCGTGTGATAACTTATGAACTGTTCAACCAAAGCTTTTCAAATTTTAATATGTTGTTACTGATGACAAAATGGAGGTCAAGTTCGATATTGACGATTTTCACTTTCACCTTTCAGGAGTTATGGTTCTTGAAAGATTGAAAAATGGCTTCCCCAGTGGTGTCCGTGTGATAACTTATGAACTGTTCAACCAAAGCTTTTCAAATTTTAATATGTTGTTACTGATGACAAAATGGAGGTCAAGTTCGATATTGACGATTTCCACTTTCACCGTTCCGATATTGATGATTTTCACTTTCACCGTTTAGGAGTTATGGTTCTAAAAAATTGAAAAAAGGCAGTTCAAGTCGTCGTTTCCATGCAAAGGTCATTTGTTGTTGTCAAGTTATTACTTTTCTTGTGGCATATTCGTGGCCCCTCATACAGCAGAAAATGAGATATTCAGCACAAGATTCTTTGGATTCATATAAAATAAGGTTATAATCTCATTGGCGTATTTCTTTCATTATTGACTTCATGATTTCTGCCTACCAACCCCTGCTTAACAAATGTGTGTGTACTTATATACTCTCAAAAATTCCCATATTTGTCACTTACTATAAATAGGAGGTCAAGATTGATTTTTGCCTTTCCATTTCTGAACCCTACAAAACCCTACAAAAATTCATTTATATTTCTTTACTTCATCCTGTTTGGGAATCCAGATTTGCAAACATCATTTCCATGCAGGAAAATCCGGTTTGCTGTCATTCGACAGCCTCTTGTTATTTCTTTTTTTCAGAAATTTAGTTTCTCTTTACCTTGAAATTATAGTTTAAATTCAAT
Organism: Mytilisepta virgata; assembly: GCA_028015205.1. NCBI lineage: Eukaryota > Metazoa > Mollusca > Bivalvia > Mytilida > Mytilidae > Mytilisepta > Mytilisepta virgata. The sequence goes on from CM051520.1 coordinate 12,813,380, forward strand.
CCATTGACATCAACTTTTATTCATTGGGTATAGAGTCATAATATAATTTATATTAGTTTTTAAATATTTTTTTTTAAAAAGCTAGTGTTTGGAATATAGGCTTATTCGCGTGAAGCTTAGGTAAAAAGTTTTTGGTTTGCAGGTGTAGGTACATGTATTTATGCGTAGAAATTACTCTGTTGGTCTGTCCATGAATCTTTTTAGAGTAACTCTTCATGTAAAATCTTGTTTGAATTCATATAGTGTATAATAATATCTTTAAAAAAAGAAGTAAACCAAGCGAACTGTGTGGGCTTTCATGAAACAAAATAATTCTTTTTTCTGTATCTCAAGGGCAGATAATTTGACTATTTTTAGCAAATAGGTTACTTTGAGCAAAGGGTAGAATGTTTTTGAGATTGTAAACGGTACCCAAAGTTAATTTCAGGTAAAGAAATTGAATTAAGTACTGACAACAATTTTGTGCCACATTTTATCAGGCATGGAAATATTGTTGATACATGTATAATGAAAAAGTTGTTGATTTTATAAATTAAAAATTTTAAACATAAATTTCTTTGTTTTCATATATCATGACTGTCAAAGTATTAATAGAGCTTTATTCTATTGGATAAGTAGTTTTGTTTGATACTCCAGGCAATTGTGGTTCTTTTCATACCACTTATAAATGAACTTCAAATTATGAAGTATACAATATTTTGTGTATTACATGAAAGCAGTGGTGGTTATTACATCAGACTTTGAAGCCAAGGGACTCTGGTGGTCCTGTTTGGATGAAAATTTCAGGGATCAAATTTGCAGTGTGCCCTATCAACACCATTTGCAAAATTAGTCTTGATCAAAGATGCTAGTCCATCAGAAAATGACTAATTATGACTGTCCAATGTTAAGGGAGAGTAACATCTTTAGAATGATAGAGACTCCTATAAATATCATAAGGCTAAAAATATTTTTGTTCCTTTAATCTCATTATTAATGGTCAATCCAATATTGATAAAGCTTACCGACGTGTGTCTCACATTATACTTGGTGATGAAAAAATCCAGACTCCATTACTATTCTGAACGTTTGACTTAACAGTTATATATGTCCTAAAAGTGAACATGGATCAGACCTTCGAACACAATAACGCACATATTTTGCAATGTCACATTTGCTTGTGGTGATGTCATATATGATGAAAAATTCGTAAGGGTTCTGCGGAACCCAGTGTCTCGCCTACTTTTGATGTTGTCTATATTTTCAGTGTGATAGGTGAATGCACATAATAGATTTGCAGTTAATGAAATAAGACATTTGAAATGTATGAAAAAAGATTTTGTTGTAAAAAATTAATATAGTATGCAATTATATATATATAGATTTATAAATGAGTAGAAACATAAATTTATTGAATGAACAAATGTTAAAGAAGACAAATTTTAAAGTGCTTAATGATCTAGCCTTTAATTAAAAAAGTAGAATATATGTACAAATAAGAAAATTGTGGGTTATAGGAAATTTGCATTTTTTTCTCTGCAAACAATAATCCTCTTCAAGCATGAAAAACTGATTTGGACTGACAGCTATAAGGCAAACGTGAAGTCCACTTCAGCTTAGGGGACTAATAAACTGAAAACTTTCATAAGCAGTAATTCTTGTGTGCCATCATAAGTAAGTTCATCTACAACTAAAAACAAGTGTTACCTACTGGCATATAGGCTCTGAAACACAGTAAATAAATTCCTGCAATGAAATAATGAAATCAATTCCAAAATTATCGTCTGGATACTCTATTTTGATAATGAAGAAACTTCTCTGCAAACTTAATAAAAATAATAAAGTTATTAAAATTTTTAAAAACTTTCACAACATAGTGAATGCAATGTTAAGTCCATTTATACGTAAAAAACTGAAAAACAGAAATAAATATTTTACAAAATTTTCTCCTGGATACAATCTTTATATCATAAACAAGCTTCTGTCCAAATTTGGTAAAATTCCTGGATAGTTTAAGAAAGTTATTAAAATTTTAAAAACTTTAACCACAGAGTGAATGTAATGTTTCCTGGCAGAAAAACTAAGTCCATTTATAAGTAAAATACGGAAATTTTTTTTTTTTTACTAAATTTACTTCTGGATACTATATTATGATCAAAAACAAGCTTCTGTCCAAGTTTGGTACAAATCCAGGATAGTTTAAGAAAGTTATTAAAATTTTGAAAACTTTAACCACAGAATGAATGTAATGTTTCCTGGCAGAAAAACTAAGTCCATTTATAAGTAATATACAGAAAAACTGGAATTTTTATTTTACAAAATTTACTTCTGGATACTATCTTATGATCATAAACAAGCTTCTGTCCAAGTTTGGTACAAATCCAGGATATTTTAAGAAAGTTATTAAAATTTTAAAAACTTTAACCACAGAGTGAATGTAATGTTTCCTGGCAGAAAAACTAAGTCCATTTATAAGTAAAATACGGAAAAACTGGAATTTTTTTTTTACAAAATTTCCTTCTGGATACTATCTTATGATCATAAACAAGCCTCTGTCCAAGTTTGGTAGAAATCCAGGATAGTTTAAGAAAGTTATTAAAATTTCAAAAACTTTAACCACAGGGTGAATATTTGTGGACGCCGCCGACGACGACGACGACGACGGAATGTAGGATCGCTATGTCTCGCTTTTTCGACAAAAGTCGAAGGCTCGACAAAAAGTCAGTAAAATTCACACAAAAAATGGAAAATCATCACTCCTAAAATATTTGGGACATTTGAGTACTGGAAAAGACAATACTTTACTACAACTATTGGAAACAAACAGTAGTGTAATACTTTTTACTCTCATTTAAAAGAAATGTTTGAGATATTCTCCACAAAAACCACTTGCAGTTTTAAAATAACAATCCAAAGATACTAATATTAGATATAGTAAATTTATACTATGCTGTATACGACGCATTTCAAGGAGTTACCTCTCATCAGCAGCATTAAAACCGAAACATTTGGAAGACCAAAAACCAAACTTATATTAAACAAGAAGTACTCAACCAAAAATACCGAAATAGGAAGCCAAATTTCAGCTAAGGAGATCTACAATGTGCAATACAAGGAATGAACACAAAACACAAAAAAATACACAGTAGTACTGTAGACTGTAGTGAGATTTTTGTAAATTATCAAAAGGTTGGTACAAATTTGCATAATGTGACAAATAGATCCAATTATTTGGACAAACTGAAAAAATCTTCTCCCCTTAATACAGTATTTCAGTGGCTTGCTGTAGTCGTCTTACTTTTGAGTTTTTATCTTACAGAATAATGTGTGTATTTGGGATGTGTGTTTTCTTCTTCTTTTTTTTGGGACACATTTGGGGCCATTTGATTGTTTTCTGTTGTGGGTGTTGCTCCTTTTGAAGACCACTAAATTATCCCTGGACATAATATGTCGTTTCCTGTTTTCATTCTTGTGGGATGTACTGTCTTTATAATGGTAACTTCAATATTTACATTTTCATTTTTGCTATGAGAAGAAAAATCTTCTTAAGTATTCCAGTAGGGGTCATAGTATAAGTAATACTACTTTGCATCATTTAGTCACATGTCACACCATTTAGTCTTCTTGTAAAATATAATATGTCTATTTGAAATAATTGTTCATGCAAGGTCTGGACCCGAGTTTCAAGAACAACTAGTGTAAACATAAGTACTTCCCAATTAGTTACATCTCAGAAATGTTCCATGGTAGTAATTGCAGGACCAACCACTAAACTTCATTGTATTTCAAATGCATTTAACATGATGAGGTTTAGTGGCTTGGGAGAGTGACATATATTATCTCAGTAACGAGAAATTATCAAATCTAAGGTTAAAAGCAACCCCCAAAAAATTATCACAAGAATTTATATCCCTATTATCAGGTAGAACACATTGAGAGGAAGTACTGTTTTGACAAAGATATGCCTTCTTCCCAATCATTAAAAGGATCTACCCGTTTTAAGTTTAATATAGTAAAAAATAATATTCCTCTATTTTTTTCTTTATCAGGTAGGAAACAAGAAGTAATACCTCAAAACTCAATTTTGCTAAGGCCATAGATATCATATATATTACACAAAGGAACATGCTTTATTTCATTTCTTCATCCTTCAGAGTATCTGTAAATAAACATCATTTTAACTTTAATCTTTTAAATAATGGTGGTTTAACTATTGTTTAACAAAAAGGTTCACCTTTAGAAAAAGAACAGTCATGACTTATTTTAACTATATTCACACAAAAGATATAGTTTGCAGAACCCATTTCTAGACTTTTTCAGATATGATATAAAAATTGAACATATTAATGAAAACCACTGAAAATTGGTAATTAGTTTCAAAACTATCATCCTGTCCACTCCTTGGACAATAATTGGATTCCTTTTTTTTTTCTTTTCTAGTGCCAAATTAACTACGTTAGTTTCGCATTCTTTGCTTTTTTTTCACATGTAAATACCTTTGTGGTGCCATACCAGCCTTTATTTAATATTGTCAATCTTGTAAAATAACGGACGGGTACCAGTCTATATAATGTTTTGCTTAACCCTTTTGGATATAAATGCATTTAATAATGTTAATAAAACCTATTATTAATTAACTAGTGTATTATTGGCTTCAATACGAAAAATCTGTCCTTCCAATACAGAATCATTAACTCAGCCAATATCGAAAAACCCGGCCAATACAGATATTTTGCTGTATTGGCCGACTTCTCTAGATTTTAGTTTGAATACATACGAAAACTCCGAAATGTTTACATTATATCTAAATTTATACATGATCTGTGATTAAATGTGCTTCAAAATTAATGATTCAGAAATAGCTCTGACCTGGAACTGTATATGTTAGTATTATATGATCTCTGCTCTGACTAAAAATATCTTTCAAAACCTTCATTCAAATCTTTCAATGACTATATTTAATTCAAAGATTTGATTCAGAAAAAAATTCATACAGAATATGCATTGTGAAAACTAGTTAATTAATAAAGATATCATTACATGGTTATTTCTGCATTGACCTTGTTATTGGTCCTCGGCAAGCTGTATTGGCCTTCGGCTTCGGCTCCGGCTCAGGCCAATACAGCAAGCCTCATACCAATAACAAGGCCAATACAGAAACAACCATGTAATAATATCATAGTAACAAAGGCGCCGTGGTGCTAGTTGTTATACGAAGTCAAATCTAGGTCGTTTGTTCGATTCCCAAGTTCGGAATGAAAATTTCCCAATAGACACCATGCTAGTCCGTCGGATGGGTATGAAATGGCTGTCCTTTTTTAAGGGACAGCTGAAACTACTACAACTATGTGTTATAATAGTGTATGCATATGCCATATTGGTCAATCAATATTTCCCAAATTAAGTTAAGAGGGGGGGGGGGGGGGGGGGGGGGGGGGTCAGTGAAAAAACTATGTGAATTAAGTTTTTATCCAGCATTGAACTTTTGATCTCGTCCCTAAACTAAAGATATACCCGAATGATAATCCCTGGTTTGCCGTCTCAACCTGAGACTACTATGTGTTATTGTAGTCACAGTCTCAACCAACAATAACTATTGCCATACAGTTATTATTTCATTTGTTTTCTGTAACTTATGTCAAGTCATTTTGATAGTCAAAATTTACCTTCTTTCACAGATAAACTTGTATAAAGTAGTACATGGGGCATCATTCCATTTATATCCGAGGAAGGCAGCTATATGTAAACAGTCTCCATCACCGGATGGTTGGTTTGGTGACCAGTTCTTATATGTAATTTCCTTATTGCTAGATGCCCATCTCCAGTGACCTTCGACGACATCATCTCGAGCCCCTAACCAATAATTCCCACCTAAAGGCAGACAAGAATCCTCAGTATGATTTTTCAACTCCATTCAGTGTTTACTGGCAATGAATTTTCTCAGTCAAGATGTTATTATCATTGACACCCAGTAATGGAAAAACGATACAGTTGTGATGAAAAATGGAATATACTAGTATTTAAAGTTTACCTACACAAGAAAGGCGCTCCGAATATTATATTGCTTGTATATCAAGGCTCTGTCGATCAGAACCTTCCACGCACTATTCCTGGTCAGTTTGGTTAATATTTGCGTTTTAGTTTCAGAGAAACTGATTTCCGACCCATAGACTTCAATGCAAACTTATGTGCTTCGTAGTACCGATGTTACGTCACACAATCGCCACCAAAAAAGACTCTTTCATAGACGATATCACATTATTACATTGATGATGGTGATTTCTCGTAATTTCCAGTGAAAATAAATTCAATATTTGCACTCAGTGAAAGATGGGTTTTTATTTAACGTCGTCAAGGGCGTTACTAACAAATGACGTCGAAAGATTCAGGAAGAGATCTAAGGAAAAATATGACACTTTTGAAGCGTTTTTTTGTCTATTTTATCAATGTAATAAACAGTATAACTAGTTCAAGAATTTGAATATCGCAAAATATTCAACGAGTGACCGAAAAACACCTTAATTCACGAGTACGCGCAGCGCGTGAGGGAATTATTAGTGTTTTCCGGTCACTAGAACATAGAATGTTTTTTTATCCTATAAATATTCCGGTAAAGTTTTAAACGATTTGGCTTTGTACTTTTAGAAGAGAACAAATTAAGCAGAATATAAAATTGCCTATGATCCTTCCAAGTTTGGTTAATACTGACCTTTCTAGTTGAAATTTTATTGTTTTTTTTTAACTGTATACTTGGTGCTTTATTTTCAATCTGCGTGCCTTTTTGTTTATTTATTTTCTTGTATATAGATATAGTAGGTTCAAGAGCTCATGTTTTATTGTTCAATTGTATATATTTGCCGACTTCAAATAAAATTTACTTACTTACTAACCTTGCACTTTCAGAGATATAATATGAAAGTATGATTTGATTTCCCATAGGCTTCAATTACAAACCTATGTTCTAATATAGCCACCATTTATGCCACCCCGATCAACATAAAATGAGGAAATTTTGTATTGGGTTTCCCAATTATCATTACTATAGTTTTTAGAAAATTGACATTGTAAAAGGCGAAAGGAAATTTGAAAATTTGACCAATCAGAGCCAATAATACCCTTTTGTAGCAATGTTTTTCGAATGAAATGGATTTTTATAACTGAGGACTTTCGATGAAGTATTCCAGCCGAGTTTGGTTATTACGGCCTTAAAAATTGTAGTTTCTGAGATGATAAATTTGTGATTTCATACAGGCTTAAATGCAAACGTATGTGACACCGTACCCGCCCGATCAACACTATATAAGTAAGAATCTTTGAAAAGTGTCTCCCAATGTTCAATGCTACAGTGTTCCTATACAGTTTGAAAATATTTGGATTATAGTTTTAGAGGAGAAGAAATATGAAATTTGACCGATCAGAATCACGAATTACCTCTTGTTTTTCATCCGATCGGAATGAAATGAGGCTTTTTATAAACACCCTTCCATACACTATTCCTGCAAAGTATGTTTTATATTGGCCCAGCGGTTTCAGATGAGATGATGAATTGTCTAACGACGGACGGACAACCCAAAATGATGACAATAGCTAAAGTTTTGTTGTTTCTGAATGACTGTAAGGTCTTCAGCGATTAGCCAAAAGCAAAAGCTGTACACTAAATATTGGAAAAAGAAGACAGTGAGAAAATACTACGAGACTAAAATCAAAAGAATGCGAATTAGTGAGAATACTCAAACAGCAAACACATAAAATAAAGAAACAACTAAAGGAGTATAAAGCACAGTTTTCATTATTTAATTGTATCCTTATTTTATGTTTTTGCCGTGTTAGCTGACCAAGGAGAATCAGAACAAGACTGCACAAAACCTAAAGCACTTGAAATGTGAACTCCCACAAAAATCACAAAAATGTATACAGAAACAATCTAGTATCACACAAAGAAGTCGGTAATGAGCTTTAGTATGCATTTTCAAGTATTTTTTACCTGTCCCCTTTGTCTTTGATATGTTTCTCAAATAATCATCCTGAGCATTTATATCAATTTCTGCAAGTCTCGCGTCATGTGCTCGGCAGCTACTCTAAAAATACAAAGTGTTTGTATATAATTAAACAGCAACATTGTATTTGAAATGCACGAAATCATGTAATGAACGACCTAAGGCAAACAGGATATGAGTGTTTCTCATAGAATATCCTCGGCTATGAACCATTTATATATGCAGACAAGTACGAGTTTTTGTACAAGTATATACATATGAATTACCTCGTCTATGACCCAACTAAATGAAGGAAGAATGTACTGTATGAATTACCTCGGCTATGACCCAACTAAACGAAGGAAGAATGTATGAATTACCTCGGCTATGAACCAACTAAATGCGTCTGTACTGAAATAATAACAGGAATCTTCATACTGCAGCCATCCTTCGGGACATAAAGAGTATACTGGACCTGCAAATTTTCTGATCATTGATTATTTGTTTCAAAATGAGATGTCCACGACAGTGTTAACGAGAGTAACAAACTTGAAACCAACAGATCACTGCATGACTTCAATCCATTCAAGCTTGCTGTTTTTCACTTGCTTGATACAACAAACCCATAAAACCATTTGTGGTAGATATTTCGGAATTTATTTCCATGTTCAGCAGAATACATCAAATCTATTATATCAGTGTCATCTAATTATTACAGCGGAAAATATTGGGATCCGGATTCTGTAATTCCAACAATGGCCTCTTCTTTACTTTGTTTTTCACATTAGATAGTGATTGTAGCGTATTATCATTGAAGGCCACACGACGAGACACCTATATTATGTTTATACATCGTCCACCACAAGCAGTTGCTCTCCGTCTGTTATAAAAAAAAAAAGTACGGTCCTTATGCTTGAAAAACGACTTTTTTCAACCTAATATTATAATTTATAAGTGTCTGCAATTAAGTTCGACATATCAAGTTACCATTGGGTTTGTTGTTATATGTTTTATATATAATTATATTTGTATGTTACATGTCCCTTGTGGGTCCTTGATTGGTTCAATAAAATGGTAATATGTTATTCTGAATTTTCATAAAGCACTTACCAAACAAAATGACCACCACCACAATCAACAATTTCAATAAACAGTATTCCATCTTATGTGTCGTTACCTTATCTCTCACAGTGTCTTATCGCTCTGTATAGATATATCTGAAGAAATTCAATCGAAACTCCAAAATGTCTGAAATAAAAAAAAACAAAACAAAACACCAAATACACACACACACACACACACCACAAGAAGAAGAGCAGACAATTTTCAAGAAGATGGAAAAATACAACCACCGACAAAGATTTGACAAACTTAACCTGAAAAATTTCCTGACTTGAGGGGCTTAGTCGGAAAGACGGATCAAATGGATTCTCGGTGAAAGCAACCAATATGCATTCGGAAAAGAGAATTACCCTTCACAACACATCTCAGACGTTTACATGAAGAACAGTTGTGATTTTTTGTTTGTTTTTTTAAGATTATATATTCCGAGATACTGAAAGCATGCTTTAAAGGTTGAGAATTTTTTTTTAAATAATCTTGTTAAATTTGCCTTATATTAATTTAATAACTCTTATGAATCAGAATACACTCTACTAATTGAAAATGGCTACACTTAGAATATATTTTACATGACAATAATTGGTTACATAGCCCCGAAGCCATGCTGGTGAAGCATCTAAAGCACAAAACCATGCCTTTCATGTAGCAAATGAAACATTTTATCAAACATTTATGTATACAACATTTGTACAATACACGGCGAGAAAACTTGACAAAATGCACGTTGAGAATAACAGTATCTTTATTTGCATCCATGTCAAGCAAACACAATACAGAGCAGTAAAAACGATAAAATAAATAAACAGAGGCTCTCAAAAGCCTGTATCGCTCACCTGATATATCAAAAACAAATTTTGTAGAAGACTCTTAAATGAGGTTTCCAGCAAATTTTGGTTTTAAATGCTTAAGTGGTTCAGAGAAGGAAGAATTTTAAAACATTTTCCCCATATGGTCCAATGTTAAAGAATATTCTGTGGTGGTGGCCATCTTGAATTTCAGATCAGCACAAAAAACTAAAAATTAGAAGATAACCACCCTAGTATTATTTGTGTACGATTTGGTCTAAATCTGTGGAATGGTTTCCAATTAGAAAAATCTGTTTGTATGTATTTCCCATATGGTTCTATGTTAAACTATATTCTGCGGTAATGGCCATCTTGGATTTCAGATTGGCAAAAAAAAAACTCAAAATTAGAAGAGGACAATCCTAGTATTATTTGGTCTAAACGTGTGAAATGGTTTTTGAGATGGTACAATGTATTTCCCATATGGTTCTATGTTAAACTATGTTCTGCAGTTACAGCATCTTGATTTCAGATCTGCACCAAACTGTCAAAATTAGTACCGGACCACCCTAGTATCATTTGAGCATGATTTGGTTTCAATGTTTAAGACGGTTTCTGAGAAGAAGATGTTTGCATGTATTTCCCATAGGGTGTTCTATGGTAAACTATGATCCGCGGTGGCGGCCATCTTGGATTTCAGATCAGCATTGGCAAAAAATAAAAATTAGTAGAGGACCATCCTAGGATCATTTGTGCATGATTTTGTTTAATTGTGTGAGACTGTTTCTGAGAAGAAGCTGTTTGTATGTAAGTAAGTAAGTAAGTAAGTAAATTATTTATTATAGTGACATGTGTTTTTCACAAAATTTGATATAATACAGTGAAATATAAAACAATAATTAGAACACCCGATCTTTGGGTCTATAAGTCACTTTAGACATTAATGTCAATGGTACGACGAACAAAATAAATAAATTTTATCGAAAATTTTCATATAAAAAGTTTTTTCTCTTACTGAAAGCTTGCAATAGGTATTAGCAGTTTTTCTCGGATGTTGACATAGTAAATATTTAAACTGTTCTTCTTTTGATAGTATACATAAATTGTCTATTTGTGAGAAATGTTGCAGTCGCAGATTGTTGTAAAAGTTACAGTTTATGAGGAAATGAAATTCGTTTTCCACACAGTTATCACTACACATTTTACACAAACGGTCATCCATAGGGTTCTGTGTTAAACTATGTTCCACGCTGACGGCATTTGGATTTCGGATTGGCAGCAAAATCACAAAACTTATAGGGGACCACCCTAGTATCATTCCTGCATGGTCTGGTTTCTATGTGTGAGACGGTTTCTGAGAAAAAGATGTTTATATGTATTTCCCATAAGGTTCTATGTTAAACTATGTTCCACGGTGGCAGCCATCTTGGATTTCAGATCAGCTCCAAAAACTCAAAATTAGTAGAGGACCACCCTAGGATCATTTGTGCATGATTTGGTATGTTTGTGTGAGACTGTTTTTGAGAAGAAGCTATTTGTATGTATTCCCCATAGGGTTCTATTTTAAACTATGTAACACGGTGACCGCCATCTTGGATTTCAGACTGATCACCACCAAAAATTCAAATTAGTAGAGGACCATCCTAGTATCATTTGTGCATGATTTGGTTTAAATGTATGACACAGTTTCTGAGAAGAAGCTGTTTGTATGTATTTCCCATAGGGTTCTATGTTAAACTATGTTCCACGGTGGCGGCCATTGGGTCAGGTGAACCTGAGACTACTATAACACAGTATATGTTATAGTAGTCTCAGGGTGAACTAATAACATGAATTATAGTGAACTCTCGACCGATGCGGACATCGTGTTCGCAATTCTAGTAATCGCTTTATTAGTAGAATAGAAAATAGAAACGGGGAATGTGTCAAAGAGACAACAACCCGACCAAAGAGCAGAAAACAGCTCAAGGCTACCAATGGGTCTTCAACGCAGCGAGAAAATCCCGCACCCGTAGGCGGGCTTCAGCTGCCCCCTAAATAATGTATACTAGTTCAGTAAAATGGACGGCACATTAAACTCCGAAACATAAAAATGAACCAAAATTTGCCCAGTTCAGACAAAAGATCAATATTTGGATTTAGCATAATTTTAACCGATTTTAGTGGTTGTTCAAATTCGAACATATAGGGTAAAGTTAAATGTACAATTTTTTTGAAAGGACTCGTTTCTTAAAATTGAGTTTTGCATACAATTCAGGAAGAAGTGATATTCATCATCAATTTCTTGACCAATATGCATAATCTGTGTTCCATAGGGATATATTTTATAACGAACAAAAAAGTAAGACGGTTGAGAAAAAACTCATACGACAATAGAAAACGAAAAATAGATGGAAATGGTGAGCTGTAAAAAAGGGCATAAAACGACCTAAATGTACAAAATACACAAGTCGAACAAAACCAAATATAAAATCATAAAAAAACAACCAAAGTGAAAAGTAAAAATTGCCCGACGTTTCTACCTAAAATGGCCTTGATCCGTGACGAGCATGACAAAATAACTGCTGACTTTGAGCAATTTTTACTTTGGTTGTTGTTATTTATGGTTTTATATTTAGTTTTGACCTTTTTACAGCTCACCATTTTCATTTATTTTCCTCGTTTTATATTTTTATAACGTCCAGTCTCAATTAACAGGGAATGGTCACTGGCTCTGAGTTTAGAAATTAGTTGCCTTGTTTGAAGGTTAATAGATTTATTTAATAAATAGTCTTCAAACTTAACTTCTGATTTGAGTTTGCTGTATAAAAAACATCATCTAGAACTATCTGTAATGGATGAAATCTTACATAAAACTTTTTCCTTGTATATGTCTCTGAATTTTTAAACAGACATTTTCAGTATGTTTTTCAAAGAAGATTTAACGTTTTTGAAAAGGCTTATTATACGTAATAAAATTACTGATATTCAATCCTATTTCATTAAAATGTTTGATCTAAAGGTATACCACGTATAACAGTTATAAAATAAGGTTTTGCCAACTAAACAGCCTAAACAGCCTTTCTTCGTCAGTAGGGGGTCAGCTAGAATAAACCCACATGCAGAAGATTGGTAATGTCTGGTAAAGTGTAAAGTACAGTTTTAAGTAATTGTCTCATGTGACTTTTCCATAGTTCATACTGTTTCGTCATTTTAAATCATTGTAATTAAATTCCTCATTTGCTCAGTCTTAGGCGCTGTGTACGTGATTACATAGAAAATAATTAAAACATATTTCTTATTCTTATTCTTGTTACATTCATGTGATAGAATAAAACTAAAAACGCGTCATTCCTAATTAAATATAATGGTAAAATATGACATGATAAAATCAATTAAAAACATATTAAATGATCTAATAAGAGAGTATAAATGACAATTGAAATGATAAATGTTTTACACTCAGTATTTGGTATTATATATTTTTTTAATATCTTTAATTAAGAAGAAAGAAAGGGATTCTTAAAAAACCCTCAAAAGTAGGTCAAATTAAACCAGAACATGATACAAGCCTATACTTGATGACAGCAGATACATATAAACATTTTATATGTGTCTGATATGACAGCTAGCCATAGAAGCTATATTTTTGTTGATCTGGAATCAATTGTCAAATAAAAAGAAAATTTGTGGATTCGTGACTTTGGATTTGGCTAAAAATATAAATAAATAACCCCGTTCAGTGCCCCTGGTACATGACCAGCCTTTGACCACGTGACCAAGGGTTTTCCCCAAAACTTTCGTGTTTTATGAAAGGTAAAGGCTTATTAATTTGTATTTTTTTAGTCAGAAAAATATAAAGTCTATAATAATGAGTAAATAATATCAATATTCATTCGTTTATATAGGTATGACAAAATATTCTGAAATTAGAAACAGTATAGTAAGTAAGTAAGTAAGTAATGTGTTTATTCCAATTAAAGGGCCCATTAAGAGCATAGAAATTTACATACAATGATTACATAGATTGGTATTAGAAACAAAACAGACAGTGAGGAAAAAAAAAATAATAATACAATGTAGAGTAATAAAACTGACATCAGCAAAGTTATGCATTTGATCGTAGATAGGCATAGGTCTAATTATGTAACAAAAAATTTGTTCCGGCGTGACATTTGTTCCGCCGGAACTTATTTCATAGAAAATATGTTCCACCAGAACTTATATCACAGAAAATAAGTTCCAGACCTGTAAAATTTTTTCCGGAACTAATTTTTTAACCAAATGTGAAATAAGTTCCGGATCAAATATCACAGCTCCATGAATTTCGTTCCGATATAGATTGTTTAAAAAAAAAAGTCAAATAAATTCCCGTTATAAAAGTTAAAAATTTTTGAAATACAAATTAAGTCAGCATATCTGTTGTAAGTAGATAATATGATTAAAAAACAAATGCACATCCAGTAATATCTTTGTTATCTTATTGACAGTTGTATTAAGACCTTGGTGCCCACTATGGTCATGGCACATTTTTAAAATACTTTGGACTTTATCTTTTGTAACTACAAGTCTTTTGTTTAACTGACCAGTAGTTTTGTCCTTCTCAATATAATACAAATGTTCATCTTCAACTATGAAATTTTTCTGTGTGATTTCTCGAATTCTTCTTTTTTCTGCATCATTTGTTTTATTTAGGATATTTTTTTTCAAGGATGTAATTAAATATTTTCCTATACTCCAAAGGATCCATATTGGATGTTTACACTTTTTATTATTATATAATATCAATGTAGTTCTTGTTTTATAATGTACTTGAATGATAACTTTAAACACACTAATGACAATAGTCATTATTAAAGATAAGTTGTATAACCACTGGAACATATTTCACAGACTAGGAACTTATTTCACCAGGTAAGGAACAAATTTCATAGAATAGGAACTTATTTCACAATGTAAGGAACAAATTTCATAGAATAGGAACTTATTTCACAATGTAAGGAACAAATTTCATAAACCCAGAACTTATTTCACCAGGTAAAGTGTGGAACTTATTTTATAGAGATGGAACAAATTAAATAGAAATTGTCTGTGAAAAAAGTTCTCCCGGAATATATTTCATGTGATATTTGTTCCACTGGAACTTTTATCACAGGAACAAATTTTGGCTCACAATTACAGTATATTATTTAAAGTAATGAATATCCAAAATGCCGAAAGGCCAAGGGCAAGGCAAACTACTGCCCCAGGAGGCAAAATTGGACACATTTAGCTTTAGTTTCATTTACAGGTATGAATTTATAGCATGTAATAAGGGAGACAATTGGGGTAGATTATCAAGACGTGAACAGAAGAAAAAAGGAAACTTTTGTTTTGATAGTAAAACTAAAATTCAGCACAAATTTATACAGTCAGTTTAATTTCTATACTGTAGGACTGGTATTTATAATGTCAGGTTTTATCTCCATTAAAATTGTCCTATTTATATTACACTGTAATAATTTATTGATCAAAAATTCCTGGGGAAATTTTTTATGAAATATGTTCTAAAAATAGTTTGTACAACACACACATGACACAGTGGCATTGATTAGTAACTAAATGTGTGTTGTACATTGATATTTAGCCTACTAGAAAAGATATTAAACCTGAAACTGACTGATAATGGTAAGTGAATTTTGAATGTAGTTGCAATTAGCAGAGTATTAAAACCGAAGTAATCAGAACATCCATAATAGATCAGAAATTTTAATATAACCCTTTGTTTGCAAAGGGAAAGCAGCACACCATATTAGAATTCCTATTTGAAATTCAATGCTAAAATTAAAATTTTAACAGGGTACATTTACCCGTGGTAAAATCAGGATATTTTGAAGCCAACATGAATTATTTTTCAATTATTTATATAATTATGTATTTTTTTATGATTTTGTCTTAATAATTTTAGTAATAAATGAATGCTTCGTCTTTGTATGTTTTTAGGATTACACATATGAACAATATTGGTGCAGTTAAGTCTTGCATGTTCTATTACAGGCATGTATCACAGGAAGCAGCTCTTGCAGTCTTTTGTGATGTTTATTGAGAACCAATATACAAAGTCAACTCAGAAGTTCTAGATGAGCCAGGCTTCGAAAACATTCAGAAACTGCCAGAATATATGAAACAACAAGTCCCTGTTTACTATTTATTTAAATAAGACAGTGGTACACAATGTAAGGTTTTTTTGACGAAAATTAAAAAACAATAAAACAATGTAAGAAGACGCCCATATACATACATGTAGTGCTATTATAAGAACTTGGCTTTCTTGGGCGGGCTTGATTGCCATAATGAGATGTGATTGTAAAATTCTTAATAAATCTCCATCCTCTATAAGGACACAGGCTAGAAAAAAAAAGATGAATTAGTTGGAGTTTTTCAGATACAAACATTGATAAATTTGGTATAATTTATAACTCGTAACTTGCAGACAAGCTAGGCTTCGACAATACTAAGACAGGAGAGAAGTTAAAGACTTTAGTATAAGTTACATGAAACTAGATGAAAAGACTACAGATTGTTGACTCTTAGGCTGTGTTAAAGTTTTATTAATTTAAAAACACTTTGATTTGACTAAAAACTACCGGAGAAGGTAAGACATCAATCTAATAAGACTATGTAGAGAGTTTTAGTAATGTCCAAAACACTTTGACTGTACAAAGAATTTTAATAATATGGACATTTGATTTTACTCAGAACTACTGGAGAAAGTTAGGCTTCAATGTACTAAGACTGTGGGAGGAGTTTTAGTAATGTACAAACTACTTTGAGTTTACTTAGAACTTGGAGATAGTCAGGCTTCGTCATTTCTAATACCAGGAGAAAAAGATCAGATCTACTACTTAAAAGTAAAGGATAAGATACTGAGTATTATAAAGAAATAAGAAAAGATTTAGAATTGTTGGAATGAGTGGGCGTCCAAGGGGAAGATCTAGGGGGAAGTTGAGGAATGCAGAAAAGAAACAAGAAGTAAGACGACCAGGAGAAGGTCAACAGGAGGTTAGTGTTTTTATCTAAAAAAATAAATTTTAATGAACCTAAAAAGTAGCTTCAGGAAACATGTTGTCTTAATAGTAATTGAATTGAAATGCTCAAATATTAATTTTCATTATTTTTCTTGCACTTGGTTCTTTCACAATAGTTCACTAATAACCCTATTAATTTTACATTTCATATTTTTACAATATTTCAGTTGATAAGTTTATATTCTTAGGTGCCAGAATCGACAAAGAGAAATGAAAGCAAAGATGATAGGAGAACACCAAGCCATCAAACAGGATCACAAGGATATGCAACGGGTGAAGCAGTTGGTCAGATGCAAAGAATGTCGATTGGTGACGGTAACCGTCCCAGTCAACAGATGGAGCAGATTGATAGACAAAGCTTTCAATGTCAGGGAGCTAGACCAAAAGAATTGGCTTGCGACGATAAGCGTCCTAGCCAGCAGAATACTGGATACCAGCAACAGGGAGCCAGGCCACAAGAAAGATACAGTATAAGCCAACACAATTCCAAGTATCAGGATCAAGGAGCAACACCAAAGGAAAGAAAGCCCTCATATAATTATACAGCTCCTGAGACAGATGGTGATTATAATCAGCAAACCATAAGGAGCTCAGGGCAAGAGGTGGGATCAGTTACAAGTATGATTCAGCAGAGAACAGAAAGTAAGGAAGTAGGTACCAGACCTGGAGGTCTTACTAGGTACCAAAGTGGTATACCAGGCAGCTCACCTTACACTGATTTTGTCAAAACAGGCAAGTATCATTAAGTGGTGGAATTTATCATTGTCATTGTTAAAATCATCTCAACCATGCACATTGTAAGTCACAGAATCCAAACATCAATATCAGGGGCGGGAACCGTTACATTAGTGCATTTCACAATTATTTTATGTTTTTTAGCCAGAAAAAGGTCCAAAAAATTTTTATTAAGTTTTATTATACGCCACCCCTTTTAAATATCCTGGAAACGCCCCTGAATATTGATATTGTACTACCAGTACTATAGATTCGCTGATTTTTATGGGTATCAGTCTGATGAAGTCTTTTTATTGTGAGGATAATAAACTTTATTGAATAACGGTTTTGATATGTTCTTGTAAGAAAATTATGCCATATTTGCACTGGAGATTAAACAAGATTGAAACTAGTTCATTTTTCTAGTGTCTTTTTCTTTATAAAAGTTCTGATCCATATATTTTGAAAACAAAGATTATTTTTTACTTATTTTTCTTTGAAATGGGTAAGAGCGGTCCTTCGTAAGTGCAACAAATTAAATAAAAAAATTTTTATTATAACTAACAGGTACAAGTGGGCATCCTATCCAGCTTTTAGTAAATGCCTTTAGATTTGAATGCACTGTAAGTGAATGGATATTGTATCAGTATCATGTAGACTTTAATCCAGATATTGAGAGTAAGTATATCAGGATTGCTATGATAGCTGATCACAAAGAATTGTTAGGGGACACCAGAGCCTTTGATGGGATGACCTTGTTTATGCCAAGAAGACTGGGACAAAAGGTATTATTAAACTCAATATGCTCTATTTATAGGGATGATCAATGAAAAATAATGAGTGGTTAGTGAAATGATAGAATTAATTTCTGAAATTGTTTTGCATCAGTCAAACTCATTTTGCCATATGATGAACTTCAATAAAGTCAAGTCCTTAATTGGCCTAAGTCAATTGTTTTCATAGTTGTTCTATCATAGTTTAATTCTTGGTTGTATGCTGAATAGAACACTCCGTTGAAATTTGTAATTGATACAATTTTAACCTCAAAATTAGGTGAATACATCCTTGTTTGAAAGGGTTATTGGTCTAAGAATTAATCTTTGTGGTGCTAATGCCTCAAATAATTGAATGTGTTTAAAGTTGCATCATTACTGCATATTTATGCTGATTGTATAATTTCTGCAGCAGTACTCGTTATTCAGCCATGTGCTAAGGACGGAAACAAATTTTGTGTCAGTTTTATTTTTTATTTGTAGGTGACCGAAGTATATAGTACATTGAGGTCAGATAATACACAAGTACGGATCACTATCACATTCGTAACAGAACTTCCACCTACCAGTGCTGAATGCATTAAGATTTATAACATCATTTTCAAAAAGTAAGGCTTATTTGAAAACAATTTTGTGAAATTTACTGAAAATCTATATTTTATTGAATTTGTTCTTTGTAGATAAAATTATACCAGGTGGTAGCACTCTTTAGCAATGGAGTTTAAAGTTTTATTTGTTTTTTTTTACCTGTCTGTCCATCAGTCCATCTTGGAAATAATGCTACATTTTTGTTCCTGTTGGATGGCTAATACATGTATTTTAATGAGAGCACCTCCAATGAGATACTGTAAAAGCATAAATTTTTGTTGGGGATTAAATTTAGCTTTTTTCTTGGATAAGTATGATAAACGAAAATTAATCCCCAATGAAATACAACCCATTACCCCGGTAGTTAATCAATATTTGTTAAATTTGGAATCTACAAAATTTTATCCGCATGAAATCATTTTCAGACAGGAATCCATAAAAATTTGTGATTTTACAATAATCATCAGAAAAATTTGAAAGGAACAGATTTGTGCAAAATATCACATTATTATTGCTTTACAGCCCCTTCATTTATTCCTACATCTCCTTTTATATAGTTAAAATGAATGTTTTCACTCATCAATACCTTGCATGAGTTTGATTGTCAGAAAAATCTAGCAATAGGGAACCATTTGTTTTGGGAGGGGGCTTGTGAAAACATCACATATTAATTCTTATTGCTTGAATAAGGCATTCATTTTTTGTTGCATCACCATTAAATTTGAATAAATATTTCCTATCTAAAACATAAGTATAATTATCAGGAAAATATGAAATTGGGAACCATTTATCAGAGAGAGGGACTTGTAGAATATAAAATTTTTAATCCCTCAAAAAAGAAGTTTATGTGGGAGCGTAAGGTTTGTGAGCTCATTTATAGTTCTTTGATATTTTTAAATTTATTTTTGTCATTAGGGTATAATCTAGACTTGAGAGAAGTGAATTCTTCCAAGACAGAATATGTGAATTTATTTGAATGCAGAAAGACATTCTAATTTCATTTTTGTCAGTTAGAGCTTTCTTGGCTCATTATTTCCTTGAACATTTTTTTTTATGAAGCTAAATCTCATTTATGTTTTTTGGTAAATTTGATACAAACAGCATTATATGAGTAATAGAAAAAAAAAACATAATATATGTTTAAATAACATAAAATCATTCCCACTTTTTGTATTTCAGGGCACAACGGATTCTTGGAAATGAACAAATAGGAAAAAATTATTACAATCCCAGCTTGGCTATCAGTCATCAAGCTTACCGGTATGTAAATAATGCATATATACATATGTTTATCTTGGTTTTATTTTGTATGGTTTCTGTTTGAAAACAAGAATGATTGAAATATCTCAAATTACATGTATATAACAATAAATATGTTGTAAATATGGGCAAAGAAACATAAACAATTTCTATTTTAGACATATATAAGATTTAATTATTTTTTGTTCATTTTTATTATAGTATTGAAATCATACCAGGGTTTTTAGCTGCAATACAGAAATTTGAAGCAGATAACCTACTAATTATTGATGTGGCACATAAAATTGTACAAAGTGACAGTGTTCTTACAAAAATGTATCAAATATATGATTCATGTCAGAAAAGAGGAAATCCAAACTATATTGATGACTTCTGGAAGAGCTGTGAAAGATTGGTCTCTGGAAAGATTGTATTAACAAGGTATTGATAATGATGAATTCTGTATCAGGTTACTTTCTACATACGTACCATGAATTTGAAGTGCTTTTTACCAAATAAAAAACAGATAAAAGTCAGGGCTAGTTCCCAGATATGACAGTGGTTCTTAGAAGATTGTACACCTTGACCAAAGGTCTAATAGTCAGGGCTAGTTTCTAGATATAACTGTAGTTCTTAGAAGATTGTACACCTTGACCAAAGGTCTAATAGTCAGGGCTAGTTTCTAGATATGACAGTGGTTCTTAGAAGATTGTACACCTTGACCAAAGGTCTAATAGTCAGGGCTAGTTTCTAGATATGACAGTGGTTCTTAGAAGATTGTACACCTTGACCAAAGGTCTAATAGTCAGGGCTAGTTCCCAGATATGACAGTGGTTCTTAGAAGATTGTACACCTTGACCAAAGGTCTAATAGTCAGGGCTAGTTTCTAGATATAACTGTAGTTCTTAGAAGATTGTACACCTTGACCAAAGGTCTAATAGTCAGGGCTAGTTTCTAGATATGACAGTGGTTCTTAGAAGATTGTACACCTTGACCAAAGGTCTAATAGTCAGGGCTAGTTTCTAGATATGACAGTAGTTCTTAGAAGATTGTACACCTTGACCAAAGGTCTAATAGTCAGGGCTAGTTTCTAGATATAACTGTAGTTCTTAGAAGATTGTACACCTTGACCAAAGGTCTAATAGTCAGGGCTAGTTTCTAGATATGACAGTGGTTCTTAGAAGATTGTACACCTTGACCAAAGGTCTAATAGTCAGGGCTAGTTTCTAGATATGACAGTAGTTCTTAGAAGATTGTACACCTTGACCAAAGGTCTAATAGTCAGGGCTAGTTTCTAGATATGACAGTGGTTCTTAGAAGATTGTACACCTTGACCAAAGGTCTAATAGTCAGGGCTAGTTTCTAGATATGACAGTGGTTTTTAGAAGATTGTACACCTTGACCAAAGGTCTAATAGTCAGGGCTAGTTTCTAGATATAACTGTAGTTCTTAGAAGATTGTACACCTTGACCAAAGGTCTAATAGTCAGGGCTAGTTTCTAGATATGACAGTGGTTCTTAGAAGATTGTACACCTTGACCAAAGGTCTAATAGTCAGGGCTAGTTCCCAGATATGACAGTGGTTCTTAGAAGATTGTACACCTTGACCAAAGGTCTAATAGTCAGGGCTAGTTTCTAGATATGACAGTGGTTTTTAGAAGATTGTACACCTTGACCAAAGGTCTAATAGCTATTGTTATCAGTTGTTTTCTGTTTTTGGATTCGCATCATGTCCAAAACTCCTGGTCCAATTCATGATTCAACTTTCAGAATTTTATCTAATGACTGCTAACCAATATTGCTAACAGATTTAACCTTAATTTAACAGAATTCTGTGAAAAAAATCACCTAAAATCCCTTAGAACCAAACTTTGCAACTAGTAGGCTTTTTACTTGACATTTATCATTAAGTCAAGGGTAAACTTCATTAAATTAAAACACAAAATAGGAGTTGAAGCTATATGTTTAGCATTGATTAGCAGTTGACCATTGAAAGATACTTATCTTAACAAAGTATGTTTCAAATTTTAACAATATATATTGAGCCCATCTAAGTCGACATGTTTTTTAATTTACCCGAAAATTGCTAATTTTGTGATTTTTCGTACATATTTGATTTTTTTATGGACAAGGCGACTTAACTCCAGAACAACATCTGACTTTTATAAGGTAACAGTAGAGGAGCCTAAGGAAAATGTCACTAGACAAGTCTAGTGAGTCTTGTACCAGTCTTTTTAGCAACTTTTAAATTCTGATCACAGATACAAAAAACTTGGCAATATTTTGTAACCATTTTTCACCATTTTAGTAACGATATGTTTAGTTTTTTTAGAATAATTTTTAATATTTACACTGGAAACAATAAGAAAAATGTTTTCATGTACTTATTAATACAGTTTCATTTTTTTTAAGTAGAAAGGCTACAAGTAGGTCCCTTTTTGGGTCTATTTTCAAAGTTTATCTGATTAACCTGCCCTCAAACAATTAGCATAGTCTAACATAGTTAAAACATGACACTGTGAACATTTTTTCCTGAAAAAAAAAGTGGGTCTGTGGGAACCAAATTTAATAGCAACGATCAGTAGGTAGTATTATGTCAGGCTCTTTGGAAATGAAAATGGAAATAACTTTAAACAATATATCAGAGCATACTCAGTTATTGTCATTAATTAGCAGAAATGTACAGTGACAAAGTGACAACTGCTTGTTTATACAATATTATATAAATATTGAAAAATGAATCTTGGTAATACATGTATAAGTAGGTTAATTACATTTTACCAGTATAAACTTCCTACTGGTAATTGTATGTACTTTGGTTAGATTACTACATATACCGATATATCTATAAAATGTCTCAACTGCCAATTATTATATATTAATTGCATTGAAAGTGATGTAAAAATTGTATTGGTAGACCTTAGAGATATTTGTATCTCAACCAATGTTTTTCTGTCAATCTCAGTTATTCATGTAATCTCAAGGTGATTTTTTGTTCCAAACACATCAAGTTTTCAACTATTACATGTGTATTACTCCTGATAATTAAAAATTTCTCTTATCTCAAAATATGTCATCATCGAGAATAATATTTACATTTAGGTACAACAATAAAACTTACCGAGTAGATGAAATAGATGACAACAAAAGACCGAGTGAAACCTTCAAGCTACGTAACGGTCAAAATATAACTTATATAGAATATTACAAGACCCATTACAACATCACAGATCTTGACCCCGACCAACCATTGCTGCTTTGTAATCCATCTAAGAAGGACTTAAAGATTGGACGTAGAGAACCTATTTATCTGTTACCAGAGCTATGTTTTATAACTGGATTGACTGATGAGATTCGTTCGGACATGAAGATGAAGAGAGATATCCAGGCTCATACTAGAGTCAATCCACAGCAGCGAGTTCAAACACTCACAGAGTTTGTACAACAAATTAGTTCGTAAGTGTTCCTATAGAACATTATTATACTTCATGCCAGAAACTACTGTGATATTTTGTACATTAATAATTGCATATAAATTCCAACCTATCCGGCAAACATGGCATATGAACTACAGTAATATGTCCATGTGTGGCGTTATATGTCGCGTGAGATTTTGTGTACATTTATCTGGCAAATATTGCATATTAACTACAGTAATATGTCCACGTACGGCTTTATATGTCATGTGAGTTTTTGTGTACATTTACGGTTACAAGAATAGAGCACTTTTCATGAATATTTACAGTGTCTCAGTCACACACTTTTTTTACCTGAGAAATTAATTTAAAGTTATATGAATTATTCGCATGAAGTATAATAATCACAATATTAGGGTCTTGTGACGGTTATATGCGAAATATTTGCCAGGACTGAGTGACATATTATCTGACTCGAAGACCTGGCAAATTTTTCGCATATAACATTAACAAGACCCTAATATTATGTAAATATAATTGATCTATTATTTCTTTAAAATATCAAAATTAAGGCTGTATGGAATATTGGTTGCTTCTGCAATTTCAAATTTTATGTTATGTCTCACTTTGATAAGACCAGCAATGTGATGTTAATGTAATGTAGCATAAACTGACAGTGCAGTGTGTAATCACAAGATGAACGTTGTTTGAAAAACATAGATGTGACAAATTCAGAATGGGTATGGTTGAGATTTTCCTCATTTAAGGGTGAGATTTTAGTTGACATCAAAATACATGTATAAGATTTCAAATTAAAATTTTCCTGTTAATAGTCCTACAGTAAACAATTGTCTTTGAAACAAACAAAAAATAGTGAAATATATTAAATTTAGTCAATTTTATAACAATTTTGCATAACAAAAAATATTTACAAAAATGTATTAACAATTTTAAAAATTTGACTTAAACAAGGGAGATAAAACATTATTGTTTATGTAAATAATGAAAAGTTAACTATGACGGCGATCACTATTGAAGGACACAAGTTCGTCGTAAAATGATAATTTCAGTATGAAATAAGAAGACACCAATAAACATTTCGGTATTTTTCATGACAAGGATAATATTAAAAAAAAAATATTCATTACCTTTAAAGTTTGATTGGCTTTTGTAAACATTTTATTTTTTCACCGAAGTTGAGACATGTGTGAGAAATTGTTACCAGCGGATGAGGTCTTAGGATTGGTCCAAAATGCCTTACTCTCACACACAATGTGTGGGATATCAAATGTATGGAAAGATTATATAATTTTTGTGACTATAAATCACCGTTTTTATCAAAGAAATTTGCAACATCTATTGTTATATCACCTCTTAGAATAAAATACATTTCTTTTTTCTGGAAATCTATTAAACATTTCAACAATCTCAGTTTAGTAAACATTATTTATAATTTAGGAATGAAGAAATAGGAAAGATGATGAGAGGATGGAATTTACAGATCCCTAGCCACCTTCTACAAATCAAGGGGAGACAACTTGATCAGGAAGTCATCTTACAGAGGGATAAAAGGGTAATGCAGAAGGATAATTCAAACCTACTAGATGCTTAACAATATATTTAAATTCCAAAAGAAAAAAGTAATACATATATTGTAATCCACATAAAAATTACTCTTTTCACAGATTTGTTTAACCCAGAAATGTTATTTTCTTTTAGTTGAAATTTGACTTGGAAAGTTGTGATTGGTTTAAAGACATGAGAAGTAATATTTTGACTACACCTGTGAACATAGTAAACTGGATTGTCATTTTCTGGAAAAAGAATCAAATGTTGACCAATGATTTGATAGAAGCACTTAGATTTGCTGGTCCACCAATGGGTATTAATGTTGCCCCACCAATAAGGTTAGTATTGAAGCATTCATATACCAGAATGTTTTTACATTAAAAATATCCATAATAAAAAGTTTTAATCAAAGTAATAAATAAAACAGATAATGTGAATAATTTAAATAATCAGTTGTATCTAGCTGTAGAGATAGTTTTCTGTTAATTCACTATAATCTGTGGATTAATTTTAGGATTGAGTTGATAGATGACAGAATTGCATCATACATAGAGGCTTTTAAAGCAAATATAGAACGCAGCACACAGTTGGTAATGTGTATTTTGCCAACAGATAGAGAAGATCGGTATAATGCTATCAAAAAGTTGTGCTGTATTGAACATCCAGGTATGACATTATAACACACAGGAGTTTAATTTTATAGCAATATAGTTATTTTTTGAAGGAATTTATTGATGTTTAAAATCAGCAATTATACTCAAAAATTTGGGTCCAGTCTGAGGGAATTTTTGTTATGTTTGGCACAAATTATACAGTATACATTTCTTTTATTCTCCCCTGCTGCAACACGATGGAGGGACCTAGTAATGGTCTGTGTCCAACTGTCCGTCACACTTATTTGTTAGTGCAACTCCTCTGAGACAGCTGATCGGATTTTGTTCAAATATTGTAGGATTGCTAGATTGTACTTGATCCTATTGCACCACCATTTTGATTCGAAAAATACAGGAGTTTTTTAACGTATTTAACGTTTTTGTGCATTCGACACTATAGGAACAGTTTCTGTATGCAACTCCTCTGAGATTGCTGATCAGATTTTGTTCAAATTTTGTAGGAATGTTAGTCACCATATGTACCTGATCCTGTCGCACTGCAATTTTGATTTGACAAATTTTACAGGAGTTATGGGACTTTAATGTTTTTGTGTATGTGACACTACAAGAACACTTTGTGGACGCAAATTTTTATTTGTATTGTGCTCTAATTTTTTTTAATTATGTGTTGACATCCATACTGTGCCACCATTTCAATAATACACATTTTGTATAACTTGTGGGGCTTCAACTTTTCACTGCGACATGGGTCATATGGCTACGTATAGCTATCTTGTCAATACATTAGTGATTTTATTCCAACAATATTATGAGACAACTGAAAGTTTTGCCTAATTAACTATGAAAATATGTGACTCATTTGTTGATTTATATGAAAAAATGTTAAGGCATATTTTATATTAATTATTCATATTTTGTTTATGCAGTATAACTTTGTTTTTCTTATAGTACCTAGTCAGATGGTTGTTAGTAGAACAATTTCAAAGAAAGTTCAGCTAAGATCAGTAGCCACAAAGATTTCAGCTCAGATAAATTGTAAATTAGGTGGAGAACTGTGGACAGCATCCATGCCTGTAAGTTTTATCTACACAATGTACATTACCGCATTGGCAAAAAAAAAGTTACAAATGTATGTGTTTTTGATAGGAAATGAATTGTAGCAATTTCTTTCTTTACCAAAATGATAAGCATACATGTTGTTGGAGAAGAGTCCATACTTCTTAACCTGTTGAATTACGACATTTTTGAAAATTTGTGCATTGCATTTGATTTTGAAACAGCCAATTGAGATTAAGAATCACAAAGTTCATTATTATAATATACATTTCAGATGAATTCAGAAACTTCACTTTATTTTCTGGCAAATTTACATGTCTATAGCAATTCTGGCATAATTTTGTCATTTAAGAAAATGGTCTTTTTATGATTTATACAAGGGAATATTAAGATAAAACATAGAAATTTTTTCCATCAATTATGGTTATTTTTTCAGCAATGACTTCTGAATAACCATCCCTTTTTGTATTCTTTTGCCAGATTAGAATGGTTGTAAATGTACTTGTGTGGTTGTATAGTATGTAAATATTGCTTTGATGTATTTGACATATGTTTTTAGCACACCTGGCTATGCCAGGGTGAGCTTTTGCCATCACTTTGCGTCCGTCGTCCGTCCGTCCGTCGTAAACTTTTCATTCAAAAATTTTCTTGTCTGAA
This sequence comes from Mytilisepta virgata, assembly GCA_028015205.1. Lineage (NCBI taxonomy): Eukaryota > Metazoa > Mollusca > Bivalvia > Mytilida > Mytilidae > Mytilisepta > Mytilisepta virgata. The sequence goes on from CM051520.1 coordinate 12,840,913, forward strand.
ACCGCTGGTCTGATTGGTTTGAAACTTAATAGGAATGATCTATGACATGTCCTCTACAAACGATCCTCAATTTATTTTGATCTGACATAAAACATGGCTGTGGTAGCTAAAAATAGAATATAGGGGTGCATGTGTTGTTTTTGGCTTATAACTTAAAAACCGTTACAGATATAAAAAATCTGACGTGGTAAAATTGATCAGCATAACAAGATCTACCTACCCTGAAATTTTGAAGGAAATCCCAAAACCCATTTAGAAGTTATTGGCCTTTTTTCGTCAAATTTTCAAAATTTTAACATTTTTCGTCATTTATCTCCAAAACTATTTGAGTTAGTTGAAATGTAAATTTGAAAAATGTTTGCCATGTTGAGATATACCTACCCTGAAATTTTAAAGGAAATCCCAAAACCCATTTAGAGTTGTTGCCCTTTTTTTGTCAAATTTTCAAAATTTTTTCATTCAAAAATCTTCTCCTCTGAAACCACTGGGCCGATTGGTTTGAAACTTAATAGGAATGATCTATGACATGTCCTCTACAAACGATCCTCAATTTATTTTGATCTGACATAAAACATGGCTGTCGTAGCTAAAAATAGAATATAGGGATGCATGTGTTGTTTTTAACTTAAAAACCGTTACAGATATAAAAAATCTGACGGGGTAAAATTAATCAGCATAACAAGATCTACCTACCCTGAAATTTTGAAGGAAATCCCAAAACCTATTTAGGAGTTATTGCCCTTTTTTCATCAAATTTTCAAAATTTAACATTTTTCGTCATTTATCTCCAAAACTATTTGAGATAGAAGTGAAATGTAATTTGAAAAATGTTTGCCATGTTGAGATCTACATACCCTGAAATTTTAAAGGAAATCCCAAAACCCATTTAGGAGTTATTGCCCTTTTTTGTCAAATTTTCAAAATTTTAACATTTTTGCATTTATCTCCAAAACTATTTGAGATAGAAGTGAAATGTAAATTGAAAAATGTTTGCCATGTTGAGATCTACATACCCTGAAATTTTGAAGGGAATCCCAAATTCTCTTTAGGAGTTATTGGTTTGTGTAATTTGAGGTCGGGTTCTGTTACATTTATTTAAGGTTCACCCTTATTCCTGGTCAATTTTACCAACTACCTGTTGTTAGGTACAGTTACACAAGGACAAATATCCTTTCAGTTTTTTATTTTGTTAATACTACAAAATGTATAAAGCAGCATACCATTATATCTTTTACCCTTTTTAAATATATGAACTTATTTATGAGACAAGACAACAGATCTTCCCGGAACAATTGAACCAATTGCAAAAAACTTGGTCAAATAGTTGATTAATTGTCCAATGAAAACCAGACTCCAGGTGAGCGATACAGGCTCTGGTGAGCCTCTTGTTGTCTTTTGTAACACTGATTTCCAGATGACATTACATTTCTGTTCATTTTCATTGAAGTTACCATAAACATAAAATCGTTCAGTCAGCATGATATTATATATACTGTATGTCAATATAAAACTGTAATGTTTTACAGACTTTAAAAGCTGGTCTAATGGTGGTTGGCATAGATATCTATCATAACAAGGGAAGTAAGAATTCTGTCGCTGGAATTGTATGCAGTTTGAATAAGGAATGTACACGATACTACTCGAGTGTTGTAATACAGATGGCCCACCAGGAAGTGATTGATGGATTGTGTCCAAAAATAGCTGGTTAGTTTTTCTTAAATGTTCAGTGATTCAGGTGTAAACATTATATATAAAGAAATTTCACAGTGACACACAATACATGCGTCATATTCTGAACCTGACTGTAGTTGACTTCGTGGTCTAATAATAATGGTAGTTTATCAAGTCAACACTTAGAATTGGGGAAAATAGTAATACATATATAAGAAAATTTAGTATTCGAAATAAATGTACATGTATAATAAATTAAAATTTGAGGGATATGAAAACTTCATTCTCAATATGTACTAAACAAACTTTGGCATGGTAAATTCAGTTTTACAAATGTAGCTAAATGAGATCTGGATTATCAGGTTGTAGATTAGTTAAAAAAGAATGAATGTGGGTTTATAAGGGTTCATTCATGTACCCAACCAAACTTAGTTTTTGATGATTGAATATCTTCACAATGTTGAATTTCTGACAGTACAGAATTTCACATGTGTAAAATTTTATAGAATAAACATTTTTTATCTGATTAAAAAAAAATAATTCAACACCCTTATCTAACCCTCCCTTAGTGGAGGGTATAAAATTGTACGTTCTTTAAATTTTTCTTTTCATGAATTGTTCTTTAGAAATGTTTTGGTTAAATTTTATGAAAGTTAGATGGTTTTTACTTAATATATGAAAAATCATAATAACTGGACTTGTTTCTGTATATCCAGAAGGGCTGAAGAAGTACCATGAAGTGAATGGTCATTTACCTGGTGTTATAGTAGTATACAGAGATGGTGTTGGTGATGGTCAGTTGGATATCGTAATAGAACATGAAGTCCAACAGATTTTAGATTGCTTTCAGAGAATGGGTGCAGATTACAAGAACACGTATTTAACAATATTTATTTACAGAATTGACTTTGATATTAACTTCATACTTACATGCATACTTTCATTTTAATAGAGTATTAATAACTGAATATATCAAGAAATATAATGAATGTGATCATGTCAATTGTGAGTGATAACAAACAATGGAGCCCTGTTACCCGTTCTAATTGACTTAATTAACTCATAAAAGCTGAGATAAATGAATAGATGAAATTGTTTCACAAAAATGAGGAACCAAGAAAATCCTCTGATATAAGTCAAGGAAACTAACTCACAAAGATGACACTAGAGTATTAATTTTATGTTAAACCAAGTTAAATTCTCCCAATTCGGTTTTTGAAGGAGAAGTCACTTCTTCCAAAAGTTAAAATGTAGATGAGGGCAGTACGGGGTTAATTTCGTGCAACATTTTTGGCAGTTTTTATTTCCTGTGTGACCGTGCTGACAGGTCATTATTCACTGTTTTTCATGCAAACTGAGAAAAATGCAAAGTGTAAGCCAAATTTTTATTTTTCGTTCATCGTGAATGACATTTTTATTTCTGGTTTGCACATTTCTATATCCCCCTTCTACGACCCTCATATATTATACCCTGATGAAAGTGTCCAAATACATGTCTAAGGAATCACATTTCTATATCCCCCTTATACGACCCTCATATATTATACCCTGATGAAAGTGTCCAAATACATGTCTAAGGAATCACATTCTATATCCCCCTTATATGACCCTCATATATTATACCCTGACGAAAGTGTCCAAATACATGTTTAAGGAATCATGTAAATGAAATTTGTTTAATAACATTCAAATATTGTTTTAGATTATGTAATTCTTCTGTAAGGACTTTTAAACTGAAATTACTCAAAATCAGAATTATAAGGGAAATATATTTTTTAGCAGTTTACTGAAAGTTCAGATATAATACCTCACGATATCTTGTTAGATGACTTCTTTTTTTCTTTTTCAGTGCAAAGTTATCTGTAATTATTGTGAAGAAGAGAATCAATCAAAGGTTATACCTGCCTGAAAGTGGTCGCTATAGAAACCCCAGACCAGGAACCATCGTAGACGGTAGAATAACAAAGAGTCACTGGTAAGTATTCTTTGAATCGTTAAAATGTTATCATTTTTAGCTCACCTGGCCTAAAAGGCCATGTGAGCTTTTGCCATCACTTTGCGTCAGTCGTCTGTTCACATTTTCATCTTATTCTCGGAAGCCACCAGTCCAAATTGAACCAAACTTGGCAGGAATGTTAATTGAATGGTTCTGTACAAAAATTGTGTTTTTTATGCCGACTGCAGATAATTCATTCTGATTGGACTTATTTTCAGAGCTCTTCTTATCAGAAACTACTGAGCCAATTGAATTGATTTGTTGCATGAATGATCCAATTTAAATGTTTTTATGTATGAACAAGCATTCGATGAACCTCCACAAAATTATGTTTTTTTTTGTGCTGATCGGAATTCAAGATGGCCGCCACAGCCGGATTAGTTTGTGGGGAATTTTGTACAAAGGTCTTCTTGTCAGAAACTACCAAGCCAATTGAAATGATTTGATGTGTGAATGATCATGTGATAGACCAATACAAAAGTTATTTATAATGCAAATATATGTAATCATTGTATGTAAATTTCTATGCTCTTAATGGGCCCTTTAATTGGAATAAACTTATTAGTTACTAAATTCATGTGTATTCCAATTTCATGTATATTTTATGCCTTCTTTCATTGTTTTCCAATCAGTTTGTAATTGTATTATATGTAGTTACCATGTTAAATTTTTTCCCCATTATATTTGACTTTTCCAAGGATCTCTTCACACAATATTAAGGTGGTACCCAACACTTTCACTAAAATTAATTTGGCTCGTTTAATTTTCATAAAATTTTGACAAAGTATTTACTTTGACCCATTAACAAAAATTTAAAAATTTCAAAACATTTGAACCAACCAATTCATCAGAAAAATTACACTGATTGTATAGCAGTTTGACAAACACTAATATTGATCATTGAAAAGCTTAATATTCCATTAACAACACAACGTTATTAAAACGTTTAGCTGATTTTACAGAGTTATCTCCCTGTAGTGTTAGGTACCACCTTAAGTTAGTTTTTCCTTTGTAGTTCTTTTCCATAGATATAAGTTCGTCATAACTAAGGACACTATTGAATTATTTATATTTCAGGTTTGACTTTTTCTTAGTATCTCAGTCAGTGCGTCAGGGTACTGTCTCACCAACACATTATAATGTTATACACAACACTACACACTTGAGTGCAGATCAGGTTCAAAGATTATCATATAAACTGTGTCATCTTTACTACAACTGGACAGTAAGTCTTCTAAATCACTAATTTGTATGGGGTTAAAATTTCAGGAATCCTTTCTGAAAATTATTTCTTGGATTCCAAATTTAACAAGTATTGTTTAATTAAAGTGGTCATATTTTGTTGGATATTAATTTTTGTTGGTTATACTTACTGCAAAATAAATGAAATTAAATCCCCAACAAAATTTTCTGCTTTAATTAACATTAATTATTTCATTTATAAAAATTTAGTATTTTTTTGTATTAAAGACATATACGTACCTTTATTGTATATACTGATACCCACCGTGTGCACATGCATATACATTTGGTAAAATTTTATGGATTTCAAATAATAACAAGCATTCTGAAAGTAATGCTGGGCAATACAATGTCCCCTACTGGCTTGAGCTATGAGAAAACACTCAAAATGTCCTTAAATATGTGAATCGGACAAAGGCGTGGTGACAAAATGTGGAAAACTGATTATTTGTGTGAATTTTTTAAGTCTGCAAACCATAAATCTGTAAAACAATAATTCGAACGGAAAGAAATTCAAACTTGAGCTGTAAATTGTTATGCTAAAACTATAAACTAAATATCAAATCAATATCTTCAAGCATCACAAAAAAAGTGCAGAAAACTGATTATTTGCATGAATTTTCAAAGTCCAAGAACCATAACTCTGAAAATAATCATCAGAACAGAACAAAATTCGAACTTGATCTGTAACTGGTCATGATAAAACTATATACCAAATATCAAGTCAATATCTTCAAGCACAACTTAAAAAAGTGCAGATAACTGATTTGCCGGACTGACGACTGGCCAGTAGGGGACTAAAAAGACAAATAATTTTGGGAAAAAATGTGTCATCATCCAACATCACATTTGTCTTTTGTGACATCTGAAATCACATGTTCAAAATGTTCTGGAGTAAAAGAACTTTGAGATTTTTGTTTATTATTTTAATAGGTTGTGTTTTTGTAATTCATTTTAAGTGATAGGATCTGAAAATGTTTCTTAAATTCATTAATTCTTTTATGTTGAAACTTCAAGTTAAACAGTGATGGTCACTATTCCATTAAGGGCGGTATAAGGTTGGTGAGAAAGCATTTACATTAAAATTAGACGGTTGATTTCGGATTTTCAAAGTCTCCAGGTCAAACATAGTATTAAAAGGAGAGTATCTTTTTATTGAATTCAAATATAATTCATGGTGGAATGAACGAAAAAGTCTCTTCCTTTATTAGCTCACCTGGCCAAAGGCCATGTGAGCTTTTGTCATCACTTGGTGTCCTTCGTCCATCCGTCCGTCTGTTAACTTTTCACATATTAATCTTCTCCTCTGAAACCACTGGGCCAAATGGAATTAAATTTCGCAGGAAACATCTATGTAAGGTCCTTTATAAAGTTTCCTCATTTCGTCTCGATCAGACAACAAACATGGCCACCAAGGGCAATTGTTGTTTCTGATTGGCTGAGTTTTCAAAAATCTTCTCCTCTGGAAATGCTTGGCCAAATGGAGCAAAACTTGATAGGAAGCATATATGGGGGTCCTTTATAAAATTTCCTCATTTCTTTCCAATCAGACTACAAATATGGCCGCAATGGCCAAATGGAACGAAACTTGACAGGAATCATCTACGGGAGGTTCTTTACAAAGTTTTGTCCCGACCAGGCATTAAATATGGCCGTCATGGGTAATTCTTGTTTTTCATTGGTTGATTAAAAAAAAAACATTTTTTTCTCTGGAACTGCTTGGCCAAAACTGTCAGCCAAACTTGACAGGAATCATCTTTGAAAATTCTTTTATGAAATTAATTTTTATCATCCTGATTGGACGACATGCGTGGCTGCCATGGGCAATTCTTGTTTCTGATTGGCAGATGTAAAGAAATCTTCTTCTCTGATTAACCGATTGGCCAAATGGAACGAAAGTTGACAGGAAGTATTTGTGGTAGGTTTTTACCTCACCTGACCCAAATTACCAATTTCGTGGACTGTGAACCAAGATGGCCACCACAGCTGAACTTAGTTTAACATAGGATACTATGGGAAATTCACTCAAAAATTTACTCGTCTGAAACTACTCAGCCAATTGGAACTAAACTTTGGTCCTTAGATGATCCTTAGATGGTCCTCTTTCAGAATTGTTTGATCACCCAGATTGACAACCAAAATGGCTGCCACAACCGAACTTGGTTTAATATAGGACCCTATGGGAAAATTCATTTAAAAATCTTCTTGTATGAAACCACTTAGCCAGTTGGAACAAGACTTAGCAGTAATGGTCCTTAGGTGGTTCTCTTTTAGAAATATGTCTATTGACCTGGACTGTCAACCAAAATTCCTGCCACAGCTGAACTTAATTTAACATAGAACTGTATAGAAAAACCAGCCGAATTGTCTGCAACATTTAAATTTTTAGTCCTGCATTAGGTGAAAAGTTAAATCCAGGTGAGCCTCTTGAGAGCCTCTAGTTTACAAAGTTTCCTCATTTTGTCCAGATCAGGCGACAAACATGGCCACCATGGGCAATTCTTCTTTCTGATTGGTTGATTTAGAACAAAAATTTTCTCTGAAACTGCTTGGCCAAATAGAGTTGGCCAAATAGAGCCAAACTTGACAATAAGTGTCTATAGCATACAACAAAAATCTACAGAACTGCAGTATTGCTTGAAACCAAGCATGGCCTGAATGTTCCTCATAAGGTGCTGACCAAGTGTTGATACTTTGGTGCCAATCCCTCATTCAAGATGGCCACCAGCAGAGGACTTAAGTTAACATAAGACCCTATGGGGAATACATGCAAAAAATTTCTTGAGAACCGCCAAATTTTAGAATATCCTGACCTGTAACTAGTGTAAGTAGAAGGACCTTGATGAAGAAAAATTTGGTTCCTACAAGGCTTACTACACTTCATAATGATAGGGAGAAGTGACCTCTCTGAGATACATCAATAAAAACTACTTTCATTCCAGGTGAGTGATACAGACTCAGCCCTCTGACCCTCTAGTTTCTAGCCATACTTGTTCTAGAACAGCCACCATAACAACTGATATAACAAATTCACTTAATTCTGTCAAAATATTTTGTTTCAGGGGACTATACGTGTTCCAGCACCTTGTCAGTATGCACATAAACTGGCATATTTAGTTGGACAAAACCTGAATGGTCAACCAAGCCCAGCACTGGCAGATAGATTGTATTTCCTCTAATGTCACTAGTGATTGGAAGATGAGGAACATATATTGTAATCTGTGTTGAGACTCTGCATGGTTTTATCAGTTATTTTTATAATCTTGAGTGGTTTTAGTTTCTAAAGTGACTCTAGTTCTATAGTTTTGTTTTTCCTTGAAGAATCACAGTTTTGGACATAAAAAAAGTCTGAACCTATTCATTTTAATGCAACAACTCTGAGTACATGTTAGTGAATAAAAAAATAAATTTGGTTACCAGTAAGGTTTAGCAGTCTTGTTTCTTTTTAGAGATTTGTCTTTCTGGTAGAATATGTAGTTTGTCTGTGATATATATATATTTGATTTGTCAAATGTTTACATGTACAAATGAGTTATCGTTAGCAACTGCATTATTTTTATCTGTATTCTAATGTAATAATCCTAATTTTTCTTCTAAAATTCATGTTAATCTCAAATTTAAGACAAACAGATTATGAAACCTTTAACAAGTCAGAGAACACTTCACTATAAAAGGAATTCAAATGGCATATTTTCATTTTAGTTTTCCCTACCTTTAACTTACATTATAAAATGAATAGTTTAAAGAAATTTTACAAGTTATACAACTGAAAGATAGTAAAATACCTTTGATTTTATGTATGACATTTGAAGGATTTAAAAAGAAATTACTTGAAAATATTATATTTGGCTAAAATTTCCACCTTCCAGAGTGTTCTATGCCAAATTTACAAAATACTTTGAGTGGTACATACATAATTTAATTCACACACTCACGAAATTAATATTTATATTTCCTATAATTAAGAACTTAAAAACTGTCTGTAAAATGGTGGTGTACATACCTATGGGGATAGCCCATCTTTCTTATTCTTCAAAGAATAATAGCAGACTTAGTGTTGATAACTTTCAATATAACTAAATTGGATTCAAAATTTCAGGATTGAATTACAATGACATTGAATTTGAAATGTAAATGATTAAATTACTTTTGAAATTTTATCAATTAAATGATTGATTATTTTGAAAGCAAAGCTTAACACTGTTCATTTGTTACATTAATGCATTCTCATGTCAAATACTAATTTATACCATATATACAGATTACATACATGTTACACATTTACATTCATATTTATGTGTGTAACACCAAATAATAGAAACTGCCTTGAGCATCACGTGGTACATGCTCGACTTGAGTGCAGAAGGTTGTGGATTCAGTCCCCAGCTGGGTCAAACGAAAGACATTAAAATTGGTATTTGCTGCATCCATGAGTAAGAGCAAAGGACTGGTTGGCTCAGGGTCAATATCAAATGTGCGGGTAGGTTGTTATGTTTTCCTGCAGACTATTGTCTCTTGAGTTATAAACCTCATAATACATCAACTTCCTTTCGTCCTGATATGCATATAAAATTGTCTCTGGACATAAAAAAAATAATTCATCCATCCACCCATCCAAACAACAGACAGAAAAACCAAACTTGACATGTATTGAATAGCATTGTTTCTCATTAGCCTTCATCCATGGTACAAATGATTGATTCATTTTTGGTATTTTATGGGATTATTTCATATATCCTCTACCATTAATTGACCACTTTACAGTTTAACATTGATTACCTGCCCTGATACTTAACTACAGATATGAATCTGTTAATGTACAAAGTACAGATTAATGTATTTGCAAAATTTTACCTTCATAATTGTCGGAAACTATATATAAATACCCACTTGGGGGAACAGGTAAAGTTATTTATTGCAGGAATAAACAACATGATTTTGGTATACTGTAATGCATAAACTGATAGATTTAGTTAAACAACAGGGGAAAGTATTTCATACTTAATTTGAAAGGGTCATTTGGAATCCATTATAAAAAATCAGAATAAAACAAGTCTATTATGCTGTGTCTGAAAAGTTAATTTTAAAACCTAACGAACTTTGTACCTATGACATGGAGATATTAATTATTAAAAAAGTAAATCAAATAGTTACGGTGTTGTTGTTTTTTTCCATTTCCCATCGCAACTCGAGCGGGGATATGGAAATGCTGATATCTGTCTATCTGTCACACTTTGTAATATCTCTCATATCTATATTTCGCAACAGATTCTAATTTTATCAAAGGTTTATATTAGCATTCCCTCGAACGAGTTTGAAAATCAACACTGATGGATTGATTTTCTCAGAGTAGTTGCACTTGAATTCTGTCAGGCAAGCTCGAAAATCAGCAAGGATGGCTTATTTTTCTAAGAGTTATTCCTCTTTCAATAGTAAAATTTTGGAGATTTCACTTTTTAAGTGCTCTCACGTCTACATTTCTTCATAGATTTTAATGAAATTTATGTCAAAGGATTAGAATTCCTCGGACGAGATAGGAAATAAGCACCGACGAATTATATTTCTAAGAGTTATTTCCCTTTGAATAGTCTCTCACTCTCATGTCAAATTTCTCAAAAAGATTTAAATTAAATTTATGTCTAAGGTTAATATCAGCATTTTTTGGGACAAGTTCAAAATTTGCTCTGACGGATTGATTTTTTGAGATTTTTTCCTCTTAGAAAATTAAAAATGAAATAAATTTTTTAATTTCACATCTACATATCTCTACAAATTTTAATGAAAGTACTGTGCACCCAAATGTGAAAGTAATCACTTATGAAATGGCAATTGCTTGGAACAATTGTATTTCAAACGTTACAATTCCATATTTGGTAAATATCCTGGAAGACTCGGACCTTTAATTTTTTGGAAAAGTACCTATCAATCATATGATAAAGTATTCAGGATAGAAATAGCAATTGCTTTGAATAATTTAATTTCAAAAATGCAGTTCTATCTTTGGTTAATACCCTGGAAGACTCTAAGACCTTTAAATTTTCGGAAAAGTAAGTAGAAAGCTTATAATAACATAAGCAGGAGAGAAACTGCAATTATTGAATTTCAAACAATGTAATTCTGGAAAAATGTTTGAAAAAGTATCAAGCAACCTCATAGTAAAGTAGTCAGGTGTGAAAAACAAGTATTTCTTGGAATAATTGAATTTCAAACATTAGAATTCTATCTTTGGTAAATATACTAGCAGACTCTTAGAGCTTTAAACTTTTGGAAAAGTACCTATCAACCATATATTAAGTCAGTTGTGAAACAACAATTGCTTGCAATAATTGAATTTTGAACAGTGCAATTCCATCGATATCTTTGGTAAATAACCTAGACGAGTCTCAGACCTTCATATGTTGGGAAAAGTACCAAGTAATCATAAATTAAAATAAAAAACTGTAAAATTTGAATTCTTATCCAAACTGAATTTATAAAAGTTAAATCAAAGATTAGATCAGCATTGTATCGTATGAGTTACTTTGCGACTTTCTGTTTTGTTATTTATTGTATTGATTTATTATCGACAGGGGATATTGGGCTATTCTATAGCAATCTTGTTCAAAATTAAAGAATAAAAATCAAAGGCTATTCCATTTCTAGAGGCTCAGAGGGCTGAGCCTGTATCACTCAACTAGAATGAAAGCCGTTTTTATTAGCTCACCTGGCCTAAAAGGCCATGTGAGCTTTTGCCATCACTTGGCGTCCGTCGTCTTCCATAGTCATGCGGCGTAGACTTTTCCTTTAAAGGTCTTCTCTAAAACCACTGGGCCAATTGGGAACAAACTTTGGTGGAATGGACCTTAGGTGGCCCCCTTCCAAAATTGTGTCCGGCATCCTCGACTTCCAACCAACATGGCTGCCGTGACTAAAAATAGAAAAAGGAGGGATGAAAATCTTCTATGTAACTACACGGCCTATTCAAACCAGACTTGGCAGAAATGGTCTTTAGAGGGTCCTCTTTCAGAATTATGTCCGATGACCCAGACGATCAACCGAGATGGCCGCTGCAGCCCAACTTTGTTTAACATAGGACCGTTGTCTGAAACTACTGAGCCAATCGGAACAAAAGTTACCACCAATGGTCTTTAAATGGTCCTCTTCCAGAAGTGTGTCTGATGACGTGGACGATTATATATCTTTCAAAACAAGAAAGTAATTGATTTTTATCGAAATAGGTGAAAAGACGATATTTGCAAAATTTTATTAAAAATCCCGAAAATTGAACTTTAAATATCTCAAAAAGTAGCACTTGGAGGTGTAAATTTTCTTCGCATTTTTAGAAAGATCGGTGAAAAAACTACCAATATGCAAAATCTCAAAGAAAAATTAATATTAGATCGAAATTGTATCGTATGCCCTTAAAAAACCTCCCACAGATGCTTCCTGTCAACTTTCGTTCCATTTGGCCAAGCGATTTCAGAGTTTTCTTTTAATCAACCAATGAGAAACAAGAATTGCCCATGATTGCCATGTTTGTTGCCCGATCTGGAAGAAATGAGAAAAATTTTTAAAGAACCTCCTATAGATGCTTCCTGTCAAGTTTCGTTCCATTTGGCCAAGCGACTTCAGATATCAGCCAATTAGAAAAAAAAGAACTGCCCAATTGCGGCTATATTTGTAGTCCAATCGGGACGAAATGAGAAAATGTTGTAAAGAACCTCCCATAGATGCTTCCTGTCAAGTTTCGTTCCATTTCGCCAAGCAGTTCCATGGCAGATTTTTTTTTAATCAACCAATGAGAAACAAGAATTGCCCATGACGGTCATGCATGTTTGTTGCCCGATCTTGACGAAATGGAGAAACTTTGTAAAGAACCTCCCATAAATGCTTCCTGTCAAGTTTCGTTCCATTTGGCCAAACGATTTCAGAGGAGAATTTTTTTTTATATCAGCCAATCAGAAACAAGAACTGCCATGTCGGCTATATTTGTAGTACGATCGGGAGGAAATGAGGAAACTTTATAAACAGATAAAGGACCTCCCATATATGCTTCCTGTCAAGTTTGTTGCATTTGGCCAAGCAGTTTCAGAGAAGACGATTTTTGAAGACTCAGCCAATCAGAAATAACAATTTCCCATGGTGGCCATGTTTTTGTCCGATCGGGATGAAATAAGCAAAAGGATCTTATATAGATGCTTCCTGCCAAATACGATTTCATTTGGCCCAGTGGTTTCAGAGCAGAAGGTTAAAATGTGAAAAGTTAACGGACAAACGACTGACGCCAAGTGATGACAAAAGCTCACATGTCCTTTTAAAAAGTTGAAATGATTATAGTTTTTTGTTCAAACATCACTGTATCATCCAAGAAAAACTTTAATAGATACAACACAAATCAATCCATCTTTACAAAATTATCCTTCAGGCTGTTTTCTGTTTGAACGTCTAGGGCAATATCATTCATAGAAAATAGAAAAAGCATAAAATATAGCGGTTCTTCTTGCTTAATACCAATTTTATTTGAGATAAAGATCCCGCAAATTGACAACAGAATATTTATTAGCTAATAAAATAAAAAAATCTGTTACTGACACCACTTTTCAGTAATATATGGTAAAATCTGATTATATCATCCTCACCGAAGGCTTTACAGAAATCTACGAATGCTGAATATAATTTTTAGTTCCCATTAGGCCACACCAAGTTGATTTTTCGTTCTTTTGATGTTTGGATGGCAAAAATAATTGCGAGCGAGCGAAATTTTAAATTTATTTTTTTTTCTTGACTACTTTTTTTCGGGCGAAGATCAAATTTAGGTACAACACACATTTTTAAAATATAATATGGAAAAAAATCCAAATTTTACAAACTTAGGAGCAGGCAAACAATTCTTATTTTTAATTTCTTGAAAAATGAAGAATTTGGGGCGAATTTTCAGCATTGTTTACAAAATGAAGCTTAAAAAATGTATTTTCTTAAAATGTTCTTAGTCAAAATTCGGCGCGGCAAAGTCCAAAGAACTGGAAATCCTTGGATTGGCCTTAAGTGTATTTGAAATAATTCCACGTAGAACTAGAGACGACAGTTATACCCGCAACCCCACATTTGTTTCACCCATGTGATGATTTTGATGCAAATTTAGTGTTAATGACAAAACTTTCCCGAGTTAAAATAAGCAATATAAAGTTTATTTTAGGATCAAAGATAAAGATAAAGATAAAGATAAAGATATTTTATTTCCTAATCATAGGGCTCATAACAAGCATGTAATCACATAAAGTAAAAATAAAATAAAAAGCCTTTCTCTCCCACTCGCATACACTCACACATACAACTATCGTTCTGATTAAGGATGATTGATTTAACAGTACAACATGTAAATGAAGAATAAAATACAGATAAAAAAACAGACACAAATGTATTTTCATTTTTTTTTTTTTTTTATGAGGAGAGTCAGTTGCCTACATTGTATATATGGAACGAAGGATAACTCTTACTGCCCAAATCTAAAAAAAAAAAGAAAAAAACCAAGTATAATGTGACAATGAACTGGTGAAGACTATAAATAAGTTTTATAAGTTTCAGTTAAGCAAATATTTAGTTTCTCAATGTGTAAAATGAGGATAGCAATTCACAAAATTTAGAGTTAAAATCAAGGCTATCGTTTGACATGAACCAAATAAGCAGATTACTATCGGATATTTGGGATAAATATGGGTATTTTGTAAAGAGTTCATTCAGAAAGGTTTTTCTTTCCTTATTATAAAGGGTACATTTAAATAAAAAACGTTCTTCGTCTTCAACCGAGTTCATTGAACAAAACTGGCATGTTCTCTCTGATCTTGGCAATGTGATATTTTTTCCATGTTCATCAATTTTTCGTTCGTAACGGCCTCTCTCTATGCGGAGACAATGATTGCTTATTCTAAATCTAGTTAGTATAACTCTGTTATCTCTGTTCTTAATATTGAAGTAATCTTCAAAAGTGAAATTATGTTTAAATTTAAAGAAGTTGCTCAATTTAGTGTGATCATCTTTTTTTATTAAGTCTTTTTGATGGCTCCAATATGTTAAAAAATCAGTTTTGATACATTTTCTAAGTAAAATTTTGAATTTATTTTTACTGAGCATTTTACAAAGTGCTAAATTTAAACCAAGTTTTTCACTAAAAAACTTTATGTTTGCATACCACGATTGATTAGCCACAGCTTTATCAGAGGAGCTTTCAATATAAGCATCACTTAAGAGATCAGTGGGCGAGTTTTCAAGGCGGTGCCAATACATAAACATTTGAATTACTATGTTAATATATAAAGGAAATCTACCTAGCTCTGATATAACTCCAATATTAGTGCAATTTTTGGAGACACCAAGAACATACTTGCAAAATTTAAGATTTAATTTATCAGGTTCCCAGTCTTTGAAGATTTCAAAAAGATGCATGGCTCTTCTTTTTGGAGTCAAATTTAACATACCCCATATTTCACAGCCATATAAAGCTATTGGTTTAATGGTGTGATCAAATATATGAAATAAAGTCTTAATAGATGGAGAACATGACTTAATGTTTTTGTAAAATTTAAAAGAAGCCTTTAGTCCTTTATCATATAGGTTTTTTCTAGCTGCATTAAATTTTCCAGTATTAGTAAGAACTAATCCTAAGTATTTATAGAATTTCACACACTCTATTCTGTTTGCACCTATATTAAATTCATCTGACAGTAGTCTCCCATTTTTATTAAAGATTATAATTTGTGTTTTCTTTGTGTTTATTTCAAGACACCAGTCATTACAATATTGGTATAAAATATTATGTTGGGTTTGTAACCCCTTTTTATTATCTGAAAATAACACCAGGTCATCCGCATAGAGAAGGCAAGGTACACATTTATTATTTAATTGTAAACAGTCACAGTTGTCCTCTAAAGCTTTGGGCAAATCGTTTATGAAAAATTTAAACAGGTTAGGACTTAAAACATCCCCTTGACGGACTCCAACTTTTGAACTAAAAAAATCAGTTATTTTATTATCTACCCTCACACAGAGTCTGTCATTGTTACACATACTATTTAGAATTCTATAGAAAAAGCCATCAATATTTCCCTCTAACAATTTCAACATGATACCAACGTGAAGCACTTTATCAAAGGCTTTACGAAAGTCCACAAAACATGTATATAGTTTTTTGCTACCACAGTTTAAATATTTATCAATAATGCATTTTAGAACGAAGACATGATCCGAAGTCCTGGATTTCTTAGAGAACCCAATTTGAGTTTGATGTATAATCCCGTTTTCAGACAAAAAATTATCAAGTCTGGTGTTTAAAATAATGTTAAATAGTTTGCCAATACTATTATTAATTGCTATGCCTCTGTAGTTTTCAGGTTTATTGGGATCTTCAGATTTGTACAAAGGGCATATAAAACTTTGAGACCAAGACTTCGGATAGTGACCACATCCAAATATTGCATTGAATAGTTTTAGAAAACATGGGACCATGTGGGATTGTGACATTTTCAGCATTTCATTACTTATGTTGTCCAATCCAGGACTCTTACCACCAGATTTGAGCTTTTTCAAAGCCTTTTGTAATTCAGACAAAGAAATTTCAAAATCAAGTGGAATAAAGCTTCCAACATTTTTTTCTAATTTCTTTAGTTTTTCTGTAATTTCGTTTAGGGACGAGATCAAAAGTTCAATGTAGGATTAAAAACTTAATTTACATAGTTTTTTCACTGACCCCCCCCCCCCCCCCCCCCCCCTCCTCTCTTAACTTAATTTGGGAAAAATTTATCGACCAATATGGGCATATGCTTTGAGATTATACTTTTTGTATCATGAGTCCTGTTTTTCCTCAGCAATGTATGTTTGTTCTGTATATTGACTTGGACATCACTTGAATCCGTATTTTTCAATCCGAAAATCAATGTCGGATAACAAAACTTGCAGCAATTTTTTACCCCCCCCCAAAAAAAAAAAAAAAACTATTTGAATTAAGTTTTTTATCCTACATTGAACTTTTGATCTCGTCCCTTACTTTGTTTGACAGATTTGGAGAAACAGATGCCAAATTAGAAAAATATTTGAACCAATTATCTCCATCTATATTGTTTGTGTTATTATTTTGTTGTTCATCTCTTAAGGAGTTTACCAGAGACCAGTATTCTTTTGGGTTTTCGGTTTCCAAATTGTCCAAGCGATCTAAGATAAGCTGTTTGAATTCTTTTTTCTTTTTTCTCCTCAGTTTTGAGTATTGTTTATTTGTCTTAAAAAAAGAGCCCCGTACGATTGGGTCGTTTGGAAATTTTGACATTAAATTGCCCTTTTCTGTGACAATTTTTTTAAGTTGTTCCAAATCTTGATCAAACCATTTTTTATTATTTTCTGTGAATTTTCTTTTTTTTTCTTTCTCAAGGATGCTTTACATACTTTATCAAAAATCGTGTGGACTTTATGTTAAAGATCTTTATGTTAATCCCCGACATTCTTTAGTTGATCAACATCTTAAATTAAAGACTTTCTGAATAAAGCTGGGACCAACATCTTTTTAAAAAAATTAAAGTGATAAACTAACAATGTCTCATTAGAGCTGGGATCAATATCTTTAATTATAAGCTAGAAATCTGGACTGCCGAAATCGACAGTTATCCCTGTACCCCCTGTAAGTAGTTAGGCCACTTACCTATAGTCAAAAATATAATACCTAATTTCATTCCAAAAATAGTATGCAATCATCCTATAAAGAAATTAAATCAATAAACCTAACGAAAAATGAAAAACCTTCGTTTACAAGCTTAAAATGACAATTTTTGAAATTTGGCCTGAGTGAGCCCCCGGTTTAAAAATCGATATTCTAAATCCTTATTCATGCAACTAAATATAGTGTAGGACAATACTAAATATAAGCAAACTGGGAGAGATGTTAAGGTCACAAGCTTAAATTAAAAAATTCAAATTTCGACCGATGTGGACTCCAATTTTACAAAATTAAAATTCTAAAACCTTATTTAACATCTGCATATGGTGTTTGGCAATACTGTATAGAAATAAAATGCATAAATTGAAAAACAAAAGACGAGTTTATGTCACAAGCTTAAATTGATAGATTGACCCCTTGTTTAGAAAATCAAAATTCTAAAAACCTTATTACGCATCTGCATATAGTATATGACAATACCGTATCGAAATAATATGCATAAATTGTAAAATAAAATGGAGATTAGGTCACAAGCTTAAATTGACAGTTTTTCGAAATTCAACCCCTGTGGGCCCCAATTTTAGAAAATCAAAATTCTAAATCCTTATTGCACATCTGCATATAGTCTATGACAATACCGTATAGAAATTGTATGCATAAATTGTAAAATTAAAGAGGAGATTAGGTCACAAGCTTAAATTGAAAGTTTTTCGAAATTCGACCCCTGTGGGCCCCAATTTTAGAAAATCAAAATTCTAAAACCTTATTGCGTATCTGCATATGCTGCATGAAAATACTGTATAGAAATAAAATGCATAAATTGAAAAATGAAAGACGAGTTCAGGTCACAAGCTTTTTCGAAGTTAAACCCATGTGGGCCCCTTGTTTAGAAAATCAAAATTCATAAACCTTACTGCGCATCTACAGGTGGTATGCAACCATTCTATATAGAAATTAAATTCCTAAACCCAAAAGTGAAGGAGGAGTTGATGTTACTAGAAAGTGTGACGGGCGGATGGACGGACTGACGGAAAGACGGACGGACGACCGCAACTACAATATACCCGAACTTTCATTAGAAATTAAAAATTCCTAAACCCAAAAGTGAAGGAGGAGTTGATGTCACAAGAAAGTGTGACGACGGATGGACAATCGCTATATCCCCGAACTTTGTTCGAAAGTGCGGGGATATCCTTCAGCCTAGTTTAAGAGTCGGAACACTTGAGAAAAAAATCCTTATCAAATTTATTGGTCAATAGTTATCAGCTCACCTGACCCGAATGGTCACGCGAGCTATTGTGATCACGGTCGTCTGTCGTTGACAATTCACATTTTAATCTTCTCCTCAGAAACCGCTGGGCCAATTGGGACCAAATTTTGGCGGAACGGTCCTTGGATGGTCCCCGTACAAAAATATCTCCGGTGTCCCCGACCTTCGTCTAAGATGGCGGCCAAGCTAAAAATAGGAAAAAGGGGGGGGGGGGGGGGGGTCAACTTTTTAATTTTTCTCCTCTGAAGCTACTTTACCAATTTCAGCCAAACTTTGCTGAAATGATCCTTTCGTAGTCCCCTTCCATAATATGACCAAGATGGCCGCCACAGCGTAACATAGTTTAACATAGGACCCTATGGAAAATTCACATAAAATTCTTTTTGTCTGAAACTACTTGCACAATTAGAACCAAACTGGGGTGGAATGATCTTTAGGTGGTCCTCTTTCAAAAGTGTGTTTGATGGGAGCCATCCTACCAAGATGGCCGCCACAGCAAAATTTAGTTTAACATTGGACTCAATGGGAAATTCATTTTAAAATCTTCTTGTCTGAAACTACTGAGCCAATTGTGACCAAACTTAGCAGCAATGGTCCTTAGATGGTCCTCTTTCAGAATTGTGTCCGATGTATTGTACCATCAACCAAGATGGCCGCCACAGCCGAACTTAGCTTAACATAGGACCCTATGGAAAATAAACGAAGTCGTCAAACATGAAGTGGATGTCGCCTTGGTCCGAAATCGTATCCCACAATATGGCGTACCTATCAGGCTTGTGACAAAATATCAAGCGACTGTTATGAGTAGTTGCAGAGAAAAGTGTGACGAAAAATGTTGTTACGGACGCACGCACGGATCCAAAAAGGTAAAACAGTACATCCCTCTCCTTTGGAGCGGGGGTATAAAATTCATTCTGGAGCAACCATTTGATTTTTATGACGGGTGGGGGTATGCTAGGCTCAAATATTTGATCTTGCCAAATTTTTTTTGTCGAAATGTTGGTCCTGGATTTTTTTAGGTCGCTGTTGTTATTTTTATTTTCATTTAAACCAAAAAGGTCCCACATTTCTTTCACACCTAAAGTGATCCTGTCTTTTTTTATTTTGCAAAAATCCTGGTCCCGCCTTTCTATTTCAAATTTGATCCTAGCACACCCCTCTCCACTCCCCATTAAAATCAAATGGTTGCCCCCTTATCATCTTAAGATGTAGAAATACCATAAATAATCATTTATCTCGCACAAAGTCATTAGATTTTACAATAATAGGAAGAATCTTCTCTCCCTTTTCCCAATTATGTTTGCATTCATAATTTAAAAGTTTCCTTTTGGTTCATCAAAATTATAAAATTGTATAATTTCTTGCGTGTAATCCTCCCTTTCCAATTCTGATATATTATAGAGTACAATGTTACCCTTATTTAAATCCATTTTCATGTTGTTTATATAAATTTCTCCTATCACCCCACGACTTCCTGGTTGTTTGATCAACTACAGTGACTTTATTTTCTTTCGTTAATTGTCTGTTTACATTTTCTTGTTTTCCTTGTGCTTTTATCTTTGTATTCACGATTTCAGTTTCTTATCATCGTTACGTTCGTGCTGCCCTTTTCAACATCGGTTAATCCTGACGCTATAATAATTTTATGTCGTGTTCTGCCTTACCCACTAATATAATTTATATTATTGACCACTGATTCAGTTTGTTCAAATTTATTTAGTCTATTTTCAATGTTACTAATTATTGAAAATAAATCATCAACCCATGCAGGTTTCTGGTACATCGGTAGTGAAAAGTTTTGTGTTCTTTGCGAATAATAGGACCGACGTGGTAAGTAAGTTGCCCGGCCAATAAAATTTCCTAACAACTATGTTACAACATTCAACGATAGATTGTATTGTTTTCTTGTTTACAATTTTTTCCAAGAAATGCCTTTTTAGCTCACCTGAACCAAAGGGTCAAGTGAGCTATTCTCATCACTTGGCGTTCGTCGTCCGTTAACTTTTACAAAAATCTTCTCCTCTGAAACTACAGGCCCAAATAGAACCAAACTTGGCCACAAGCATCATTAGGGTATCTAGTTTTAAAAATATGTCCGATGGCCATGAATACCAACCAACATGCACGACATGGCTAAAAATAGAACATAGGGGTAAATTGCATTTTTGTCTTATATCTCAAAAACTAAAGTATTTAGAGGTAAAACTGACATGGGGTAAAAATATTCATCAGGTCAAGATGTACCTGCCAAATGTTTGGATGAATCGGTCAACTATATGTTGGGTTATGGCCCCTGAATTGTTAATTGTCAGGAAATTTGCAGTTTTAGGTTAATATCTTGAATAGTAATATAGATAAAGACAAACTGCTCGCAGCAAAAATGTTCAATAAAGTAGGATCTACAATAAGTAAACATGACCAAAATCTTTAATTAGCCTCTCATTAGAGTTTTTGCCCTTTAAAGACATCGTCCTGCGTAACTTTCCTTTAAAGATCTTCTCCTCTGAAACAACTGGCCCAATTGGGACCAAACTTTGGTGGAATGGTCGTTAGATGGCCTCCTCCCAAATTTTTTTCTCAGAATTTTGTCGGATGACCCAGACTGTCGACCAAGATGGCCGCCACAGCCGAACTTAGTTGAACATAGGACCCTATGGGAAAATTCATTTCCAAATCCTTTTGTCTGAAACCATTGAGCCAATTTGAACAATTGGTATAAATGGTCCTTAGATGTTCCTCTTCAGAAGTATGTCTGATGACCCGGACTGTCAACCAAGATGGCCATCACAGCCGAAAATGGTTTATCATAGGAGCCTATGAAAAAATTCATTTTAATATATTTTTGTCTGAAACCATTGAGCCAATTGAAACTATTGGTATAAATGGTCCTTAAATGGTCCTCTTTCAGAATTATGTCTGATGACCTGGACAGTAAACCGAGATGGCTGCCACTGAACTTAATATAACGTAGAACCCAACTTGAGAATTCATTTAAATATCCTCTTGTCTGAAACCATCGAGGCAATCGGAACCAGTCTCGGTAGGAATGGTTCTTTAATGGTCCTCTTTCAGAATTGTGTCTGATAACTTGGACTGTCTACCAAGATGGCCATCACAGCCGAAAATAATTTATCATAGGAGCCTATGAGAAAAATCATTTTAAAATATTTTTGTCTGAAACCATTGAGCCAATTGAAACAATTGGTATAAATGGTCCTTAGATGGTCCTCTTTCATAATTATGTCTGATGACCTAGACTGTCAACCGAGATGGCTGCCACTGAACTTAGTTTAACATAGAACCTAACTTGAGAATTCATTTAAAAATCCTCTTGTCTGAAACCATCGGGGCAATCGGAGCCAGACTCGGCAGGAATGGTTCCTTAATGGTCCTCTTTCAGAATTGTATCTGATGACTTGGACTGTCAAACTAAGATAACCCGTCAAAGCCAAACTTAGTTTAACAAAGGACCTATCGGAAAACCAGCCAAAAATTGACTGTTACACTTAGATTTTTAGTCATGCTGTAGGACAAGTTAAATTCAGGTGAACGAAACGGGCTCTTATGAGCTTCTAATTAGCTGACCTGTACAAAACAAAATCTTCTTATCTTGGAAATAACGCGACAATTGACAACACAATTGCATTAAAAGATTCTAAGATGGTCCCTTTCGAAATTCTGTCCGGAGGTTTGTACCTCAAATAAATAAGACCGTCGTGAATATTACCATTATTACTAAAAATAGACAAATCGGCAAATTCATATTTAAATTAGGTTTTTTCCTGTGAAACTACTAGGTACTTTAGACCGAATTCCTTAAGCGGCCCCCATTTAAATTTTGTCTGGCGTCCGGACTTCCTTAACATGGTCGCTGATGCTGAAAACTATCCCAGCAAAAAGCACGGACCCGGTATAGAAATGAATTCCATTTTCATGACGTTTGAGCCTGTATAGTTTCAGATTAAGTCAAAATGTCCCAATTTCAGACCACTATCTATTTATCAATGCAGGATATAATTACCGGGAAAATAGTTTACTTGGACTGTACGTGAAACATGTGAGAAAATGTTTACATATTTTCATTTTTTTTTTCGGGCGTAATGGCACTAAAAAGAAAATAAACATATCACTGTCGGCTACTGTTGCCTGAACAGAAGTGTTTAAATCATCAAGGGAGGATCACTGGAGATAAATGATTTTAAATCTTTTTATCATCTGTGAACTTGCTTTTTCATTCGACATTCGCGTTCAATCCCGGATACTTTTGAACCAGTTTTCTTTATAATTTACCATTTTTCCTTGTGTTTCATATCAATACAATTTTTTATGGCACTTTCTTGTATTTCCCCCTCCTTCGTGGACCCTTTAATTGGAAATTGTTTATTTTATTTGATTTTATAAATTAGAATAAAGGTTTAAATTAGTAGACAATTTGTGCTTTTTTTAAAAGACATACGATCAAATATCTTTAAAACAAATTTTCATAATATATAGAATGATCAAGATATTATTTTAAAATGTTTTGTATCTATATATAAATAATTACTTCAAGGTTATTTTTGACAATATTGGTTGTTTAAATGCTGACGTATTTATGGAAATTTCCAATAAGGGTAATATCCGCCATTTTGACTAAAAATTAGGTAGGTTTGATAAATTTATTTTCTTACGGACATTTCCCCATTTTTACAAATTTTCACCCTTAGTAAAGGTTCATTGGAAATTGAAATAAGTATTACTGAAAAGGTCGACCACAGAAACATTATATTGAGATTCGTTTAAATCATCTTTATACGTAGAAGTGAAAAATATATATATGGTTTCTTGACCTGGATATGGATCTAAACAGTTACTTGAGATTGAGCAATAAAAAACTCATATAGCCTTGAGATAAAACAAAATAACTCATATAGCCTTGAGATAAAACAAAATAACTCACTCAGACAGGTCTTGCCATGCTTAAGGTTCACAATTCATCGATTTGAAAGAGTACAGATGACCTCGCCTTTTCCCAGTGGATATGAAGTATATACTATTAATGCGTCTTGTCACTGAGATTGATGTGAACGATGAAATAGATAACAATATATTCGATATTAAGTTTTTAATGACACTAGAGCTAAACATGTCTTATTGTTAAAGGGTTAACACGCTTAATTTTCAATGGCGTGCACACTTATGTTTTGATAAAAAGGCGGTTGTGAATAATGTGCATGAAAAAGTATCCATTTTAAACTATAAAAAGCAAGGGAACATACATGTAGCTTTTATTACTGTTCTTCGTCGTGTATGTAATTTTATATTATTTATTTTATACAATGATTGTTCTCGTTGTGACGTTTTCTACCTGTTTTGTTCTGAGAATCTCAATTTACATCTATTTACCCAATATTTAGTCTATGTACAAAGTCAACTATCATGACTTCATATTATGTTTGTATTTTGAACACTTGGAATCTTTTTTTATTGAGATGGTGGAAGCTGTTTGTTGATTTGTTGGTCCTTGTTGACACTAAATGGTGTCACTTGCTCTGAATGATTATGGAACTATATGTTCGCGAAATCGATGGCAGATTCAAAAACATATTTTTACAATCTTCTCCGCCAAAAACAAGTTTTTTCCGTATACAAAATGATGATTTTTTAGGCAACCGGAGCTGAGATAATTTTTTTATAACAAACATCATTACAAATTATGCCCGTGGAGGTTAAAAAATATTAAAAGTAAAACAAAAACAAATAAATACTATTTCAAAAGTTAATACATCTAGAAATAAATCAAATTTTCTAATGGCCGACGGTTTATCACAAATGTTTGATATTCTTAACCCTATTAAAATTGAACTTTTACCAATTGTTTGTAACTTTATAAAGAGATCACGGGAACTGGGAAAATAGGGTCCACATTGGTCAAAGTTTTTAGCCCAGTAATTTCTGTGTCTGATTAGCTCATAATTATGTATTTGCTGGATTTACAATGTAAGAAAAGATGGTATTCGTCGTCTAGAACATTGCATCCAGTGTGAAGGGTCAAGTGAGCTATTCTCATCACTTGGAGTTCGTCGTCCGTTAACTTTTACAAAAATCTTCTCTGAAACTACAGGGCCAAATAAAACCAAACTTGGCCACAAGCATCATTAGGGATCTAGTTTTAAAAATATGTCCGATGGCCATGAATACCAACCAACATGCACGACATGGCTAAAAATAGAACATAGGGGTAAATTGCATTTTGTCTTATATCTCAAAAATTAAAGCATTTAGATGTAAAACTGACATGGGGTAAAAATATTCATCAGGTCAAGATGTACCTGCCAAATGTTTGGATGAATCGGTCAACCATTTGTTGGGTTATTGTCCCTGAATTGTTAATTTTCAGGAAATTTGCAGTTTTAGGTTAATATCTTGAATATTAATATAGATAAAGACAAACTGTTCTTTATAAAAATGTTCAGTAAAGTAGGATCTACAATTACTAAACATGACCAAAATCTTTAATTAGCCTCTTATTAGAGTTTTTGCCCTTTAAAGACATCGTCCTGCGTAAACTTTCCTTTAAAGATCTTCTCCTCTGAAACAACTGGCCCAATTGGGACCAAACTTTGGTGGAATGGTCGTTAGATGGCCTCCTCCCAAATTTTTTTCCGGCATCCCCGACTTCCAACGGATATGACTGCTGTGACGAAAATATAAAAAAGGGTGGGAGGGGGTGAATTTTAAAAATATTCTATGAAACAACATGGCCGATTGGAACCAGACTTTGCAGCAATGGTCCTGAGGAGGTCCTCTTCAGAATTTTGTCGGATGACCCAGACTGTCAACCAAGATGGCCGCCACAGCCGAACTTAGTTTAACACAGGATCCTATAGGAAAATTCATTTTAAAATCCTTTTGTCTGAATTCATTGAACCAATTGGAACAATTGGTATAAATGGTCCTTAGATGGTCCTCTTCAGAAGTATGTCTGATGACCCGGACTGTCAACCAAGATGGCCATCACAGCCGAAAATAATTTATCATAGAGCCTGTGAGAAAATTCATTTTAAAATATTTTTGTCTTAAACCATTGAGACAATTGAAACAATTGGTATAAATGGTCCTTAGATGGTCCTCTTTCAGAGTTATGTCTGATGACCTGGACTGTCAACCGAGATGACTGCCACTGAACTTATTTTAACATAGAACCCAACTTGAGAATTCATTTAAAAATCCTCTTACCTGAAACCATCGGGGCAATCGGAACCAGGCTCGGCAGCAATGGTTCTTTAATGGTCCTCTTTTAGAATTGTGTCTGATGACCTGGACTGTCAAACAATATAACTGGCATAGCCAAACTTAGCTTAACAAAGGACCTATGGGAAAACCAGCCAAAAATTGACTGTTACACTTAGATTTTTAGTCATGCTGTAGGACAAGTTAAATTCAGGTGAGCGAAACGGGCTCTGAAACTACTAGGTACTTTAGACCAAATTCCTTAAGCAGCCCCCATTTAAATTTTGTCTGGCGTCTGGACTTCCTTAACTTGGTCGCTGATGCTGAAAACTATCAAAAAGCACGGACCCGGTTTAGAAATGAATTCCATTTTCATGACGTTTGAACCTGTATAATTTCCGATTAAGTCAAAATGTCCCAATTTCAGACCACTATCTATTTATCAATGCAGGATATAAATACCGGGAAAATAGTTTACTAGGACTGTACGTGAAACATGTGAGAAAATGTTTACATAATTTCATTTTTTTTTCGGGCTTAATGGCACTAAAAAGAAAATAAACATGTCACAGTCGTCTACTGTTGCCTGAACAGAAGTGTTTAAATCATCAAGGGAGGATCACTGGAGATAAATGATTTTAAATCTTTTTATCATCTGTGAACTTGCTTTTTCATTCGACATTCGCGTTCAATCCCGGATACTTTTGCACCAGATTTTTTTTTTTACAATTTACCATTTTTCCTTGTGTATCATATCAATACAATGTTTTATGGCATTTTCTTGTATTTTCCCCTCCTTCGTGGACCCTTTAATTGGTAATTGGTTATTTTATTTGATTTTATAAATTAGAATAAATGTTTAAATTAGTAGACAATTTGTGCTTTTTTAAACCACATACGATCAAATATCTTTTAAACAAATTTTCTAAATATAGAATGATCAAGATATTATTTGAAAATGTTTTGTATCTATATATAAATAATTACTTCAAGGTTATTTTTGACAATATTGGTTGTTTAAATGCTGACGTATTTATGGAAATTTCCAATAAGGGTAATATCCGCCATTTTGACTAAAAATTAGGTAGGTTTGATAAATTTATTTTCTTACGGACATTTCCCCATTTTTACAAATTTTCACCCTTAGTAAAGGTTCATTGGAAATTGAAATAAGTATTACTGAAAAGGTCGACCACAGAAACATTATATTGAGATTCGTTTAAATCATCTTTATACGTAGAAGTGAAAAATATATATATGGTTTCTTGACCTGGATATGGATCTAAACAGTTACTTGAGATTGAGCAATAAAAAACTCATATAGCCTTGAGATAAAACAAAATAACTCATATAGCCTTGAGATAAAACAAAATAACTCACTCAGACAGGTCTTGCCATGCTTAAGGTTCACGATTCATCGATTTGAAAGAGTACAGATGACCTCGCCTTTTCCCAGTGGATATGAAGTATATACTATTAATGCGTCTTGTCACTGAGATTGATGTGAACGATGAAATAGATAACAATATATTCGATATTAAGTTTTTAATGACACTAGAGCTAAATATGTCTTATTGTTAAAGGGTTAACACGCTTAATTTTCAATGGCGTGCACACTTATGTTTTGATAAAAAGGCGGTTGTGAATAATGTGCATGAAAAAGTATCCATTTTAAACTATAAAAAGCAAGGGAACATACATGTACTTATAAAAATGATCATAAATCCGCCCATTCATGGTATGGATCGTATCTTTGACCTTCTTATAAAAATGATCATAAATCCACCCATTCATGGTATGGATCGTATCTTTGACCTTACATTGCGTATTGTACTATAGGTTTGGATTTTTCAATGTTTCGGGTTATTTTAGGAGTTTCTCCAGGGCAACCCTCATCAGAGGCCATCCCATTTTAAAAAAAAAAAAATTATTTGCATTTTCATGCATGGAAAGTGAAGAATCTTCAGAATCTCT
Source organism: Mytilisepta virgata (assembly GCA_028015205.1). Lineage (NCBI taxonomy): Eukaryota > Metazoa > Mollusca > Bivalvia > Mytilida > Mytilidae > Mytilisepta > Mytilisepta virgata. The sequence goes on from CM051520.1 coordinate 12,868,957, forward strand.
ATTATGTATATGTTTAATATTTTGACAATTAGGGAGGTCACATCCCTTTGTTTAAGTGCATAATTATATGTCACTTATTATTATATACATCTATTCAGTTGTGAATAATTGATGTATATTTAGCATGCTTTAGCTATTGCTTTTTATTGCATTGCATGTTTCGTTGCGACTATTTTTGTCTGCAACGAAGGAAATTCATTTTACTGTCTGTATTATAAGATTATATGTTGTCAATCATTTCGTCTTTACGTTGATTGGGTAATGTGTACCACTGAATTTGTATATTGTTTTATTTTTAAGGCGTGGTTTCTGAAGGGTAGTCTTAAGTCAAGGTCATCCCAACGTCAAATTTAAGAATTGTTTTATGTAACCATATATTTCCTTTCTTTCTGACTATCTTTTCCATCTTCCAGGCAATTATTATAGTATTATTATTTAATAAATAAAAATATTCAGTATTGGGTATATTCAACCCTTATTTTATCTTATAATAACATGTTATTCATTGTTTATCTAAGTTCGACCATCAGCATTTTTTATGCATAATATGGTCATATTAGATAATGCCTTCAATATATCTATTGTCCAGCTGCGCAGACATAGTATCATCATTGTGTGACATTGATTGATTTGTTAATTGCCGACATTTCTTAATCTACTTGTCAACTATTTGTTAATACATCTTTGATACTTCTTCCCCTTTTTGAAAGCCACGTATGGTTTAGACTTAAATATGGTCTGTATAATAGGGTCATTTCGTATTAAGTACCAAACTTTAGTTATAAGTCGTTGTAAAATATCACCTTTTGGATGATATGAGGTTATTAACATATTTTTAAAAATTCCGTTTCCGATATTTTCTTTTAATTCTTATGTTTCTCTCCTCATAGTTTATGGTATTTAGGATTTCCCATACATGGACTTTTATTATAACCTCTCTTTACAAGCTTTTCGACAAAGAGTTCTAATCTCTCTTTATATTTTTGTCTATCACTTGTATTCCGCCGAATTCTTATTAAAGGATGTACGATGCAAGTATTGGATTTTCTCCGTATGCCTGCTATAACATTTAATATCTAGAACACCCTTTTTCAGAATATCGTTGTCCTTTATATATTTCAACGTCTAGAAATTTCATAGAATTTCTATCTGTTTCAAATGTGAATTTTAAGAGGTCATGTTTTTTATTTGCTATTTCAAACAGCTTTTCAATTTGTTCAGGCTTTCCATCAACTGTTACAAATCCATCATCTCTCATCCCTTTGTGAAGGATTATATTGTTTCTATATGGAAGATCGTCTATGATTTGTTTAATACGATCGTATAATGCTATATCGCATATTTCAGGGGAAGCCACTGCTCCCATTGAAACTCCAATAATTTTTTGTATGATTTGTTATTACATGTAAACTCATTGTTGTTAATAAAATGTTTAGAATTTTCATCAGATTCTCTGTTTCTGGTCTTTTAATTTCATATTAAATATCTATGTTCTCGTTTAGTGCATTCCTCGTGAATTGCATAATTTCCAAAAACTTAAGAATCGTATAAAGACTTGTTATGTCGTAAGATACTAAGAGAGGGTTTTCCTCCAATTTGTTTGATTCAATATTACATATGAAATTTCCCGTGTCAGCGAGATATGTTTCTTGTTTCCTGACAATAGGAAGTAAAAAGAAATCAAAGAATTTTTCAATATCCTCCAGGGGACCAGAGCATTGTGATACAATTGGTCTCGCTGGTACATGTATTCTTTCAGTACATGATGTATTACTTTATATTTCTTTAAGTACATTATCTTTTAACTTGTGAATTTTAGGAAGGAAATACGCCTTTGGCGTTTTAATAAATTTTCCTTCCTGTAAGAGAAATTTCGTGGATGTGGTATCGATTTCATTTTTATTTCTCAGCTGTATAGTCAAATTTCGAATAGTTTATTTACATCCACTTTTTTCAATGTGTTCATAGTTGATTCTATCATTCAGTTGGCTTTTTCCTTCTTATTTTTCTTCTTAATTGATTTATATCTAATATTTCTATATACTTTTTATGTACTTTTTATGTATAGTACAAACGCAATTTTTTGATCAAAGATACGTCGTACCATATCACAAATGAGGATCGAAGCCCAAAACAGGCTTGATTCACGGATGAGATCAAAACCGGTGAAATTAATCACCGAATCACATTCTTATAAAAATGATCATAAATCCACCCATTCATGGTATGGATCGTATCTTTGACCTTACATTGCGTATTGTACTATAGGTTTGGATTTTTCAATGTTTCGGGTTATTTTAGGAGTTTCTCCAGGGCAACCCTCATCAGAGGCCATCCCATTCTTATAAAAATGATCATAAATCCACCCATTCATGGTATGGATCGTATCTTTGACCTTACATTGCGTATTGTACTATACAAAAATAGTCGCAACGAAACATGCAATGCAATAAAAAGCAATAGCTAAAGCATGCTAAATATACATCAATTATTCACAACTGAATAGATGTATATAATAATAAGTGACATATAATTATGCACTTAAACAAAGGGATGTGACCTCCCTAATTGTCAAAATATTAAACATATACATAATAGAGATTCTGAAGATTCTTCACTTTCCATGCATGAAAATGCAAATAATTTTTTTAAATATGGGATGGCCTCTGATGAGGGTTGCCCTGGAGAAACTCCTAAAATAACCCGAAACATTGAAAAATCCAAACCTATAGTACAATACGCAATGTAAGGTCAAAGATACGATCCATACCACGAATGGGTGGATTTATGATCATTTATATAAGACCGAAAACCCAAACATTTACACCGACACGCCAAGGTCAGATATTTAAAAAAAAAAGTGTTATTGTACACCAAATCGATTTAACATGGCAATGGATATAATTTTGCACACAGACATAAACAATGTTTTAAAAACATTATCTTAACGTTATGATAAACTATTTTTATCTGATATCCAGAGAATATTTTCAAAAATGTTCTGAAAACGTTTTGCAAAAAATATTTTTGCAATAAATTATAATCTATTTCCGAATTTAAAAAATATTTTACCAGAATGTTTATTTCACATATAAAAAACTTTAAATAAAAATATTTTTTGAAATATTATATTGATATTTGAAAAATATCATGAAAATATTTTAATAACATTTTAAATGAAATATTCTTAAAGCGTGAATCAATAATGTTGATCATAAACATTAAAGAAATATTTTTCCAAAATGTTTTTTTATTTGTTTGGGAAAATATTTTTACAGCAATTTATTTTCACATTTTAAAAATATTTCTCTCAGAATATTTTATAGAAATGTTACCATAACATGAAACATAATGTTTTAAAGACATTTTTCAAAAATATTTCTTCATGATATTTATTATACATTTTTAAAAAGATGTTTTACAGACATTTTTGAAAAATGATTTTACAGAATGTTTATTTCATGTATAGAAAATGTAATATAAAAACCCCTTTCTCTAACATTTTATTGATATTCTTAAAATATCATGTTAAAACTAGGAAACTATTATAAAATATTTTTAAAACATTGAAATAAGATGTTCTTATAAAGTGATATAGTAATATTTATTTGAAACGTTTTTAAAATATTTTTGAAACGTTTCCGATCAATGTTTCAAGAGAACATTATAAAGATTATCCAAAAAAATATTTACATGACATCCTGAAAATATTATTTTGATAACATTATTGAAAAGCATTTATCTGACCTTTTCAAAATATCATGAAAATGTTTTGTGCTACTTGGGTATATATAAATAATTACTTCAAGGTTATTTTTGACAATATTGGTTGTTTAAATGCTGACGTATTTATGGAAATTTCCAATAAGGGTAATATCCGCCATTTTTACTAAAAATTAGGTAGGTTTGATAAATTGATTTTCTTACGGACATTTTGCCATTTTTACAAATTTTCACCCTTAGTAAAGGTTCATTGGAAATTGAAATAAGTATTACTGAAAAGGTCGACCACAGGAACATTATATTGAGATTCGTTTAAATCATCTTTATACGTAGAAGTGAAAAATATATATATGGTTTCTTGACCTGGATATGGATCTAAACAGTTACTTGAGATTGAGCAATAAAAAACTCATATAGCCTTGAGATAAAACAAAATAACTCACTCAGACAGGTCTTGCCATGCTTAAGGTTCACGATTCATCGATTTGAAAGAGTACAGATGACCCCGCCTTTTCCCAGTGGATATGAAGTATATTCCATTAATGCGTCTTGTCATTGAGATTGATGTGAACGATGAAATAAATAACAATATATTCGATATTAAGTTTTTAATGACACTAGAGCTAAACATGTCGTATTGTTAAAGGGTTAACACGCTTAATTTTCTATGGCGTGCACACTTATGTTTTGATAAAAAGGCGGTTGTGAGTAATGTGCATGAAAAAATATTCATTTTAAACTATAAAAAGCAAGGGAACATACATGTAGCTTTTATTACTGTTCTTCGTCGTGTATGTCATTTTATATTATTTATTTTACAATTTCTGAGTCTGATTAGCTCATAACTGTGTATGGTATTCGTCGTCTAGAAAATTGCATCCAGTGCATTGTATATTTTTCTGGAAATATTCTTATATATGCCAACTTCAATATTAAGAGAATGATCACTGATTCGAAATTTTGTCAGAAGCTGTCTCATTATAAAACGTTTTCATATTTCAAGTACTCTTGTAATCTTAAAATGTTATTATAAAAGTTTACTATATAAACAAAATAAATGTTATTCTGGACCTCCCACGTTTTCTCCATTCTAAAATATGATATGTTGTATTACACAGAATTCCAATGGAGTCCGAAAAAACAGTGTATATGTCACAGTCAACAATAACTACTGATGAAGAGACACGATTTTTACGGATAGTCCAACTGCTTTTCAAAGTGACACCGACTGTAGTCCGGGTCATATTTGACAGAGAATTTGATCCCCTGGTGTTAGAGACAACTCTGAAAGAGAAAAGTGTAAAGATTAGACAAAATAAACACATTACGTCAACACAATTGAATCTTATGTTTCCATCAAACAGTTAGTATATCAAAATTTTTCATAGAATATGGATTTATTTAATTACATATTTGACAATTCATGTGAGCGTTTGGTCCTTGAAAAACCATGATTTCAAGTCTAAGCTTTCCAGATGATCTAGTGATCTTGAGCCATACTGTCATAAATGGAAGTTAACTGTAAATATTAGGAAGACAAAAGTTATACTTTTTATACGACCGCAAATATTTGTGGTCGTAATATGGTATTAGCCTGTCGTCGTCGTGGTACGTCGGCGACGGCGTCCGTAGACAGTTAGGTTTCCGCTCATTTACTTTTGTTCTACGGAGCGTATCCTTATGATATTTTAGCACAATGGCCCTTGTTTTGGGAAATCCGCCCCCCTCCCCTTCCGTTTTTTTCTAGGGGTCATTGAGAGTTTTTAAATAATTTTGGTGTAACTTTTTAAATTTTATCCGATTTTTATGTTTTTTTATTTATAATGTTCCTTGTTAAAAATGGAAAAACTTATATGATATCCGTTTTTCACTATTTCATTTGTAACCCTTTTATAGATAAAAGGAGCCAAAAAAAGGGACAGACCTTAACTTTCGAAACTTTTTTTATTTCTTATCCGATTTTGATGAATTTTTTTAAATGGTTCTTCATATATACAATAAAAGTTACTCAACGTAATTTTGTTTTACTTTTGTCGTTGCAGAGAAAAAGGGATTAAAGGCGCCAAAATTATTCATTTTGCAGGACGCCTAATTTTTTTAATTTTTCATCCAGTTTTAATGCGGATTTTTTCTTTTAGTTCAGCTTGATTAATGCTTCATTAGTATGTGAACATTCAATTTAATTCATCTTGATGAGTACTTTCAGTAGTATTTCTACAATTTTTTACCATCTTTTACAGTTCTTAAGATACAGGGGGTTGACGTAACAAATACGCATGCTGCGTCTTATCATGCTGCGCTTATGGAAGCCCTTTATTCAGAAAAGTTATACTCCTATGCCACCATTATTCTACAAAAGGCAAACCCTACTTGAAACAGTTTAATTTCAGAGGTAATGTTATTAATCTTAAAGGGAGCTTTAAACAGTCTATTCGAGAACTGTCAAAATAGGTTTAAAAGCTATATTTGCATTTAAAAGTCATTTTTTAAATTTCCAAAATATACCCGTTGAATTGGCCTGTCAATTGTTGATATTATAATTCCACCAGTTTAATTATATAATAATTGTGAAATTTGGTGTACTGAGACATATATAGTCCTATTATTAGGTCAGTTGAACCAACTGACAAAAATGGTTCTGTTTGTGATATACTTACATTAGAAGAAAAAAATATAATAGATATTGTAAAACTATTCTTAGTATCAAGAAAAATGCTAGCAACGTAGCTGTCGAGTACTTCCAACTGATTTTATAGAAACAAAGCCATTGATGTACTTAACAATTTGTAGATTGGATATTGATAATATAAACCCTTTGTTGAAGATTATAAAGTTAATAAAATTTTGAGTGATGCATACCTGGTGCACTGTTGCTTCTAAAGTTTGGAGAGAATTTTAAACAGAAAGAAACAGTTATACTAAATTTGATAAGCTATTTTTTCAGTATGAAAAAGAGTTTGAAAGATAAAACCGGAAACATAATTAAACATAAATATGAAGAAAAAAAATTAATTATAGTTCCAAATTATTTTTATATTGTAAATTTTACAAAAACAACACTTAAGATAAGAAAAGAACTTGAAATATGAAAACGGTTTTATAATGAGACAGTTTCACAAGTTTTTGATATTCTTAATCCTAAAAATGAGCATCTACAAATTGTCTGTGACTTTATAAGGCAGTCACTGGAACTGTGAAAATAGGGTCCACATCGGACAAATTTTTTCCCATTTTTAGTTCACCTGCCGCAAAGGCCCAGTGTAAACTTTTCTCATCACTTGGCGTCCGTCGTCCGTCGTCCATCTGTAAACATTTAACATTTTCATCTTAAATTCTCCTCTGAAACCATTGGACCTTTTTGAACCAAACTTTGCAGGAATGTTCCTCAGATGGTCATAAACAGAATTTGTGATTTTCGTTCTTATCCGAAATTCAACATGGCTGCCACAGCCAATAATGTGTTCTGATTGGCTGTAACTTTAAAGATTTTCTTGTCAGAAACTACTGAGCCAATTGAAATGCTATATGGTATGTATTATCTTTAAATGATATCCTCTACCAAACTTGTGATATTTTGCCCTTTCACGGACTGGAGTAATATTATGCATAGATTATGATATTGTAGTCCTACATTAAATTTGTGATTTTGATGCCGATCTGAAATCGAACATGGCCACCACGTCAGAACACAGTCGTCAGACTTGTCTGACATGATTATTCATTGATGTGTTACAGAAATTACCAGTATTTAGCAAAATTCAAAAATAATAGAAATACTAAGGGTTCATTCCTTGTATTGCACATGGTAGATCTCCTTAGCTGAAATTTGGCGTCCTATTTCGGTATTTTTGGTTGAGTACTTCTTGTTTAATATAAGTTTGGTTTTTGGTCTTCCAAATGTTTCGGTTTTAATGCTGCTGATGAGAGGTAACTCCTTGAAATGCGTCGTATACAGCATACTATAAATTTACAATATCTAATATTAGTATCTTTGGATTGTTATTTTGAAACTCCTGGGATGATGCCTCTGCTGGTGGACCCTAGGTCCCCGAGGGTATTCGCCAACCCAGTCGTCAGACTTGTCTGACATGATTATTCATTGATGTGTTACAGAAATTACCAGTATTTAGCAAAATTCAAAAATAATAGAAATACTAAGGGTTCATTCCTTGTATTGCACATGGTAGATCTCCTTAGCTGAAATTTGGCGTCCTATTTCGGTATTTTTGGTTGAGTACTTCTTGTTTAATATAAGTTTGGTTTTTGGTCTTCCAAATGTTTCGGTTTTAATGCTGCTGATGAGAGGTAACTCCTTGAAATGCGTCGTATACAGCATACTATAAATTTACAATATCTAATATTAGTATCTTTGGATTGTTATTTTGAAACTCCTGGGATGATGCCTCTGCTGGTGGACCCTAGGTCCCCGAGGGTATTCGCCAACCCAGTCGTCAGACTTGTCTGACATGATTATTCATTGATGTGTTACAGAAATTACCAGTATTTAGCAAAATTCAAAAATAATAGAAATACTAAGGGTTCATTCCTTGTATTGCACATGGTAGATCTCCTTAGCTGAAATTTGGCGTCCTATTTCGGTATTTTTGGTTGAGTACTTCTTGTTTAATATAAGTTTGGTTTTTGGTCTTCCAAATGTTTCGGTTTTAATGCTGCTGATGAGAGGTAACTCCTTGAAATGCGTCGTATACAGCATACTATAAATTTACAATATCTAATATTAGTATCTTTGGATTGTTATTTTAAGGATTCATTCCTTGTATTGCACATGGTAGATCTCCTTAGCTGAAATTTGGCTTCCTATTTCGGTATTTTTGGTTGAGTACTTGTTTTTTAATATCAGTTTGGTTTTTGGTCTTCCAAATATTTCGGCTTTAATGCTGCTGATGAGAGGTAACTCCTTGAAATCCGTCGTATACAGCATAGTATAAATTAACTATATCTAATATAAGTATCTTTGGATTGTTATTTTATTTTATTTTTTTAAAAGGACCCTATGGAAAAAACATGTAAACTGCTTCTTCTAAAAATTCCTTCAACGAACTGGAGTAATACTATGCATGTTAGATGAAATGATTTTCTTTATTAAAATTTTATTTTCGTGCTGGTCTGAAATCCAATATGGCTGCTACAGCATAACATAGTTTAACATAGGACCACATATGAAATACATCTAAACGGCTTCTTTTTAAACACTGTTTTACAGACTAGAGTAAAATTGTGCATGGATGACTATATTATGGCCATACAAAACATTTTTGATTTTGATGCCCAGGTGAACGATACACGCTCCTTGGAGCCTCTAGTTTCCATTAATTTGTTATTGGGTTTTACTTTTAATATTGTTTAACTTGTAATGAAGTTCATTATAAAAACACCATCTCAGCTCAGGTTGTCTAAAAAATGTCATTTTGTCTACGGAGGAACTTGCTATTGAGAATCTTGTAAAAATAAGTTTTTGAATCTGCCATTGATTGCACGAACGTGTAATTCCATAATTATTCAAAATAAGTGACACATTTAATGTCAAAACGACTGCTACAGGAGAAATTAGTTTAACATAACTTGTTGTGGTTGAATTTTGTATTGATGTTGTCTCCTTGCATGATAATAACTTTGAACAGGCCTGGGATTATTCTGGAATGATCTGTTTTGACTTTTGTTCACTGCAGCTATTATTGGTTCATTTTCCAGTTTTAGTTCATTAAAGTTTGAATCATTGTGGTGTTTTAAAAAGTTAATTGTTGCACTTTATACAGAATCGGGAGCTGACCTGGTTTCAATGTTCATTGGATCTTGTGGTATTACGATTCTCGCTAAATCTGGTTTAAGTCCTTTCATCACTTTGGCCATTAGTGAAACTTCAGTCAGATTTGCATCCACACAAAGTTGTAAAATCCTACTGATGTACTCATCAACTGTTTCAGAGTCTGCTTGTTTAATTTCTTATAACTCAGTGCTTAATCAAGTTGGTCTGAATCGCTTAAAAAGTTTATCTTTAGACTTTTAATGGATGTAACTGACTCCTGAACATCCTGTTGTAGGAAATACACTTAAAAATCATCTGAAACGACCAAGCCATTTGGAACAAAATTTGGCAACAATGGTCCTTAGGTTGTCATCTCATGGAATTCTATCCGATGACCGTACCGCCACCTATGCTTTATGGGAAACGATAGTCGAAATGAGATTAGAATCGGTCGCCAGAGCAGATCTTAGTTTAACATAGGACACTATGGAAAAATTCATTAAAATAAAAAAACAAATTCTTGATACCGATTTTGATGCACAAGATGTGCACATTTCGTCGATTTACGACTCATCAGTTGTGCTCAAGGCCTAAAATGGTGAAAACAAAAACAACCATCTAAAAGGCTAAAGAGCAAATGGAAGTAGTTTCTAGTCTGAACCAAATTTGAAAGCAATGGTCATGTGTTGGTCCTCTTTCAGAGTTGTGCACGATGACTGTCAATCATTTAAGATGACTGCCACAGCGAAATTAGCGTAATATAGGACCAAAAAGGTTAATCCTTTTACAAAACATTCCTGTATAGAACCATGGGCTAACTCGAAGCAAACTTGGTAGCAATGTTTCTTAGATGAAACACTAACCAAGATGACCAGTACAGTAGATCTAATTTCAAAATAGGACCATGTGGGAAAATTTAGTTTAAAACCATATTTTGTAGATAATTCGCTTTAAACATTTACCCTGAAACTACTTAGAACAAAAGAGAACCGAACTTGGCAGTGAAGGTATTATCCTATGACCAGGACAGTCAATTAAGATGATCAATGTCTAATGATAAGATTCTTGATATCAGGTTTGATGCACAAGATGTGCATAATTTCAGTTAGTGGTACATTTGCACGAAGATGTGCACATTTCGTCGATTTAAAATTTATCAGTTGCTCAAGGCCTAAAATTTTGAAAACCAAAACAACAATCCAAAAAGTTGAAGAGTAAATTCAAAAATGAAAAAGGATCAAAAGGGATAAAGCCAAAACCATCTAAGGACAGAGCTATGCACGAGGGAGATAAAATGATGTCATAATATTGCTTCATTGACCAAATCAATTGAAGATACCTGATTTTTTTGCAGTTCTCTTTGCATATTGTATTTGAGGAAACACTGTGCGCATTGGAGGAAGAAAAAAAACAAAATCATGATTTCCATAGGAAATGTATACTATCCGAATACATATTTATGTTAAAAAGGAAGTTTCTGACATGGGCAGGCAATTTCTCGTTGTAAAGTTTATGTGAAAATTGTCAAAAATGATCAAAAACTAGAGATATTTACGACATTGCGTCAATTTGGTGATGATTTATTGACACATTAACGGTATGAAATGAAATACTTTTCTTTGGCAAAGTAAGTACATAAAGGTTATGTTTACAAATATATCATTACGCTTGCTTTGGGTTTTATTTTTGGCATAGTTTTAGGCCAAATACAGGCCTTAACGCCCTTGTCCTTTCTTATATTTCTGACTACATTTGACCTATGTACTAGCAATTGAGAGATATAAGCATTACCGATACCATAATTTAGGACATTTACTCATTATCCTCATTTAAATTCAATCATCTTATATATTTTCAATTTTTTTTTAATAGGTAAAGTTCTATCTAAAAATTTCGATATAACTCTCATGATGTGTTTGTTAACAATTTTGACCGACGCAGATATTCGAAATGAACACCCTGAAACACGGATTGACAGAGACGCAGATCTAACAAGATTGAAATATTACAGAAACATTATTTGTCATGGGCGTGGAACCTTGTCGTTGGACAATTTCAATAAATATTGGGATGATATTTCTCAGGTATGTATAAATGAACACCAGAACACACCGGGTATTCGAACACTCGCAACCGGCGCTGACACTAAAAACTGGAGCAATCACAGAATCCTCAGTACAAATTTGCATTGTGCATACCCTATATTATTTTTAATCAGAATGATTGTTGGGGTTTCCAACAGACAAACATGGACTTGCCATTTCTTCATAATATGGTAATGTAAGGCAGGTAAGCATGGGCCCATCCACAACTCCTCCTTAACCAGTGAGTGGATTTCACTGACACGTAAGGAATATTTAGTGTACATTGCCAATGTGCACCTTGTTTTTTATCAGAATGATTATGTGGTTCACATAAAGACAAACATGTAATACATATCTTGATATTACCATAGCCATAGCTGGAGATATGCATTTTGTTGAAGAACACAAATTTTTATGACTCTCCCATCATATAGATATTTACAAAATATGAAATAAAGTCTATAGCTGACTGTCATTCAGGAATTAAATGTAATATTAGTCGTTTAAATAGAACAGACTATAGTATTACATGGTCAATGGTTACTTTGAAGTTTTTGGTTATGTAACAAATTGTTAATTTGGTTTATTAACAGTGGAAGAATCAGGATTAAACCGTTAATATTCGCTAAGCATTTTTTAAATTTTGTTCGGCTAAGTGAATTTGTTGAAGTGTTGTAGTGGTTAGCGCATCGGACTACGAAGCCAAAGGTCCCCTTTCGGGATGAAAATTTGAGGGATCAAATTTGCGACGCCCTATCGACACCATTTGCGAGGATGGTCTCGATAAACGATGCTAGTCCGTCAGATGGGGACGAACAATGGCTGTCCCGTGTTTAGGGAGACCAACACCCTTAGCACGTTAAAAACTCCTCTGTAGATGTCGCAAAAGAGTAGGCTAAAATGCCGCTACAGGGGCCGCTCCCGCCAAGTGGAGAGGGATTGGTATAAGTTTGTATAACTTGTTTCCCAAAGCACTATAAATAAATAAGTTTAAACTAAAACCTACACCATGTGATAAACCTTAATGGTCTCGAGAAAAGAAAAAATTGCAATAACCTTCGGAACTTGCCTAATCCAAACATCAAATAAGACTGTGAAATTGTATAATTTTAAAATACTACACATGACACTGACAAAATATCCCTTGGGGTAGTCGAGTTGAACTAGTTTTGTTTGCAAAAATGAAAACAGAAACATACAAACATAAAAACCAATCGGAAATGTGTCTAATTCATTAATAAAAGAACTCCAAATTAATTTACAACAAGGACAGACAAAAACATTCACACTTACTGAAAGAAAGCTTAGGATCAAATACCGTTTAAAAAGTTTCAGTTTTATGCTTACCTTTAAATTAAAGATTTTTTCATTTCATGTTTTATGAAATACTAGTATATTTCCTTTGAACTATTTTTAAATGTACCCACGATAAGTAGCATATAAAGATATATACAAACACTATTCTTCAACAGGCTTTGGTACGACTAGGTGGGAATGAATATATACAGATCTGTTCAGAAATGAAAGTTAAGAGTATAGATAACAGTGACCGAGAAATCCTTTTGGAATTATTGAACAGATCCGATAATTCAATCCCAGCAGGACTACAAGGTATGTTTCATGAACATACAATCGCCTGAAATGAACATATGTTTTATGATTGTAGATACTTTGGTAAATTTCAATTTATAAAACGATAGAAGTAAAAAAAAAATTAATTATTTATTAATTATATATTCTGAATTTATGCACTGTTTGAATTGAAAAGGGCAAAGATACCCTACTCTCTTATGATGCACCAGTTAAATCTATCGTTTGATAAGGAAAGGCTTGTCTAGACATTAAATAAACACTCAATTATTATTTGAATATTGCAGATATAAACACTTCCAAAATCAACGAATGGGAGGAACTTGATAAGAAAGTTATAGAGACAAGAGCGATACAACGCTTATATATGATCCTAACGACTGGAAGTATTGCCACTGTCATTGGACCATCAGGATGTGGGAAGTCTACTGCCATCCAACATACTGCATTGCAACTACAAAATGAACAAGGCTTTGAAATCATACCTGCTAATGAACCAGGTGATGTAAAACGATATTTAAATTCAAAACAAAAACAGTTGTTTCTGTTCGATGATATTTTTGGAAAATTTTCCATACAGACACACAGGATTGAGGACTGGAAAAGATTATCTGATGATATCAGTTCCATATTAGAAAGGAATCAAGTGAAGATTGTTATTTCTATTAGATCTTATATCTCACAGGATCGACTTTTCAGGGTTGATAATCTGTTGAACAAAGCATACTGTGATTTAATTAGTGAAGATTTGTCTTTGACTACATCAGAAAGAAAACTTATTGCAAAGTCCTACCTTACAGGCGATGAGTGTAGGGCAATAGACAACATCCTTCACTATTATGTTTTTTTCCCACTTTTATGTGCCCTTTACTCGAAAAGGAAAGCCACCGATATATACAAATTTTTTTCTAGACCTGTAAATGTTATAAAAGATGACTTGCAGTCCATGATGAATGTAAAAGATCAAACAACAATCTCAGTTTTGTTCTTGCTGACCGTTTATAATAATTGCATACCAGAAGATTTCCTGTCCAGAAAGCATTTAACAAATATTCTAGAGGAGCTTTCCGAAGAATTTGAAATTGAAGGAATATTATCGGCCAAAAAAGTGAGAAATCAACTTGAAAGTCTAACCAACTGCTACGTAAAGAAAACAGGTTCGAAATACTCAGTTGTGCATGATAAAATTTTTGATATTTTAATCCTGTTTTTTGGTGACACGAAGTTTAATTTTCTTCTTGAACATTGCCACTCAAACATCATCCGTGATCGATTCGTGTTTCAAACTATCATTGCAGATCAAGAATGGTTGGCCAATTCTGACTCTGATGAATGCACAGTAATTGTCCCGGAAACGGAAGAAATTAAATATTTTAATCGATTGCGCAGAGATTTAAAGCAAGGATTTATAATCAATGTGTTTACTAACAGACAACTTCTTTGTAGGTTGTTTCGTGTGGAATTTGTCAGTTACTTTCAAAGTAGTCCTGATGTCCTTTCGAAGTATTTATCAAAAAAGGAAATAAACATAGGCGATTATGATGAAGAAAGAAGAACACCTTTGTACATTTCTTGTTGGAGAGGACACAGAGAAATAGTTGAATTACTGATAAAACACCAATGCGGCGCAAATGTTATCAATTCGCATGGCTTAACACCGATGTATATCGCATCTTTAAAAGGCCACGATGATATTGTGAAACAATTGATAGAACATGGAGGCGATATAAACATTTGCAGTAAATACAAGAAATCTCCTTTACATGTTGCTGTGTTAAATGGACACGAGCTAGTAGTTGACATATTACTTGAAAATAATGCTGACCCTTATCAAACTGATATACAAAACAAGTCTTGTCTATATACAGCATCATGTTTAAATTACACAAATATTGTAAAAATGTTGCTTCGTCACATGACCGATGTTGAGAAGATTGAAAATGACATCAATTCTCCTTTATTTGCATCTTCCGAAAATGGCAACATAGAGATAGTAGAATTACTCCTAAAACATGGCCTAAATCCAAACAGAAGATTTGGTTTGGAAAATTCAACACCCTTGTATATTGCTTCTCACAATGATCACCGTAAAATTGTCAAAACCTTACTAAAACACCAGGCTTATCCGTATACTTTGAACCAATTCAAACAATCTCCTCTATCTATCGCCTGTCGATTTTCATACATAGGTATTTTACGGACTTTGGTAGAACAGTTGCTACCAGATTGTTGTTGTTTTCAACATGAAGATTCTAGAAAATGTTTTAATTCAACAGTTAACGAAATTGTTGAAAAACTGGTACAATACGGGAAACAAATTCATGATCACATATCTCTACTGTATGAAGCCATAAGGAATGGACATGCCGCTATTGTTGAAATGCTGTTAGTCCACATACATGATATAGACGATCCCAAATTGTTTGAAGAGGGACTTTCACTGTTATTTTTAGCATCAAAAAAAGGAAAAACGGATATTGTTAAACTGTTGCTGGACAATAATGCCACCTTCCGATATAAGGAATACGGAAAAATGAAAATACGGAATACAATGCCTTATCAAGCAATATTTGCAGCCTATAGAGAAATTGCAGAATTGCTTTTAAAATATGGAGGTGATCCCAATATTTTCACTAATGATTGCATCAAATCTCCATTGCATGCAGCATCAAAGATGGGTTATACTGACATTGTTAAAGTGCTTTTGAATCACCAGTGTGATCCTAATACGTTTGATAGAGATGGGACGTCACCACTGTATATAGCATCACAAAGGGGATATATACAAATAGTTGAGTTGCTCTTAGAACATAGTTGTGATTCTGTTGTGCGAAATAAAGCAGGAAAATCCCCATTAAATACAGCGATAGAAGAGGAACATACGGACATTGTAAGGCTCCTCATGGAACACAACTGGGATCCTAATATGCGTGATGAAAACGGAAGGTCGCCGGTATGTGTAGCTTCCAAAAAAGGACGAAAGGATTTTGTTGAACTGCTTTTGAAACAGAACTGTGATCCAACTTCTTGTGATAAAGATGGCAAATCCCCTTTGTATATAGCTTTAGAGGAGGGACATATGGACATTGTAAGGCTGCTCATGGAACACAACTGGGATCCTAATAAGCGTGATAAAGACGGAAAGTCGCTGTTATATGTAGCATCCAAAAAAGGACTCAAAGATTTTGTTGAACTGCTTTTGAAACAGAACTGTGATCCAACTTCTTGTGATAAAGATGGCAAATCCCCTTTGTATATAGCTTTAGAGGAGGGACATATGGACATTGTAAGGCTGCTCATGGAACACAACTGGGATCCTAATAAGCGTGATAAAGACGGAAAGTCGCTGTTATATGTAGCATCCAAAAAAGGACTCAAAGATTTTGTTGAACTGCTTTTGAAACAGAACTGTGATCCAACTTCTTGTGATAAAGATGGCAAATCCCCATTGTATATAGCTTTAGAGGAGGGACATATGGACATTGTAAGGCTGCTCGTGGAACACAACTGGGATCCTAATATGCGTGATGAAGACGGAAAGTCGCTATTATATGTAGCATCCAAAAAAGGACTCAAAGATTTTGTTGAACTGCTTTTGAAACAGAACTGTGATCCAACTTCTTGTGATAAAGATGGCAAATCCCCATTGTATATAGCTTTAGAGCAGGGAAATATGGACATTGTAAGGCTGCTCGTGGAACACAACTGGGATCCTAACATGCGTGATGAAAACGGAAAGTCGCTATTATATGTAGCATCCAAAAAAGGACTCAAAGCTTTTGTTGAACTGCTTTTGAAACAGAACTGTGATCCAACTTCTTGTGATAAAGATGGCAAATCCCCATTGTATATAGCTTTAGAGGAGGGACATATGGATATTGTAAGGCTGCTCGTGGAACACAACTGGGATCCTAACATGTGTGATGAAAACGGAAAGTCGCTGTTATATGTAGCATCCAAAAAAGGACTCAAAGATTTTGTTGAACTGCTTTTGAAACAGAACTGTGATCCAACTTCTTGTGATAAAAATGGCAAATCCCCATTGTATATAGCTTTAGAGGAGGGACATATGGACATTGTAAGGCTGCTCATGGAACACAACTGGGATCCTAATATGCGTGATGAAGACGGAAAATCGCTGTTATATGTAGCATCCAAAAAAGGACTCAAAGATTTTGTTGAACTGCTTTTGAAACAGAACTGTGATCCAACTTCTTGTGATAAAGATGGCAAATCTCCATTGTATATAGCATTAGAAGAGGACCATATCGACATTGTAAGACTACTTTTGGAACAAACCCGTGATGTCACTGTCCGTTATGAAGATGTTAAATCACCATTATACACAGCCATTAAAAATGGATCTGCATGCATTGTCAGATTATTGTTAGAATATAAGTCTGATCCTGAACGGAGTAAACTTGGAAAAAGGTTGTCAACAATGGAATCTAAAGATGATGATAGAGTAGTTAGAACATGTATTTGTCATTTCGTCGAAGAAATTGAATTGCCTTTCCACCTAGTAATAATTCAAATGTATCCCTCATATACATTGTTTAAAGAGAGAATGATATATTTAATTAACAATACTAGCGATAAAACAACATTTAAAGAAATAGTACAGATTCTCTTAAATCACAAATATGATCCTAACATAGGTGATACAGAAAACAAAACACCGTTATACATAGCTGTGGAATTATCTTCAGAATGGTACAGATTTTTTGAATCATTTATTACTTTCAAAACATTTCATATAACAAGGGATCTTGAAGAAATCATATTCCTACTACTAGATAAAAATTGTGATCCAAACATACCTGACAGCAGCGGAAGAACACCGTTGTATATAGCATCAAGTAATGGATATTTGAAACTTGTGAATATTTTATTACAGCATAATAGTGACCCTAATATCTGTGATAACACAAAAAAGTCACCGCTATATGTTGCAGCAGAACGCGGATATTCAGATACTGTAGAGTTATTACTGAAGTATAACAGTAATCCTTATCTTTTTGATGGAAAAGGTTTAACTCCGAGTGATATAGCACGTGAAAAAGGACACGCGTACGTTGTTGAACTTTTGCCAAAACGTACGTGTTATTGCCGCTTCCGAAGCACTAACAAGTAACAATTGGATATCTGATAGCTTTATTCGCTACATATATATAAGCTTCATTACCCTATCAAACTTCGAAGAGCATTGTTATAATACCGAAGCTTATAATTGATGATTTTTTGAAGGAATGAATTATAGAGCAAGCGAGGATATCTGATAAATTATATGAAAAATTTTCGAAGTGTTTTTCCGTAAATAAGCATGCAATTCCACAGTCTTGCATTACAGAGGGCTGTCGAATTCTCGGTTAGTGTCCGGAACTATAGATGAAATGTCTTGCAGCACTGTACAAAATTATGTTCAGAAGTCTTTCGGACTTTTTTTACGAAGCAATTTTTGAGGGTCGTATTGTATGCAGACAGTCAGGTTTCAAATCATTTACTTTTGTGTTACTGAGTGCATCCATATAATATTTTACTAAAATACACCATAAGACCTACAGGATTGGGTTGATTTAGGAAATCTGGCCCATCGTGCTTTTTTGGGAGGGTGTGGGTGCGTGGGGTGGAATCAGTAAGAGGTTTTCATTACGTTTAGTGTAACCTTCTGCAACAATGTGGTAGATTTTGTTTTATTATGTTCATTGGATAAAAAGCAAAAACACCCTTTACACCCGTTTTCACGATCTCTTAACGTTATAGAGATATCAGGGGCAGAAAAAGTATCGCACCCAATTAAAAAAAATCATTTCTTATCGTATTTTGATTGTTTTTGGGCATATAGATTTACCCATATCCTTCCTTTCGTGCGGCCTAGTTTAGTTTTTGCGTATAGGTTCCTTATCCCAGCAACTCTTTGAGAAACATCAATGATGTTATACTACTACAACACTGAACACAAATCAACAACATTCGGGTCAATGACAATGAGTGACCATTATAAAGTTTTGCCTTTAATTTGCTATCCTAAGAATCAATGATGTTATATCAATGATACTTCAACACTATAATGAGTATAATCGCCTTAAATTATATAATGCATTTCTCTAAAAGTTGGGTCAATATGACTCGATTAAGTTTTTGCGTTTAGGTCCATTTCTCAGAAACCTATTTATAGATATATCAATTATATTATATATATTCATTCATCTTATATATTACAACAAAAGTTCACGCAACTTTTTGGTAGCCATGATTTGAGGTGCCGTTCGTGGAGACGGGACACTTGTGTTAGTAAGCTGTGATATCCATGCAATCAAAATTTTTTGTTGTCCCAAGCTTACATGAACCATGGGTCTCGGTACAAAATGTAAGAGCTCTAAGCAACCATTTCATATCTGTTTGAAGGTCTTGCTGCAAATCCTTCGTGCATTCTAGGATGTATACATCTAGTGTGGATATATGATCAGACTGCTATCCGTTCTCGTGTTTACTGGATCCAAGGCCAGATATCGAAAGACTTTATTTGGTACTTCAATCATTAAGGAATTTATCAGTTGATTTTACATATTCATGAATTATGCCAAAATTTGCTCCTGATAATAAAGTACATAAAGATAATGTTTCCAAAAGGGGTTTTCTTTCTAAATTAAATTTTGTACAGTGTAGTAAATAGTGTTCTACACTAGATGTTTACAAACATTTTTAATACCGTCATTGTATAAAGGAATACAAAATATTGAATCTAATGATAAGGAGTGTTTTACCTCAGAATCTACTATTTCATTCCTACAATACCAACATCGCTAGGTATCCACTCAAATATTATGTTTTTTCCTGTTTTGATTAATGTAGAATAAAATGAATAAATATAAAAAAAAACGATTTGACACAGAATTATTAATGGCTTTGAGTGCTGCTTAAAAGTCTACAAATATTACCACGTTACATGCTTTATAATTGAACTACCAATCTAATGTAAAAAAGATAGCCATTAATTCACAGACAAATGTTGTTGCATAATGAGGTACATGTAGTCTTACTGACGTATTAATATATAATTTTGGAATAACAAAAGCACATCCGCTGGTATTAGTATTGGGATCCTTGATCAATCTGTAAAAATCTGTAAGAAATCTTTGACTTGAGAATCAATCAATATATCTGATTCACTTTTAATTAGATAAGGCATTTCCTTTTTACTAATAATATAATGAAGTTGATATTTAACAATTGGTTTTCCATATTTCCATGGGGGTAGGTGACTTCATTCCTTTAAGGAGACATATGTTATGTGACGTTATCATTTCTTTGGCAATAATAGAATATGGTTTTTAGCTCACCTATAGGCCATATGAGCTTATGTTATCACTTTGCGTCTGTCGTCCGTCGTCCGTAAACCTTTCACACTTTGATCTTCTTCTCTGAAAGACTTGGCGGATTGTAACCATACTTGGTAGGAATGATGTACGGAAGGACCTCTACAATCGGTCTACCATTGGTTCCGGTTGGATGAATAACTTGGCTTTTCAAAAATCGTCTCCTCTAAAACTCCATCATGAAATGTTTTGAAACTTTGCAAGACTGCTAACAGCAATACCCTCTACAAACGATGTACTTTTTGTTGAGATTAATCTGCTCATCCGGCAGCTGTGGCTGATCAAATTTTCCATTTAAACCATTTGATGCACTGTATGGCAATTTCGTTGACTCATCAGCAGTGCTCGAGATCAATGTTTGAAAACAGGTAAAAGATATAATGATGAATTAATAAGCACAACCATTAAAATCCAAAACAATTAAAACAAACAGGAATCCAACCTCAGCTAAGGGTTACCTCTGCATCAACAGGAATATCCTTAGAAATTTCTGATAATTTTGTAAAATTTTGAACGAAAAATTTAGAGGCATTTGAGTAATGAATCATATGAAATGTTTTGAAACTTTGCAGGAATTATTACAGCAATACCCGCTACAAACGATCCGTTTTTGCATGGTTGAGATTCATCCGCTCATCCGACAGTTGTAGATGCTCAAAAGTTTCTATGTAAACCATATGGCAAATGACTTTTTTGTCATTTGCTCCTGAACTTATGAGGAATTTGTAACTAAGGTTGGGGGAAATGATGTATGAAAAGACCTCTAAAAACGTTCCTCCTTTGGTCCCAGTTGGATGAACAACACCAGAGACCTTCTTTGAATTTTTTTGGCCAATTTACAAAAATAGTCTCCTCTAAAAGTACATAATAAAATGTTTTGAAGCTTTACAGGACTGATGACAGCAATGCCTTCTACAAACAATCCACTTTTGGTTGAGATTCATCCGCTCATTCGACGCCTGCGGCTGCTCATAGTTTCCATGTAAAGAATATGTGAAATGACTTTTTTAGCTCATCTGGCCTAAAAGCTTTCCACATATCTAAACACACTCCTATACAAATCATACGAGAAATGAAACACATGATTGCCATGACCATCTGGTTAAAAAATTTCACATTTTTCTATTTAGTGCCCATATAATCCGTACCGATAAAGGCTCTTGAGAGCTCGATCTGGTTGTCATTTGCGCAGGGACTTTTGGGTAGATTGTAACCGATGTTGGCAAAAATTTCATATGGAAGGACATATGCAAATGATCCACCTATATTTAAGACAAATGTCACGGTCACTTTGACATTTTGCGTTGCTAGTATATTGATTCTACCCCGAAATGGATACTTCAAAATTTGCTGCTACAAAATTAAAATTAAAATTTGTGAATGTGCACATTTTGTACATCATTTTGGTATCAAAGCATTTTATTAATCACTATGTGTATTTGGCTTATAGAAGCAAGGTGAGCTATACAGCCTCTGGTGAGCTCTAGTTGTTTAACTTTTTTAGCATTTTACCAAACCTGGCCCAAAGAGCCATGTGGGATTATGCCATCACTTGGCGTCCGTCGTCGTCAACTATTTCAAAAATCTTCTCTGAAACGAGTAGGCCAAATAATTTCAAACTTTACCTGGATGTTCCTTAGGGTATATTAAACAAATGTATCTTGTTAGTGAGGGATATTTGCGAAAAAATACAAGTTGAGAGGCTAAACCGGTATTTTTTTCGCAAATATCCCTCACTATCAGGATGTATTTGTTTAATTCCAACGAATATCTGTAGCCAGGAAATCACTTATTTAAGAGCCAAAATGTGATTTGGATATCCAGATTCTGAGTATGGTCTCTTACCTCAAGTTTTATTCTTCATGCTGGAACACTGGCACAGTATCATATACAAATTCTGTCTATGAGTGGCCGTTCATGTCATTTGCGCGATAATATACGCGTATATAATTATATACGCGTATTCTGCTGCTATATACGGGTATATTGTCGTTATATACGCGTATATTGTTGTTTTATACGCGTATATTGTTAAAATATACGCGTTGATAAACGCGTTTAAATACTTTATTCCAATTTATTTATATATTTGTATCAATACACAATATACGCGTATATATACACGTAAACATACGCGTATACGCGTTAATACTTATTTGTTTGTCTTATTGTTTTAACCAATGAAAATTGCGTTTTTAAACTGGTTTGCTTATGACGAATATGGCGGGGACTACTATTTCAAGAAACGAAACGAAACAACACAGAAACGAAACGAAACGATTTTGTTTCTTATTTTCGTAATTTCCCATAGATAATTACTATTTCAAGGAACGAAACTGTTTCGTTTCGTTTCTTTTCGTTTCTTGGTTAAGTAATCAAAATCGTGCTGTTTTTTGTTTTAGTAATTTTTAAAAAAATGTTCTTGCATTTATACATGTATGTATTCCATGTATATGTATATATATTTGCGTGTGTGTATGATTGCTTATATATCTGCGTTTGCTTGTTTGTTAAGTTTTTATAACATTTTTTTTCACTTTTAGTCCAGGCCCATGTAGGTACGACACATTTTTTATTTTCGTACAGATGAATGGTTTGTAGGTTTTCAAGGGTACAAGGGTACAATAAAATTAGACAAAAAATTGTCGCATATATATATATATATATATATATATATATATATATATATATATGCCATTAAAACAATCTGTTACATTGACTTGCTTTCTTAAAAGTCGGTATATGGAAAAAAATCACGGGAACATTTTAAATTATATTAATTTGGTTTATTTAAGGATTGATTTCTGTTCATGACAACTCAACGACGTTGTTCCATTTGTGTAACTCGGGTGGCGGGTTATGCATAAGTGTTTGTTCTAGAACATATGCGTATTTTGACCTTACGCGTACGGTCCGGACCATATGAGTATTTCTGAAATAGGCTTACGGTCGGACCGTAAGTGTATGGTCTGGGTATAGGTCTGAAGTTTTCTGTCATTATGGCAAATTCGACGTGTTTTTGTAAATGAAATTGCGTACATTAAAAATTGAAAATAAAAAGAAAGTCGTTTAAAGATCATTATATAGTTGATCACAGTCAAATAGTACATATATACGATTATTTTCACAGAATTTCACTCTATTTTATACATGACACTTTCCTTACATTCTCCAACACCATAAGCGAGTTTTGAACAGAATATTCTATATATGATAAGTATTTTATTGGGAAAAGGTTACTATTTCTAATCATATTTTCGGATAAGGATACAATGCTTTAATTTAGAGTAAGAGCAAATTCGGTTTTTTGATAAGAAAAGGTCTTTCTAAAAAAACATATGACTGATTGGGTAAAGACAAGTCAATTATTTAAAGATGGCAAATTAGCCACTTATATTAATATCAAAAGAAAACAAATTTTAGATTTAAAAATTATCTTTCTATCATAAAAAAAAATTAAATTTAGAAAGTCCCTTTGTAGATTTAGAATATCAGCTCACATACTTTTTATTGAAACTGGGCGCTACAATAGAACACCACGCCATGAAAGAATTTGTAAAAATTGCTCCTACCATGAAGTTGAAAAAATTTCGGGATTCTAAACTGTGAGGATCAAGAAATTTTATATGCTGTTGCCAGGTTTTTGCATGATAATATGCCCTAGTTTCCACTTATCCTAACAATATTATATTCTATTTGAAAACTACACAAAAAATATGCTACGTGTGGTTTAATTATTGCGAACTCTATCAATGAATGCTCTATCCCTCCTTTTTTTCTTGTATGTTGTATCTTTTATACTTATTGCCCTTTTAGGGCCTTTTGATTGGAAATAAAATGTTGATATTGATATTGATATTTTCGAATACCTGAACGGTCTAGAATAATTATACGTCGGTATACTCATATGGTCTGGAACATGTACATACAAAGTCATTGGCGGGTTATGCTCAATTGTGAAACCATCAATGGGTTTATTTGGAAATAATTCCAATGTTGTTTTCAAAACATCAAATGCAGTAATTTCATTGGCTAACAACAACTTCCGGTAAAAAATTTATAACTTGATAGATAAATTCCTTTCATGACGTCGTGCGTATGAATACGTACGAATGCAATATAGTGCATGAGGAAAATGTTAATTTCAAATAATTTAATATTGGATGTAACTCTTCATTTGATTGGTCAATTGTTTTTCGTCTATCATATCACAGACTAAATTTTCTTTTCTACTATGAATCCCGATGTTTTAGACGTCAAAACAACCACTGGATTTAAATTATAAGAATTGACAGTCTTGCTTTGATTAACAGGTTTGCGTGTAATCAAATGAAAGCTAACACTGATAAAGTTCAAGTTAGAGCTTTTGGCAAAAGATATATGAATAAAAATATTTCATTTAACTTAGCCGGAAATAAAATTAAATGTGAGGAAGAGGTTAAATTATTAGGGGTCACAATTGATTTTGAAAATAAATTTAACTCCCATATTTCTAATATATATAAGAAAACCTCTAGGCAATTAAATGTAATAAAAAGATTATGAAATTATTTAAACAGACTAGGTAAATTAACTATCTATCATTCTTTTATTTTGTCAAACTTTAATTTTTGTCCTCACTCCCGGCATTTTTGTAGTGAGGCAAATACAAATAAAATTGGCAAAATTCAAGAGCGTGCTTTAAGATTTATATACAATGATCATAAAAGTTCATATGAAAATCTTTTAATCAAATCAAAACTTCCTTCTTTAAAGGTGCGAAGATTAAGAACTATGGCAATTGAGGTATACACAATTTTACATAAAGAAAGTCCTTCCTATTTACATGATCTGGTTAAAATTAAAGACACTATATATTGTTTTAGGTATGACAACTTAACAGGAATTCCCTATGGTCTGAAATATTTTCGCTATGCTGGTGCTAAACTGTGGAATGAGTTGCCAAACCACTTTAGAACACAATCTTCATTTAATCAATTCAAATCAAAAATTTAGTTAATTATTAAGTCCTGGAATGGCAGCTCATGCCACTGCAATGCCTTCTGTTAAATTTCCTGCTTATTAAGTCTCCCAAACGAAGTCTGGAGACTTATTGTTTTTGTTGCGTTTTTTATTATTATGTCGCCCCGACGAAAGTCGGCGACATATTGTTATTGTTCCGTTTCTCTGTTATTATTCTTTCTTTCTTTCTTTCTTTCTTTCTTCCAATGATATTTGTCCGGCTTAGTTCTCGGAGATGCCTGGATAGAATTGAATGAAACTTGGCAGAAAGTAAGATCACTATGTGAAGGTGTGCAATCAATACTTTTTTTTTCGAAATGGCCGCCATTTTCAAGATGGCCGCCATTCAAAGATTGGTACCCTCCGAAAATTTAAAACGTTTATATCTCAAAAACTGTACGATAGAATTTCATTAAACTTCGTAGGTTTGTATAGTACAATTAGAAGAACAAAATGATGAAAAAAAATCGCGATCGGTTGGAGACGTTTGGCGGCCATTTTGAAAAATTCTTCTTTTTCTTTCTCGCGCCGCCAACTTTGTCCGGAGCACTTTTGTACTTTATACTTGACCGATTTCAATCAAATTTTGCATGATGATAGTACCCCATGAGATTTTGGTCCTAATCATTTTTCACGTGTAGGGGGCCCCAGGGGCAGTGCCACACCCCTTCAAATACCTCAAAAATTGATATTTTTTGAATAGGTCAAAAATAGTTTACATTCCTACCCTATAACAATATATATTATTACTGCTTATGATAAGACGAAGGATTTGGTACCTGAGGGGGTCCCAAGGGCAGTGCCACGCCCCTTCAAATACCTGAAAAATTGATATTTTTTGGATAGGTCAAAAATAGTTTACATTCCTACCCTATAACAATATATATTATTACTGCTTATGATAAGACGAAGGATTTGGAACTTAAGGGGGTCTGAGGGGGTCATGCCCCACCCCCTCAAATGACAAAAGACTTAATATCTTCAAAACCATTGAGATCCCCACCCTATAACCATATATATTATTACTGCTTATGATAAGACGAAAGATTTGGTACCTAAGGGGGGTCTGAGGCTGTCATGCTCCGCCCCCTCAAATGACAAAAGACTTAATATCTTGAAAACCATTGAGATCCCCACCCTATAACCATATATATTATTACTCCTTATGACAAGACAAAGCATTTGGTTTCACATGGGGGTCTGAGGGGGTAATGCCCCACCCCCCTCAATTGACAAAATACTTAATATCTTGGAAAATCATTGAAATCCCCACCCTATAACCATATATATTATTACTCCTTATGACAAGACGAAGCATTTGATAAATTTCAAGCATTTATATTTAAAAAACTGTATGATAGAATTTTATGAAACTTTGGTACGTTTGTAAAGTACAATAAGAAGAAGAAACAGAGATGGCTGCCAGGGGCGACATCTGCTATTGCTCGCAATTGCAATTCTAGTTATTATTATGTCGCCCCGACGAAAGTCGGCGACATATTGTTATTGTTCCGTTTCTCTGTTATTATTCTTTCTTTCTTTCTTTCTTCCAATGATTTTTGTCCGGCTTAGTTCTCGGAGATGCCTGGATAGAATTGAATGAAACTTGGCTGAAAGTAAGATCACTATGTGAAAGTGTGCAATCGATACTTTTTTTTTCCGAAATGGGCGCCATTTTCAAGATGGCCGCCATTCAAAGATCGGTACCCTCCGAAAATTTAAAACGTTTATATCTCAAAAACTGTACGATAGAATTTCATTAAACTTCGTAGGTTTGTATAGTACAATTAGAAGAACAAACTGATGAAAAAAAATCGCGATCGGTTGGAGACGTTTGGCGACCATTTTGAAAAATTCTTCTTCTTCTTTCTCGCGCCGCCAACTTTGTCCGGAGCACTTTTGTACTTTATACTTGACCGATTTCAATCAAATTTTGCACAATGATAGTACCCCTTGAGATTTTGGTCCTAATCATTTTTCACGTGTAGGGGGCCCCAGGGGCAGTGCCACGCATCTTCAAATACCTCAAAAATTGATATTTTTTAAATATCTCAAAATAGTTTACATTCCTACCCTATAACCATATATATTATTACTGCTTATGATAAGATGAAGGATTTGGTACCTAAGGGGGTTCTGAGGGGGTCCCAGGGGCAGTGCCACGCCCCTTCAAATACCTGAAAAATTGATATTTTTTGAATAGCTCAAAATAGTTTACATTCCTACCCTATAACCATATTTATTATTACTGCTTATAAGACGAAAAATTTGGTACCTAAGGGGGTCTGAGGGGGTCATGCCCCACCCCCGCAAATGACAAAAGACTTAATATCTTCAAAACCATTGAGATCCCCATCCTATAACCATATATATTATTACTGCTTATAATAAGACGAAAGATTTGGTACCTAAGGGGGGTCTGAGGGGGTCATGCCCCGCCCCCCTCAAATGACAAAAGACTTAATATCTTGAAAACCATTGAGATCCCCACCCTATAACCATATATATTATTACTCCTTATGACATGGCGAAGCATTTGGTATCACATGGGGGTCTGAGGGGGTAATACCCCGCCCCCCCTCAATTGACCCAATACTTAATATCTTGGAAAACCATTGAGATCCCCACCCTATAACCATATGTATTATTACTCCTTATGACAAGACGAAGAATTTGGTAAATTTCAAGAATTTATATTTAAAAAAATGTATGATAGAATTTTATGAAACTTGGTACGTTTGTAAAGTACAATAAGAAGAAGAAACAGAGATGGCTGCCAGGGGTGACATCTGCTATTGCTCGCAATTGCAATTCTAGTTCTTCTTCTTTTTCTTCTTCTCGCGCCGCCAACTTTGTCCGGGGCACTTTTGTACTTTATACTTGACCGATTTCAATCAAATTTTGCACAATGATAATACCCCATGAGATGTTGGTCTTAACCATTTTTCAAGTGTAGGGGGGCCCCAGGGGCAGTGCCACGCCCCTTTAAATACCTCAAAAATTGATATTTTTTGAATAGGTCAATTATAGTTTACATTCCTACCCTATAACAATATATATTATTACTGCTTATGATAAGACGAAGGATTTGGAACTTAAGGGGGTCTGAGGGGGTCATGCCCCACCCCCTCAAATGACAAAAGACTTAATATCTTCAAAACCATTGAGATCCCCACCCTATAACCATATATATTATTACTGCTTATGATAAGACGAAAGATTTGGTACCTAAGGGGGGTCTGAGGCTGTCATGCTCCGCCCCCTCAAATGACAAAAGACTTAATATCTTGAAAACCATTGAGATCCCCACCCTATAACCATATATATTATTACTCCTTATGACAAGACAAAGCATTTGGTTTCACATGGGGGTCTGAGGGGGTAATGCCCCACCCCCCTCAATTGACAAAATACTTAATATCTTGGAAAATCATTGAAATCCCCACCCTATAACCATATATATTATTACTCCTTATGACAAGACGAAGCATTTGATAAATTTCAAGCATTTATATTTAAAAAACTGTATGATAGAATTTTATGAAACTTTGGTACGTTTGTAAAGTACAATAAGAAGAAGAAACAGAGATGGCTGCCAGGGGCGACATCTGCTATTGCTCGCAATTGCAATTCTAGTTATTATTATGTCGCCCCGACGAAAGTCGGCGACATATTGTTATTGTTCCGTTTCTCTGTTATTATTCTTTCTTTCTTTCTTTCTTCCAATGATTTTTGTCCGGCTTAGTTCTCGGAGATGCCTGGATAGAATTGAATGAAACTTGGCTGAAAGTAAGATCACTATGTGAAAGTGTGCAATCGATACTTTTTTTTTCCGAAATGGGCGCCATTTTCAAGATGGCCGCCATTCAAAGATCGGTACCCTCCGAAAATTTAAAACGTTTATATCTCAAAAACTGTACGATAGAATTTCATTAAACTTCGTAGGTTTGTATAGTACAATTAGAAGAACAAACTGATGAAAAAAAATCGCGATCGGTTGGAGACGTTTGGCGACCATTTTGAAAAATTCTTCTTCTTCTTTCTCGCGCCGCCAACTTTGTCCGGAGCACTTTTGTACTTTATACTTGACCGATTTCAATCAAATTTTGCACAATGATAGTACCCCTTGAGATTTTGGTCCTAATCATTTTTCACGTGTAGGGGGCCCCAGGGGCAGTGCCACGCATCTTCAAATACCTCAAAAATTGATATTTTTTAAATATCTCAAAATAGTTTACATTCCTACCCTATAACCATATATATTATTACTGCTTATGATAAGATGAAGGATTTGGTACCTAAGGGGGTTCTGAGGGGGTCCCAGGGGCAGTGCCACGCCCCTTCAAATACCTGAAAAATTGATATTTTTTGAATAGCTCAAAATAGTTTACATTCCTACCCTATAACCATATTTATTATTACTGCTTATAAGACGAAAAATTTGGTACCTAAGGGGGTCTGAGGGGGTCATGCCCCACCCCCGCAAATGACAAAAGACTTAATATCTTCAAAACCATTGAGATCCCCATCCTATAACCATATATATTATTACTGCTTATAATAAGACGAAAGATTTGGTACCTAAGGGGGGTCTGAGGGGGTCATGCCCCGCCCCCCTCAAATGACAAAAGACTTAATATCTTGAAAACCATTGAGATCCCCACCCTATAACCATATATATTATTACTCCTTATGACATGGCGAAGCATTTGGTATCACATGGGGGTCTGAGGGGGTAATACCCCGCCCCCCTCAATTGACCCAATACTTAATATCTTGGAAAACCATTGAGATCCCCACCCTATAACCATATGTATTATTACTCCTTATGACAAGACGAAGAATTTGGTAAATTTCAAGAATTTATATTTAAAAAAATGTATGATAGAATTTTATGAAACTTGGTACGTTTGTAAAGTACAATAAGAAGAAGAAACAGAGATGGCTGCCAGGGGTGACATCTGCTATTGCTCGCAATTGCAATTCTAGTTCTTCTTCTTTTTCTTCTTCTCGCGCCGCCAACTTTGTCCGGGGCACTTTTGTACTTTATACTTGACCGATTTCAATCAAATTTTGCACAATGATAATACCCCATGAGATGTTGGTCTTAACCATTTTTCAAGTGTAGGGGGGCCCCAGGGGCAGTGCCACGCCCCTTTAAATACCTCAAAAATTGATATTTTTTGAATAGGTCAATTATAGTTTACATTCCTACCCTATAACCATATATATTATTACTGATTATGATAAGACGAAAGATTTGGTACCTAAGGGGGGTCTGAGGGGGCCCCAGGGGCAGTGCCACGCCCCTTCAAATACCTCAAAAATTGATATTTTTTTAATAGGTCAAAAATAGTTTACATTCCTACCCTATAACCATATATATTATTACTGCTTATGATAAGACGAAGGATTTGGTACTAAGGGGGGTCTGAGGGGGTCATTCCCCACCCCCTCAAATGACAAAATACTTTATATCTTGAAAACCATTGAGATCCCCACCCTATAACCATATATATTATTACTCCTGATGATTAGACGAAGACTTTGGTACTATAGGGGGGTCTGAGGGGGGTCATGCCCCACCCCCTCAAATGACAAAAGACTTAATATCTTGAAAACCATTGAGATCGCCACCCTATAATCATTATGCATTTTTGCTTTCAGTCTATTCGAAATAACCTCCACGCACTTGGTGCACACTTTCAAATAACCCGCTACGTGGGTTATTATTGTGCACAACATGATTGAAGTTATTTCTTCATAGACTGAAAAAAAATTACAGTCAATCCTTAAATAGAAAATGTCATATTTCTGCATTACTTTTGAATTATAAGTAATAAAGGTTACTTTTACGGAATTTATCAATGTGTAAACTCGGGCTCATCACTCAAAAAAACTTTTGCATTAAGTCCTTTGGACTTTATTTAATTGGTGAGTGATTCCCTCGAGTTTACACATTGATAAATTACTTCAAAATAACCTTCATTATAGTCATGGCTATCTTTAAAATACAAACTTATACTTTTTATTTTACTTTAGCCCAATTAAACTTACGGTCTGCCCATTTGTCCTTTTGAATTAAGCCATCGAGAAGATCTACATAGGGCACCGACGAGATTTAGAAAAAAGTTTCTGAAATAAATTGTGAGTATTGGTCATGATGTTTTTTTCGGTTCATTCAAACTAAACTCATTGATGTCCTGCCAATGACGTTGTATATATGTTCCAAACCATACGAGTATGGTCCGTACCATATGAGTATACGCATACGATCGAGGCTGTCGAGTCAGACCATATAATTATTCTAGACCGTTCAGGTATTTTGAAAACATAATCAGAAATGGTAACCTTTTCAAAAAAAATACTGATTATATATAGAATATTCTGTTTAAAACTCGCTTATGGTGTTGGAGATTATAAGGAAAGTGTCATGTATAAAATACCGTGAAATTCTGTGACAAGAATCGTATATATATATATATTATTTGATTGCGATCAACTATATAATGATCTTTAAACAACTTTCTTTTTATTTTCAACTAATTGCTTCTTTGTTTAGCTTTTCGAAAAGAGATAGTTTTTTAATGTACGCAATTTCATTTACAAAAACACGTCGAATTTGCCATGATGACAGAAAACTTCAGAATTAACGATTCATGTATTGTCTGTGTAAAAGGTGTCAAACCTATACCAAGACCATACACTTACGGTCCGACCGTAAGCCTATTTCAGAAAAATACTCGTATATAACCCTCCACCCGAGTTACACAAATGGAACAACGTCGTTGAGTTGTCATGAACAGAAATCAATCCTTAAATAAACCAAATTAATATAATTTAAAATGTTCCCGTGAATTTTCTTTTAATTTTATTGTTAAAACAGCAATTTCTATGCCCTTGAAAAACCACAAACCATCCATCTGTACGAAATTAAAAATGTATCGTACCTACAAGGGCCTGGACTAAAAGTGAAAAAAAAATGTTATAAAAACTTAACAAACAAGCAAACGCAGATATATAAACAATCATACACACAAACAAATATATATACATACATGTATAAATGCAAGAACATTTTTTTTAAATTACTAAAACAAAAAACAGCACGATTTTGATTACTTAACCAAGAAATGAAGAGAAACGAAACGAAACAGTTTCCTTCCTTGAAATAGTAATTATCTATGGGAAATTACTAAAATAAGAATCGAAATGGTTTCGTTTCGTTTCGTTTCGTTTCTGTATGGTTTCGTTTCGTTTCCTGAAATAGTAGTCCCTGCCATATTCGTCATAAGCAAACCAGTTTAAAAACGCAATTTTCATTGGTTAAAACAATAAGACAAACAAATGGGTATTAACGTGTACATTATGATTTCATACGCGTATATTTACGTGTATATATACGCGTATATTGTGTATTGATACGAGTATATAACAAATAAATTGGAATAAAGTATAAACGCGTATAAAGCAGCAACATACGCGTATATGTTGGTAATATACGCGTATGTTATCGCGCAAATGACATGAACGGCCACTCATATCTGTCCACAAATACATGTACTTTAGTATATGCAGTAACCATCTATATATGCAGCTGTCATTCGTATTTTAACTCATTGATTCGAAAGACCCAAAATAACTAAAACACGTTCTGTGAGAGAATATTGGAGAATACTATAGAAAATGGATACAGGAAACGTGTCAGAGACAACAACCGACCAGAGTGAAAACAAGCCAAGGCTACCCATCAGTCTAACGAACGGCGAGGAAACCCATCACCTGGAGGCAGACTGCAGCTAATTAAGCCCCTTAAAATAATGTATACACTAATTCAGCAAATTGGATGTTAGCCTATAAAGACAGAAAGAATTAATTCAAAATTCAAAAAACAGTTTTAACACACAAAACTCACAAAGGCTAGAGGTTCCTGGCTTGGGACAGGCACAGAAATAGCAAAAATGCAAGCATATTTGGGAAAGGCTATGGCAACCTTTGACATAAAATCCACAATAAACTATAATAAAAAACGATTGTAAAAACTTATTTATTCAAGATCTATTGGTTTGTATATTTTATTGTGTTTGATGGTCGGAGTTATGACTTTGTGTTTGGTGAAGTCCTGATGCTATTTGAAAGTCAACTCGAAAATGATTTTGAGATCTTTGATTTTGAGACTTTTTGTGTACAAAAATGACATGATGTCTAACTTTTTTTAATTTCCTTTTATACAGTCTACATGTATTTATTTACTTTTAGTATAGTATAGAAGTAAAATTTTAAAAAATCTTCTAAGGGCTTAGGAGCGACCCCGCCCCCGTTTATCCTTAGATTAAGACCATTTTTTCACTTGGGATATAACCACTCAGGCATATGAGTGACGGTTGTCCCTCAGATGTTTTGAAGGTGAACATGCTGCGGGGTGCTAAAATGTCCGAATTGAAATCTGGTGAATTGTGTCCTACATGTAAATATTAATTCAAAGATTAAGGATATTTGTTGACTTCATTTAATTGTTCGTGCAGAATTTCGTCTTGCTTTAAAAACTGTTCTGGTTCAGGATAATTATGAAAAGAATATTCCACCAGTATATTGAATAAAACGGTATCTGTAAAAAAAAATATTCTGATCGTCGGAAATTGCTACATATACTTTAAAATGTCCTGATATGTTTGACACAAATCTGTCAGTCAACCCTAAAGAAATAAATTTGCCCTCCTTCACAGTTAAGTCACATGTGCCCAGCCAAATGTACAAAGTTACATGGACTAACTCTCGGAAAGTTTTTTGCTCGGTTTTATTTTGGACTTCCGGTCTAGACAAACGGGTCCCTATAAACTAAGAAACGAATCGAAATCTGTAAACCAAGAAACGAAATACAACGAAACAAAACGAAAACTGTAAACAAAGAAACATGAAAACAGAAAAAAAATATCATCTTGTCAACATGTATTCAATGCTGAAAATTTATTTTCTGAAAATGAAATTAATCCCTCTCAGGAAGTACCTGAAGATCTTATACCTGACGATGATAGAGATGCGGGCGGTATTCCTTCTTCAATCACAGGGGCTCGTTACAATTGACACAGTATATCATCTGTGACTGATCCGGCCCCGATCTGTTATGGTATTATAGATCGGGGCCGGATCAGTCACAGATGACATACCGTGTCAATTGTAACGAGCCCCTGTGCTTCAATATTACTGTCTGAAGGTACTCGAGTAATGCTAATAAGAAATCTAAACACCCAAGCTGGATTAGTGAATGGTGAAGTAGGAACTGTGTTTATATTACCAGAGGAAATTGATAATAATCCTTGCGTAAATGTACAATTTCAACACATTACACGGATGTGTAGAAATTCCACTTTATGAACAACAGTTTCTGTACCAAGGCAGGTACATAATAAGAAGAAATTTTCCAGTCATACCTGCATGGGAATTACAAGGCGTTTCCCTGGATTCAGCTGCTATATCAATAGGCCCGTCAGTATTTACAATTCATCCTGACTACCGGTTCCAATAACGCCAATATTTCTTTTGACTTTTATCGTTTTCGAGATACAAGGGTCAACATTTGCATTTTTTCAAGATATAAAGAGTTAAAGGGACTAAAATGTGATTAAATATGTAATTTTAAAAAAATTCATCCGATTCAAATTTCCTTTTGTTTCATCTTATTTTTATCATTTCCGAGATACAAGGGATCTGTTGGATCAAAATTAACAACTTTGGATGACAGATAATTGTTTTAAAATTTTTATTCGGTTTCATCGGGATTTAAAAAATTTTTTTTATCTTGATCATTGCTTTCAGTTCTACATTTTATGCCAATGGATTCCTTCTACCTTTTACGATGTAAGAGATATTTGTTGTTCAAAGGCCCAGTATGGTGATGCGGATTTTTTTTGTTTTTCATCTGGTTTATTGTATGTAGTAGGCCCAACATAATACTGTGAATTGTATATAATTATTCATGGGGGGGGGGGGGGGGTTATAGTCTTGTATTCATTTACACATGGGCTGGGCCTTCATATTCAAATATTTTATGGCCTATTTTATACCGGCGTACACCTGGTCTTTATAATGTTCTTCATAAATGTTGCCGATTTGTCAAGAAAAAAATGGCCGAAAGAGTCTAAATCTAATTTCAAATTGACTAAACCTTGAAAAAAATTTTCTCGTGTTTTTATAAAGTTCCTTAACAAGTGTTGTTACTTTGGTACCGATCGGAAATCCAAGATGGAGGCCGCAGTAGAATTGTCTTAGAATTGTTTCCCCATTACACAGAATGTCTACCACATGACGGCCACCACAGCCGAACTTAGTTCAGCATTGTTCCCTATGTTAAAATTAATTTAGAAATCGTATAGCTGACTAGTTTGTTTAAATGTTCAGTGATTCAGGTGTAAACAGTATATGTAAAGAAATTTCACAGTGACAATACATGCATCATATTCTGAACCTGACTGTAGTGGACTTTGTGGTCTAATAATAATGGTAGTTTATGAAGTCAACACTTAGAATTGGGGAAAATAGTAATATATACTCTCTCAAAAAAGAAACGCAACATCAGATTATCTTTTTGAAATATTATTTTTCCGGACAAATAACCAATAAATATCAAAATATATGTACACATGATCATAATTACACCTTCATAAAAAGTTTCCAGGTACAATCATTTAAATTCATCCACCCGTAAACGACTTTGGTCGCAATCTGGGACACCCTACGATTTACGCATTGCCAAAAACTGGGTGGACTTTCACGTGCAAATCATGGGTTATTTTTTAGCTCAGTCAGTCGGTATAAAAACCCGGTATTTCTTTTCATGAATGCATTCGTAAAATAAAATTCTGATGAGGTGACGCTATGCCAAGGTTAGACGCTGCTACCCGGAATATCGCTATCGGACGACTAGAGGCCGGAGAATCACAGAATGCTGTTGCTGTAACGTACAATGTTCATCGTAGCACAATTTCACGCCTTTGGGGACGCTACCTGCAGCTTGGTACTACGACAGATCGGCCACGTTCAGGGCGCCCGCGTGTTACAACCAGGGCGCAAGATCGTTACATCAGACTTTTCCATCTGCGGAATAGGACTATTGCTGCAACAGAAACAGCTGTAAACGTCCCTGGGTTGTGCCGTATATCAGCACAGACAGTACGCAATCGGTTACGTTCTCATAGATTGAGGGCAAGAAGACCTTACTTTGGAGCAACACTGAGACGCCAACACCGCCGAGCGAGGGTTAGATGGTGTACTACAGTTCGTGCATGGAATTTACAGAACTGGAGAAGAGTATGGTTCAGCGATGAGTCACGTTTTCAACTGGAAAAGCGAGATGGTCGCATACGTGTGTATAGGCGCCGAAACGAACGTTTTGCGCAAAACTGTGTTGTGGAGAGAGACAATTTTGGCGGAGGCAGTGTTATGATGTGGGCCGCTATTTCTTATGCCAGAAACACACAGCTGATACATATCCAAGGCAATCTGAACGCTGTTAGGTATAGAGACGAAATTTTACGACCTCATTTATTGTCCGTAATTGACATTCGGAGAGAAATTTTTCAGCACGACAATGCCCGACCACATACAGCACGTGTAACAGTAGACTTTTTAGAACAACAGAATGTCAATGTGATCCGTTGGCCGTCACGATCACCCGATCTTAATCCAATTGAACATTTGTGGGATGAAGTGGATCGGCGCGTGCGCCAACGACAACCACCACCGCAAAATCTGCAACAATTACAGCAGGCACTTCAGTTTGAGTGGCAAAGGATACTGCGTGTTCGAACTCAGCGTTTAATTCAATCTATGCCAAGAAGAGTCGGGGCTGTGTTACAAGCAAATGGTGGACATACCAGATATTGACAATTTATGAGTGATTTATTGACAATATGTGACAAACTGTGATATTCCAAGGTAAAAGAACTCATGAACAAGAAGTGTGCCAATTTTTGCATTCCTGTGTAAATTATTTATATCATAAATTATGAAAATAATATATGAAGTAAATTTCCTATTTTCTGTATGTTGCGTTTCTTTTTTGAGAGAGTATATATATATAAGAAAATTTAGTATTAGAAATAAATGTACATGTATAATAAATTAAAATTCGAGGGATCTGAAAACTTCATTTTCAATATGTACTGAACAAACTTTGGCATGGTAAATTCAGTTTAACAAATGTAGCTAAAAGAGATCTGGATTATCAGGTTGTTTTATCAGCACCAAGATTAGTTAAAAAAGAATGAATATGTGTTTATATGGGTTCGTTCATGGCATTGCACCTTGTACCTAACCAAACTTAGTTTTTGATAATTGAATATCTTCACAATGTTGAATTTGACAGTTCAGAATTTCACATGTGTAAAATTTTATAGAATAAACAATTTTTATCTGATTAGAAAAAAATAATTCAGGACCTTTATCTAACCCTCCCTTAGTGGAGGGTTTAAAATTCTACATTCTTTAAATTCTTCTTTTGATGAATTGTTCTCTTAGAAATGTTTTGGTTAAATTTTATGAAAGTTAGATGGTTTTTTACTTAATATATGAAAAATCATGATAACTGGACTTGTTTCTGTATATCCAGAAGGGCTGAAGAAGTACCATGAAATGAATGGTCATTTACCTGGTGTTATAGTAGTATACAGAGATGGTGTTGGTGATGGTCAATTGGATATCGTAATGGAACACGAAGTCCAACAGATTTTAGATTGCTTTCAGAGAATGGGTGCAGATTACAACAACATGTATTTAACGATATTTATTTACAGAATTGACTTTGATATTAAACTTCATACTTATATGCATACTTTCATTTTAATAGAGTATTAATAACTGAATATATCAAGAAAAAGAATGAACGTGATCATGTAGTTGTGAGTGATAAAAAACGATGAAGCCCTGTTACCCGTTCTAATTGACTTTATTAACTCATTAAAACTGAGATAAATGAATAGATGAAATTGTCTCACAAAAATGAGGAACCAAGAAAATCCTCTGATATATGTCAAGAAAACTAACCCACAAAGATGAAACTAGAGTATTAATTTTATGTCAAACCAAGTTAAATTCTCCCAATTCGGTTTTGGAAGGAGAAGTCACTTCTCCCAAAAGTTAAAGTGTAGATGAGGGCAGTACGGGGTTAATTTCGTGCAACATTTTTGGCAGTTTTTATTTCCTGTGTGACCATGCTGATAGGTCATTATTCACTGTTTTTCATGCAAACTGAGAAAAATGCAAAGTATACCGGTAAGCCAAATTTGTATTTTTCGTTCATCGTGAATGACATTTTTATTTCTCGTTTGCACATTTCTATATCCCCCTTATACGACCCTCATATATTATACCCTGATGAAAGTGTCCAAATACATGTCTAAGGAATCACATTTCTATATCCCCCTTATACGACCCTCATATATTATACCCTGATGAAAGTGTCCAAATACATGTCTAAGGAATCACATTTCTATATCCCCCTTATTCGACCCTCATATATTATACCCTGATGAAAGTGTCCAAATACATGTCTAAGGAAACACATTCTATATCCCCCTTATATGACCCTCATATATTATACCCTGATGAAAGTGTCCAGATACATGTCTAAGGAATCACATTTCTATATCCCCCTTATACGACCCTCATATATTATACCCTGATGAAAGTGTCCAAATACATGTCTAAGGAATCACATTCTATATCCCCCTTATACGACCCTCATATATTATACCCTGATGAAAGTGTCAAAATACATGTCTAAGGAATCACATTCTATAGCCCCCTTTCTACGACCCTCATATATTATACCCTTATGAAAGTGTCCAAATACATGTCTAAGGAAACACATTCTATATTCCCCTTATACGACCCTCATATATTATACCCTGATGAAAGTGTCCAAATACATGTCTAAGGAATCACATTTCTATATCCCCGTTATACATACGACCCTCATATATTATACCCTGATGAAAGTGTCCAAATACATGTCTAAGGAATCACATTTCTATATCCCCCTTATACGACCCTCATATATTATACCCTGATGAAAGTGTCCAAAAACATGTCTAAGGAATCATGTAAATGAAATTTGTTTAATAACAAAATTAAATTGTTTAATAACATTCAAATTTTGTTTTAGTAATTCTTCTGTAAGGACTTTTAAACTGAAATTACTCAAAACCAGAATTATTATAAGGGAAATATTTTTTTTAGCAGTTTAATGAACGTTCAGATATAATACCTCACTATATCTTGTTAGATGACTTCTTTTTTTTTGCCTTTTTAGTGCAAAGTTATCTGTAATTATTGTGAAGAAAAGAATCAATCAAAGGTTATACCTGCCTGAAAGTGGTCGTTATAGAAACCCCGGACCAGGAACCATCGTAGACAGTAGAATAACAAAGAGTCACTGGTAAGTATTCTTTGAATCCTTAAAATGTTATCATTTTTAGGTCACCTGGCCTAAAAGGCCATGTGAACTTTTGCCATCACTTTGCGTCCGTCATCTGTTCACATTTTCATCTTATTCTCGGAAACCACCAGTCCAAATTGAACCAAACTTGGCAGGAATGTTAATTGAATGGTTCTGTACAAAAAGTATGTTTTTTATGCCGACTGCATATTCAACATGGCTACCAGGGGGGAGATAATTCATTTTGATTGGACTTATTTTCAGAGCTCTTCTTGTCAGAAACTACTCAGCCAATTGAATTAATTTGTTGCATGAATGATCCATGGATGAACATCTACAAAATTTATGTTTTTTATGCCGATCAGAAATTCAAAATGGTGGCCACAGCCAGACTAAATTTAACATTGGACCCTATGGGGAAATTTGTATAAAGGTCTTGTCAGAAACTACCAAGCCAATTTAATGTTTTTATGTATGAACAAGCATTCGATGAACCTCTACAAAATTATGTTTTTTTTGTCCTGATCAGAAATTCAAGATGGCTGCCACAGTTTATGGGGAATTTTGTACAAAGGTCTTCTTGTCAGAAACTACCAAGCCAATTGAAATGATTTGATGTGTGAATTATCATGTGATAGACCACTACAAAAGTTATTTATAATGCAAATATATGTAATCATTGTATGTAAATTTCTATGCTCTTAATGAGCCCTTTAATTGGAATAAACTTATTAGTTACTAAATTCATGTGTATTTCAATTTCATGTATATTTATGCCTTCTTTCGTTGTTTTCCAATCAGTTTGTAATTGTATTATATGTAGTTACCATGTTAAATTTTTTCCCCATTATATTTGACTTTTCCAAGGATCTCTTAACACAATATTAAGTTAGTTTTTCCTTTGTAGTTCTTTTCCTGAGATATAAGTTCGTCATAACTAAGGACACTATTGAATTATTTTTATTTCAGGTTTGACTTTTTCTTAGTATCTCAGTCAGTGCGTCAGGGTACTGTCTCACCAACACATTATAATGTTATACACAACACTACACACTTGAGTGCAGATCAGGTTCAGAGATTATCATATAAACTGTGTCATCTTTACTACAATTGGACGGTAAGTCTTCTAAATCACTAATTTGTTTGGGATTAAAATTTCTGGAATCCTTTCTGAAAATTATTTCTTGGATTCCAAATTTAACAATTATTGTTTAATTAAAGTGGTCATATTTTGTTGGATATTAATTTTTGTTGGTTATACTTACTGTGAAATAAATGAAATTAAATCTTAAACAAAACTTTCTGCTTTAATTAACATTAATTATTTCAGTTATAAAAATTTAGTATTTTTTGTATTAAAGACATATACATGCCTTTATTGTATATACTGATACCTGCCATGTGCACATGCATATACATTTGGTAAAATTATATGGATTTCAAGTAATAACAAGCATTCTGAAAGTAATGCTGGGCAATACAATGTCCCCTACCGGCTTGAGCTATGAGAAAACAAGCTCAATTTCCTTAAGTATGTGAATCGGACAAAGACGTAGTGACAAAGTGTGGAAAACCGATTATTTGTCTGCGAACCATAAATCTGCAAAAAAATCATTCGAATGGAACAAAATTCAAACTTGATCTGTAAATTGTTATGGTAAAACTATAAACTAAATATCAATATCTTCAAGCGTCACAAAAGAAAGTGTGGAAAACTGATTATTTGCATGAATTTTCTATAACTATGCAAATAATCATCAGAACGGAAGAAATTTCGAACTTGATCTGTAACTGGTCATGATAAAACTATATACCAAATATCAAGTCAATATCTTCAAGCACAACTGAAAAAAGTGCGGAAAACTGATTTGCCGGACTGACGGATGGCCCATAGGGGACTAAAAAGACAAATAATTTTGGGGAAAAAATGTGTCATCATCCAACTTCCCATTTATTTTTTGTGACTTCTTATCGGCATCAAAAACTCATCAGAAAATCTGCTCTTGCACAAAAATTTTTGATACATCTAGGCTTCCAGATGAGTGATTGGTATTGACAGAAAGGCAACAAAATGTTCTGAAGTAAAAGAACTTTGAGATTTTCCTGAATTATTTTAATAGGCTGTGTTTGTGTAATTCATATAAAATGATAGGATCTGGGGTAACGGGTATGTATCAATGAGACAGTATTCTATTAGATGGTACATGCTGATACATTGATACCAAAAAGGGATCATTACAATGTACATGTATATGACCTTTGGCAATAAGCAAGAGCACTCCTCTCAAAACATCTCAGCTGTAAATCAATTCTGAAAATGTTACTTTAATTCAGTAATTCTTTTATGTTGAAACTACAAATTAAACAGTGATGGTCACTATTCCATTAAGGTCTGTATAAGGTTGGTGAGAAAGCATTTCCATTACAATTAGACTGGTGATTTTGGATTTTCAAAGTCTCCAGGTCAAACATAGTATTAAAAGGAGAGATTCTTTTTATTGAATTCAAATTTAATTCCTGATGGAATGAAAGAAAAAGTCTCTTCCTTTATTAGCTCACCTGGCCAAAGGCCATGTGAGCTTTTGTCATCACTTGGCGTCCGTTGTCCATCCATCCGTCTGTTAACTATTCACATTTTAATCTTCTCCTCTGAAACCACTGGGCCAAATGGAATTAAATTTGGCAGGAAGCATCTTTGTAAAATCCTTTATAAAGTTTCCACATTTCGTCTTGATCAGACAGCAAACGTGGCCACCATGGGCAATTGTTGTTTCTGATTGGCTGAGTTTAAAAAATCTTCTCCTCTGAGACTGCTAGGCCTAATGGAACAAAACTTGACAGGAAGCATATATGGGGGGTCCTTTACAAAGTTTCATCCTGATCAGGCATCAAATATGGCCATCATGTGCAATTCTTGTTTTTCAGTGGTTGATTAAAAAACATTTTTTTCTCTGGAACTGCTTGGCCAAAACTGTCAGCCAAACTTGACAGGAATCATCTTTGAAAATTCTTTTATGAAATTAATTTTTGTCATCCTGATTGGACGACAAGCATGGCTGCCATGGGCAATTCTTGTTTCTGATTGGCTTATTTAAAGAAATCTTCTCTGAAACCGCTTGGACAAATGGAACGAAAGTTGACAGGAAGCATCTGTGGGAGGTTTTTAGCTCACCTGACCCAAAGGGTCAAGTGAGGTATTCTCATCACTTGGCGTCCATCGTCTATCGTCGTCCGTTAACTTTTTACAAAAGTCTTCTCCTCTGAAACTACTGGGCCAAATGGAACCAAATCTTTCTTAGGAGGTTCTCTTTCAGAATTATGTCCGATGACCCAGACTGTTAACCAAGATGGCCGCCACAGCCGAACTTAGTTTAACATAGGACTTAGGTTAACATAAGACCCTATGGAAAATATATGCAAAAATCTTCTTGAGAACCACCAAATTTTAAAATATGCTGACCTGTAACTAATGTAAGTAGAAGGACCTTAATGAAGAAAAATTTGGTTCCTACAAGGCTTACCACACTTTATATTGATAGGGAGAAGTGACTTCTCTCTGAGGTACATTAATAAAAACGACTTTCATGCCAGGTGAGCGATACAGGCTCAGTCCTCTGACCCTCTAGTTTCTAGCCATACTTGTTCTAGAACAGCCACCATAACAACTGATATAACAAATTCACTTAATTCTGTCAAAATATTTTGTTTCAGGGGACTATACGTGTTCCAGCACCTTGTCAGTATGCACATAAACTGGCATATTTAGTTGGACAAAACTTGAATGGTCAACCAAGCCCAGCACTGGCAGATAGATTGTATTTCCTCTAATGTCACTAGTGATTGGAAAATGAGGAACATATATTGTAATCTGTGTTGAGACTCTCCATGGTTTTATCAGTTATTTTTATGATCTTGAGTGGTTTTAGTTTCTAAAGTGAATCTAGTTCTGTAGTTTTGTTTTTCCTTGAAGGATTACAGTTTTGGACATAAAAAAAGTCTGAACCTATTCATTTTAATGCAACAACTCTGAGTACATGTTAGTGAATTAAAAAATAAATTTGGTAACCAGTAAGGTTTAGCAGTTTTGTTTCTTTTAGTGATATCACTTTCCAGTAAAATATGTACAGTTTGCCTGTAATGAACATATCAAAGGTTTACATGTGGAAATAAGTTATTGTCAACAGTTGCTTTTTTTTTATCTCTAGTCCAATGTAATAAGGCTTACTTTTCTTCTAAAATTGTTTCATATTAAACTCAAATTTAAAATCAATCGGATTATGAATCCTTTAACAAGATTAAGTCAGGGCACACTTCACTATAAAAATCAAAGGATATACATTTTGTACAATAAACCTGTGTCTTAATTATGAACTTTTTATTAACTTGTGGTATAGGTAATCATTTCTCATCTAATGACACCCAAACATCTTTTCACAAATTAAAATCAGTCATGCCTAGGAGCATTGGTTAGTATATGAGGGACAATAAATGTACTATTCTCCTCATACCCAGCCAATAAGTAGGCTTTTTACTTGACGTTTTTAATTAAGTCAAGGGTAAACTCCATTAAATTAAAACACAAAAT
This sequence comes from Mytilisepta virgata, assembly GCA_028015205.1. Classification (NCBI taxonomy): domain Eukaryota; kingdom Metazoa; phylum Mollusca; class Bivalvia; order Mytilida; family Mytilidae; genus Mytilisepta; species Mytilisepta virgata. The sequence continues at coordinate 12,913,520 of CM051520.1, forward strand.
AAGAGTTGAAGCTATATGTTTAGCATTGAGTAGCAGTTGAACGTTGAAAGATACTTATCTTAACAAGGTATGTTTCAAATTTTAACAAGATATATTGAGCCCATCTAAGTCGACACGTTTTTTAAGTTACCCGAAAATTGCTAATTTTGTGATTTTTCGTGCATATTTAATTTTTTTTTGGACAAGGCGACTTAACTCCAGAACAACATCTGACTTTCATAAGGTAACAGTAGAGGAGCCTAAGGAAAATGTCACTAGATAAGTCTAGTAAGTCTTGTACCAGTCTTTTTAGCAACTTTAAATTCTAATCACAGATACAAAGAACTTGGCAATATTTTGTAACCATTTTTCACCATTTTAGTAACGATGAGTTCAATTTTTTTAGAATAATTATGAATATTTACACTGGAAACAATAAGAAAAATGTTTTCATATACTTATTAATAAAATTTTATTTTTTTAAGTAGAAAGGCTACAATAAGCATATGATGATAACTGTATCCTTTGTATTATTAATGTTTGCCTTAAACCTTTGGAATTTTTGTTATTGTTTTGATACAACTATAGCTGCTAATATTTACACATTATATTGAATTGTAAATCACTTTATGGTACAACAATACAAAAAAAAACAATGTTGAATAATGCAAGATAATTTTATTTTCGTATGATATATGATATATGGAAATCACAGCTAAACAAACATTTACAGACTCACCAAAGATGGTGTTATGCTAACAAAAATATTGAAAATGTATGTATGATGTTCCCAGTTAATATGTAATTCATTAAATAATACATTAGCATATGAAAATAAATAGATTCAGTAAATGTCAACATTACTCATTTTTTCGTAAGCCAGAAAATTTGTTTGGTTTTGTAATTGCATGCTGCCTTTTGATTTTCACATACAAATAAAACTTGATTTTTTTCATTTTATGACTATATAGTCCTTTGCAAGTAAACAATTCCTACCTACCCTACCTGTCAAATTTTCAGATGTTCCATGACATTTTATAGAAAACATTTCTTTTACTGAATATGGAAACGGGGAAAACGGCATATGAAATTTGAGACACAACCCCCTAATACAGACTCCTGATATCCAGTTTGTTTGGCTCGGCTGACTGTACAAAAAAAAGTTATTTTAGTGTAATAGACACGATAGATGTGACCAGAATAGAGAATGGAATAGTGACTGTATGGATTGAACATTTATTTGATATAAATCATAGGTTGAATCATGTTAATTAATAATAAAGCTTCCAATATGATACTTTTAATTATGATTATTTTTTGTCCGATCACGTATTAAACCAATATTTATCATGGCCCATTTTCATTTCAAAACACTACCCTAATTCGTATGACTATTTGACACTCATCTGGTGTAGCCAGGTCATATCAGTGAGGCTGCTCAATGTGCTCGGCGAAATGATTTATTTTTTATTTTTTGTCCGATCACGTATTAAACCAATATTTATCATGGCCCATTTTCATCTCAAAACTCTACACTAATTCGTATGACTATCTGACACTCGTGTAGCTGGGTCATATCAGTGAGTGAGGCTGCTCAATGTGCTCGGCGAAATGATTTTAATTTGACATGTATCTATTATTGAAATACCATTTCTTTCGTATAATATCCACCATGAAATTGAATCATCATAAAGGTGAATACGATGTGGTTTATGGAAAAGGGTAGTTCTTGTTTTATATTTGGAACTCATTGTTTTCAAAGCAAATCATCATTGAAGTGAAGATAAGGTAATGATTTCGTAGGAGAATATATAAATGAAATACTACCGTAACATTCTGGGATTCTTAAGGTATTTCATGTAATGCGAACTGACACTTGAACTTTAAATTTGAACAAAAAACTACTGTTTATAAATGGCTTCTGAGTCCATGTCCTCAAGGACGTATAACTAACATACGTCCTTGATGCCCTTCCTTCAAAAAGGGACTTGAGGGAACTAAGCGGCACCTCTGACCTGGGAGGACATATGTTTTCACAATCTAATATTTAAAAGGAATTACAAGCAATAATTGCTAGAGGAAATGCAACGTTACCGGATATGTTCGCAAATAAAATGATTGGACATTCTACATTTTACTTACGGGGAAATTTGGAATATAATGATGAAAACCCCCTGTGTTGGGCATCCAGGCATGAAATATTATCTGCAGTTGGAGAAATGATTTTGGCAGTAGCAATGGAACTAAATGGAATACTAATCTAGGTGTACTCACTCATCAGCAAAAGAAGAAAAATATATAACCTTTTAAACATTGAAGATTACTGAAGAAAACGTAAAACCTTTAAGATAAAAGGTATTAATTTCTGGATCAGAAATGCCTCATCTACTTTACTTTGCTTGAAGTGAAACAATTAGAAATGTAAAATACAAGACTTTTGAATATCAAATCTAAAATACCTTAATCATACTTAATGTAAATTAATATTCCCTTCGAATAAGAACACGATAAAGTTGAACGAAGTCAAACTGGTTTTTAGATATTCGAGTATTCTTTGTATCAATACATTACTAACGTAATTTTTAGAGCCTCTCATTATCATTCATTTCATTTAAATGACAAATACGTTCATATATTAAAATGCAACAATATACACATATCACATATACACTGCTAAATTACTTCATTGTACATGACAAAAATGATGTGCAAAAATGGAAAATGTTTAAAAATTTAAGTTACAAAAAATATCTACAAGGTCTAAATTACAGTGATATAAAAAGTCAGATGACTAACATTAATATCAAATAGCTTTATACAAGAATCTCAAACCTAACAAATTCTTAACAAACTAAAAACAAGTGGTATACAATTAAGCATAAAAAATATACACATGTACATGATGTGTATCAATAATCTTTCTACCGCTCTATAATCGGGTTTTCTATACAGATATAATCACTAATCTATACAATAAGAAGCATTGACCAGGTTATATTTTATGTACCTTTTAGAAATCTTAGTTATATCTTGTCCATATGTTACAAGCATACAGATTTCAAAGACATTTGAAAGTATTCTTACGAAGATTTACAAACGTTTTTCTGATTCTATTATCTATATATGGCCGTCATAGTGCTAGTCTCCCAAATGTTTAACTTAATTATAAACAGTTTAAGCATGTTAAGACAATACAGAATCACAATAACCATATTTCTAAGATGAAAACTTAAATACCAAACATCCGTACAAGAGGAAATTTGGAATTAAAGACGATTAATATCCCGACTGTTTTAATTCGATTTAACCTTTTCTTTAGATCGTGATTGCAGAATTTTTCGATTAATTTTAAGTGTATAGATTAATATCTTAAAATTTAATCGTGAATCAAGTTTAAGAGAACTTTTATTGCGTAATATTTTGCGTTTTAGAAAGTTAGTCTTGTAAAATATTTTGTACTTTATTAATCACGAGCCTTTCCCTAATAATGAAGGTAAGCATCAAACCATATTATAGAATTCTTCAATAATTATCTACACATAAATATAGAATTGACATCGCTTATAAGAAATAAACAGTGTTTATATTCAAATATGAGTTTATAGAGAAAATACTCGAGCACTTTCCATATTGTGAAATGTTTGGCGAATCTGGTATTATAAAATATTATCTTCAATGTCTAAAATCTAATGAATCTTACATTATGAAAATCATGTATTTTAACAAACATTTACTATTTACTAAATGTAGTCATTATCAACGAATACGGTACCAATCATGGTATCATATCACGCCAGTATTCGGCGTCATCCGCTTAGACTAATGAACAACTAATATGAATCCATTTAGCAGACATATAATTTATTGTCACAGGAACCATCCCTCCAAATACGGTGTTTGAGATTTCTACATGTATACTGTTAGTAACAAAATCATTATTTTAGTACTTAGACAAATTATACTGTATACAGATTAAGCCAAAATTTACAACATTCACTGATATAGATGTAAACATTGCATATATATTGATATAAATTTACAGTTATTGTGTTACTTTAGATGAAAACTAAAATTAAGTACTCTTTAGAACGTAAGCAAACGGATTTGATTTTGAAAAAAATATCTAAAACTAGAAAACGCAGCAACAGAACTATGATATCGAAAAAAATGGCACTCTCTACACAGATACGGTCATCATATTACAGTTTTAGCAGCTAAAAGAATAGTCAGCTGAGCATTAATTTATACTGCTGGTCAAGTGACAAATGGGTCATCCGAACACACCACCAAATGTTGCACAGATAACTACGACTAATACAGCAAGGCATATTATTATCATTATTTTCTTCTGTAAATATAAAAAAAAGATATGTTTACATTACACTAGATATTAATGAATGTCGGAGAATATCATGAGAATTAAAAATTATCATTTATGAAAGTTACTCTGATATATGTATTCAAATTTTCTAATAAAACCTCAATTTCATATACTGCCTCGACATGTGTACTTGTTGCGAAGGAAACATGTCAAATAGGACCATAATCCCCCAATTTCCGTACAAATCGACCATCTACCAAGCCGTTCAAACTTTTAAGATTTCCATGATAATGCGAGCTATTTCGGAATACATATTCTAGTCCCTGAAATGTAGGTACTGGCTTCAATCCAAAATAACAATCCAAAGATACTAATATTAGATATAGTAAATTTATACTATGCTGTATACGACGCATTTCAAGGAGTTACCTCTCATCAGCAGCATTAAAACCGAAACATTTGGAAGACCAAAAACCAAACTTATATAAACAAGAAGTACTCAACCAAAAATACCTAAATACGAAATAGGCATCAGCAACAAGAAAGGAAAGACATGTAGTCCTGCATTTAGAAAAAGGTTTAGAAAGTGCTTATGGTGTTTTGATGTTTCTTTCTTGTTTTTTGTATCTTTTCCTTCTACGTGAAAACAAAAAGAAACTGGCCCAATCCTTTAATTTCACTTTTCGTTATATAGATGACGTGTTGTCGTTAAATAACGATAAAGTCCAAGACTTTCTATGTCTCATCTACCACAGTAAACTTGAAATTAAGGATACAACAGATACATCAATGTCCGCTTCATATTTTGATTTGTTTCTCGAAATAGACAATGAGGGACATCTAAAGACAAAACTTTATGACAAACGTGATGACTTCAACTTTCCTTTGTTAATTTTTCCTTCTTGAGTAGCAATATACCAGCATCGCCTGCATATGACGTCTACGTTTCTGAGCTTATCCGATATTCAAGGTCATGCGTGAGTTACCACGACTTTCGACAAAGAGGATTACTGCTGTCATAAAAGCTTCTTAACCAGGGTTTTATCAGGGATAAGTTGATGTCACCCCACCTCACCTCATCTAACCTCTTCGTGCCCGCTGGCACATTAGTTATGTTGTTGTCACTACTTAGGAAATTTTACTGTCGTCATCATGAATTGATTGACCGTTACAGTGTTCCAATATCTAAGATGATGTTGGACCTGTTCACACTGTCGTAACATTTCATTTACCTCCACCGATTTGTTACTACCACCAGACTGATGTTGTTGAACTTTACGATGTGTGCCATATACGGAGCAGGAACTGCTTACCCATCCGGAGAACCTGAGTTCACTCCTAGTTTTTATAGGAATTTGTGTTGTTCATTGTTTTTTAGTTTTCAGGTTTATTTGTTGTGCTTGTGGTTGTTTATTTGTCTTCCCGGGTTTTGTTTAATTGATTGTGGTTTTTGGATTGCTCCTTAGGTATATCTGTCCTCTTTAGAGAGTTGTATAGTCACAAGCATTGATTATTAAATAATAATTGTATGCAAACAAATTATGTATCTCTTTATGTTCTTATAACAAGTGGTGTAAAACCAGGGCAGTAATCCGGATTTCCTACCAGGCATCATTTCGGGTTACTTATAACTGGACGTACACTACTAAAGGGATTGTATTGTGTTTGTTATTTTATCTCCAAGGAACTTGAAGGCATGTTTCAAAAATTTTCCACACCAATGTCTTCTGACTGTTATTTCAATCATTGACCTGAGCTAATGAAAAACTGAAATTATTGCAACATAACAGTTCATTTTATTAAGTTGGGGCAATTTCTGCTCCATATGTTAAAATCGCGTTTTATTATTTGCCAACGTATCCAAAGTGAGAAGGAACTTAAGTCTTGTTATAGATCATTTAGTTTTATGTTTCTCACTTTAAATGTCCCTACATTGTCGACAAACCTGCCCTTTCGTTCCAGTATCGCATGTCTGCTGATGGAATCAGCTCACCAGTCAACGGTTGCTTACACTTCGGTACCGGCTTGACAATTCCTCAAAGACGTGTTTTGAGAGAAACCCTATTAACCAAAGATTTGAAGACTTCTTTTGCATTGAAGTTTCAAGATTGCTCAACTAGACGTGGAGAAAATGTACATGATAAATTAACCCTTGGAATATGGGAACAATAATTGTTGTTACAAAAAGCAAACTTTTATTGCTGTTCTTTTTGAGTGTTCAAAAACTGAGCCAAAACCTCGCACCTTACACAAAGATCGCCAACCAATATTTGAGAGTTCGTTCTTGTAGATTCTTCGCTTTACATATATCGTCAAATATCGCTCTACATATACACATGTCGTCAAATCTCACCAGTAGTACTGAGTGCCGAATACTGACAGATACACGAGAATATATTATACAGCACTCAAAATGACCAAGACATGGAAAAGCGAAAACCTCCAAATGGGCAGATATATGCACATAGGAATATCCATCTGTTTATGAATGTAATTAATATAAGCACATTAATGATTAAGTTCCTCGGTATGAAGTAGGTGTAACATTATTGTATTGGATGTTGTTACCAAATATACATATATAGTTTTTTTGCACTTGAACGTAGGGTTATAGTTTTGCATAGATCTGCATTTCTGGAATGACCACCACTGTTGTCTTGAATGGTGGGACTATAGGTTAACGCTTAGTGGCAATTAATACATACCCATCAGGACATGAGCAATGTTGATGACATGTGATTATGAACCCTGCTTTGTACTCTAAGCCAGTTTTTTTTTTAAATGCTAGCCAATTTCTTTCTTCGACTACGATTTTTTTTTAAACTGCACTTCTATTTGTATCTATGGTGATGGAGAAATGAGGAAATACTGCAAAAGTTCCAATGATTTCATGACAAAAACTCTAATCTATCTGGTTTTGAGAATGGACATGAATACACAGGAGGCAATCCAAAATACCTAAATCGAACGGAGACACAAATACAGAGAATACAAATTATACATGTATTCCAACGGAAATCAGGTGTGAACCATGTGTCTGTACATCGGAAACAAGTCCAATTCATTTTAAATATTTGTAATGATTGGTAACCAATATGTTTTCTTTTTACATATTTGAGTCAGGATACAGTTCCGATTCTCTTATCCATCGTGAATGCAGTATTTTTCACATATTTCAATTACAAGCAAATAATATTCCTCACCATGTTCAATGCTGTCTATGGATACGTAGTTTCCTGTGTATTATACTCGTGTTTGGTCACAATGGATTAAACCAACCGATACTATTTTGCAAATAGTTCATTGCACTGAGGGTCATATGGACCAGTTGGCCGTCCCGAAAAAGAATTATGCGGACAGAAGCGTAGCTGAGGTCGATATAATTTTTGAGGGCGACTAACCGGCATATATACTGCCATTTGACCCTCAGTGCAATGAATTATTAGCTATATTATACTTATTTCAATGCGAAAACGTAACAAAACTTATAATTATAATTAATCTCCGCCCACCAGTCCATATAATAATTAAGCCCCAACCACCGGTCCATATAACATTTTATTATACCTCAGTATGTTTTTTCTATATAAAAATCAAGACATTAATTTTACTTTTTTTTTACCGGTTATTAGTTTTCAAAACTATTCACCTGTAAATAGTGACCGGTAAAGTGTTTCGGTATAGTAAAACAGTTATTTAACAGTCATTTTGGGATATAGCCATTTTATTTGAACCTCGACACATTGACTATTTCCCTCCGCAACGGCCACAAAAGCAGTAATTGTAAGGTTACTTGGTTGGTGATTGGGATCAATGGACATTTTTTAAATATATTTGATCAGCTACATGTAAATACAATTAATGCCAAAATTTGTTTAACTGGATTAAGTTTCATAGATTATTTCATGAAGTAAATTTCCACATCCGATCCTATGTTGATAGGCATTGGTGGCCATCTAGTTGACAGTTTGGTCATAGGATAAATATTTTTGCAAAAGCTGGTTCCCCTTTGCTCAGTAATCTCATGTTAGATTTTAGGTGAATTGTCTACATGGGTCCTGTGTTTAAGTAAGTTAAAGTGTGTAAGCCACCTTACTAGGTGGTGAGGTCATCAGGTTTTGAAGTCAACTTTCTCTTATGGTTTTAAAAGATGTTCTGTAGAGGCCACTTCATGTTAGAAGGCACAATTCTGAAAGATGATCACCTAAAGACCATTGCTGCCAATTGTTCCCATCAGGTCAGTGGTTTCAGAATTTTCTAATAATTAGCTATATTTAACTAAGTTCTGCGGTGGTTGACAGATCATGTTATTAGACACAGTTCAGAAAGGGAATTCGCTTGGCTGTGATTTCAGACAAGATTTTTACATGAATTTCCCCATGTCCTATCTTATACTGAGTTCGATTGGGGCATCCTTCTTTGTTGACAGTCGGTTATGAGAAAATATTCTTAACTAGAAGCTCTCAAGAGCCTGTGTCGCTCACCTGTATCTAATGTGATTTTGGAAATTATGTAAAATTATATAATGATTGAGACCAAGATTGGTTTAATTTGACACAGTATTTAAAATTAAAAACAGGTCATCTTAGTGTAGTCTTACAATAGCTACTGAAGACATCTTATCATTATTATTTTTGAATATGTGGTCAAGTTGTGACCATTCAGAATTTTTTTTACAATTTTCTGATAGACTTCTAAACATCTTGGATGATGGATCGGCAACAAAGTAACAACACTTGGTCAGCACCTCATAAGGAACATTCATGCTATGTTTTGTTACATTCCATTCAGTGGTTCTCTAAAAGAAGTCATTTGTATGCATTTCCCATAGGGTCCTATGTTAAACTTAGTCCCCCGCTGGCGGCCATCTTGGATGATGGATCGGCTACAAAGTAACAATGCTTGGTCAGCACCTCATAAGGAACATTCATGCCAGATTTAGTTTCATTCCATTCAGTGGGTCACTAAAAGAAGTCATTTGTATGCATTTCCCATAGGGTTCTATGTTAAACTAAGTCCCCCGCTGGCGGCCATCTTGGATTATGGATCGGCTACAAAGTAACAACACTTGGTCAGCACCTCATAAGGAACATTCATGCCATGTTTGGTTTCATTCCATTCAACGGTTCTCTAAAAGAAGTCATTTGTATGCATTTCCCATAGGGTCCTATGTTAAACTAAGTCCCCCTCTGGCGGCCATCTTGGATGATGGATCGGCTACAAAGTAACAAAACTTGGTCAGCACCTCATAAGGAACATTCATGCCAGATTTAATTTCATTCCATTCAGTGGTTCTCTAAAAGAAGTCATTTGTATGCATTTCCCATAGGGTCCTATGTTAAACTAAGTTCACCGCTGGCAGCCATCTTGGATGATGGATCAGCTACAAAGTAACAACACTTGGTCAGCACTTCATAAGGAATATTCATGCCATGTTTGGTTTCATTCCACTAAGTGGGTCACTAAAAGGAGTCATTTGTATGCATTTCCCATAGGGTTCTATGTTAAACTTAGTCCCCCGCTGGCGGCCATCTTGGATTATGGATCGGCTTTAAAGTAACAACAATTGGTCAGCACCTCATAAGGAACATTCATGCCATGTTTGGTTTCATTCCATTCAACGGTTCTCTAAAAGAAGTCATTTGTATGCATTTCCCATAGGGTCCTATGTTAAACTAATTCCCCCTCTGGCGGCCATCTTGGATGATGGATCGGCTACAAAGTAACAACACTTGGTCAGCACCTCATAAGGAACATTCATGCCAGATTTAGTTTCATTCCATTCAGTGGTTCTCTAAAAGAAGTCATTTGTATGCATTTCCCATAGGGTCCTATGTTAAACTAAGTTCCCCGCTGGCGGCCATCTTGGATGATGGATCAGCTACAAAGTAACAACATTTGGTCAGCACTTCATAAGGAATATTCATGCCATGTTTGGTTTCATTCCATTAAGTGGGTCACTAAAAGAAGTCATTTGTATGCATTTCCCATAGGGTTCTATGTTAAACTAAGTCCCCCGCTGGTGGCCATCTTGGATTATGGATCGGCTACAAAGTAACAACACTTGGTCAGCACCTCATAAGGAACATTCATGCCATGTTTGGTTTCATTCCATTCAACGGTTCTCTAAAAGAAGTCATTTATATGCATTTCCCATAGGGTCCTATGTTAAACTAAGCCCCCCTCTGGCGGCCATCTTGGATGATGGATCGGCTACAAAGTAACAACACTTGGTCAGCACCTCATAAGGAACATTCATGCCAGATTTAGTTTCATTCCATTCAGTGGTTCTCTAAAAGAAGTCATTTGTATGCATTTCCCATAGGGTCCTATGTTAAACTAAGTTCCCCGCTGGCGGCCATCTTGGATGATGGATCGGCTACAAAGTAACAACACTTGGTCAGCACCTCATAAGGAACATTCATGCCATGTTTGGTTTCATTCCATTAAGTGGTTCTCTAGAAGAAGTTCAAAATGTAAAATGTTAACGACGACGCCGGACGACGGACGCCAAGTGATGAGAAAAGCTCACTTGACCCTTTGGGTCAGGTGAGCTAAAAAGGATTACCTCAGGTCCATTTCTGCCAAGTCTAGTTCCAATTGACCAAGTGGTTTCACACATTCATTTTTCCATTGGGTCTTATGTTAAACTTAGTTCCGCTTTCTTGGTTGGCAGATGCAGATTTGAAATTTGACCTCACAAGGACCATTTCAGTAAAGTTCTGGTGATGTAAATGTCATAGAAATTTTTAAAAATTCATCCCCTCTTTTTTCTATTTTTAGTAACAACAGCCATGTTGGTTGGAAGTTAGGGACACAGGAAACACCTTTGGAGGGGAGCCACCAAAGGACCATTTTACCAAAGTTTGGCCCCAAATGGCCAAGAGTTTTAGAAGGAAAGTTTACAACTAATGGACGCAGAGTGATGGCATTATTGTACAAGATGAATGTTTGCTCATGTTGTTTTCTGGATTTTTATATACTTATACTCTTTAAACAAGACAATGTTGCTCTATCATCTAGGATATCAACTTCGATAACATGTTATCTAACACTCTAGCAGTATTGTATTGTATTTGGAAATACACAGTAGCTCCTTTGTTAGGAGAATCCTCACTAGTAAGGTCCTTGTTTAATGAGAACTTTTCAGAAATGGACAAAAACCAAGAGTGCAAAAACCACAATACAACAAAACTACACAACATAAAGCACCAATACATGATGAAGAATTCTTTATTCTACATAATAAATATTTATGTTCAGTAGACTTTATAATTCTTCATGAACAGAGCCTGAATAGACATAATAGTATAAAACAGTATATTACACAAATGTTAACCAAATATTAAAACTATTAGAAATTAATCATAATATAAAATGTTGAAAACAGAGAGCCATAAAGGGGGGATATGAACACTGATGTAAAGGAAAATAAAATAAATCATTGAATGAAAAATTATATATTTGTCTAGCACTTTACATTTTTGTGAATTTTGCACAAAACATGATGAATAACAGTCTTCCTGCAACAAAACATATTCCTTAAGAACTAAAAACCTATTGCATGAAATTAACCCTTTACAACCCTCTAGATAAGTAAACTATAAGCAAAAGTTACTTTGTAAAATAACTTTAATTAATGCTGATAAAGGTTTCTTTGGGAATTATTTTAAACAGATAAATAATTATTGATTCAAAATTAATTTTAAATAAATATATTTGCAAGATAATGTTCTAGTTATTCAACTGTAGCTGGTGCAAGAAAATAAAATGTTTCGAATTAAAACAATAAATAAAGAACTACACCAAGTGTCTACAATCAGACTAGAACTATTACACTTACATGTATATACTATGTCATAAAAAACTGGAAAACTATAATTCAAGCTCCATTCATAAAAATAACAACATTAATTTGTACATAAGAGGTAACAACAAATAACAATTGTTTTACTACAGTATATTTCATTAAGAAATACTGTGGATTCATTCTGTTTCTTTGGAATACTTGTGGCTTTCAGAGGTGTAGTGAAAACAAATAGTTTAAAGGTTCAACAAAAAATACATTTTATAACATGTAATTACTAGAAAAGTATAAAATCACAGAACTGATCATCCTAAAAAAAGAACAAATTTTGTCAAATCCCAGTATATGCATGAATCCACAGTTATGTAACAAGTACAATTTCAATTCATACAACCAAATTTTTTGAGGCCAAAAAAGTGTTCCAAATAAATTTTCCACAAATCCTTTGGGAAATAACATTTCATATGATAAAAACTTAAGCTGCTCTGAAATGAGTAATTATGAAGAATCAACAAACAAAACTGTTTGTGTCATGTCTTCATAAATCCAACATAATTTTTCATGCAGTGGAAATAAAATGTAATTTTATTTGGTCCCATTAGCCTATGAATTAACATAGATACTGTATGCTATCCATACCAGTAATGACTGTTTTTATTTATCTACTTTTACCCATGTCTTAAGTGAAAAGCAGTGACTTATGAACTGATGAAATATGGCAATGCTGAACAAACCTATTTCACACTGGCACAGGAAAATTTGCACTGGTGTGGATATGATACAATATAAAACTTCGGGTCAGTTTACACTTCTGGGTCAAATTTATTTATTGTTTTTTTTTGTAAGTGTTTTCTCTTGATACTGATAAAATAAACCTTTCTTACTTACGGACCAAAAAAAAAAACATTATCTTTAAACAACCTGTATTTTGATAATTGATTTAAATTAGTACAATAGTGATAATTATATAATGATTAATAATAAGAGTTTTCTATGGATTCATTTATTTTCATGGCTATCAATTTTTGTGGCTTAGTGAGAAGCAAGTTTTCTTCAACAATGCAGAATTTAGGACTACTGTATTAACATGATATCGAAGAAGCATTCTCTGGAGTGCTTCAATTTGTACTTCTAATAAATCCACAAAAATTTATATTCAACAAAACAAAATGAATCCATAACACAAGAGCCCTGTACAAAAAATAAATGAGTGATTGTCGAATGAAGACAGAAAAGGTGGTGTTTACCAAATTCTCTGATTAATAATTTCAATTGAGATTTATGAAATACTTTTGTTCTGTAATTTGGATGCCCAAAATAATATTTTCAAACAAAATTCTGATACTGTGAATGAGCAAAGCATTATAAAATACACTCATGTTACATCTTTTATACATGCATTTTACCCTAGCAAAACTGTCTTTAAATAAATACTGTGGATTTCAACTCATTATGATTTCCACTCAAGATTTATTTTAACTGTAATATTTTAATCCACATTCCTTTAATTTTCCCTACGTATGTTTAGATAAACATGATCTTAAAATATTTTTCAAGAATAAATCATATCAAATCTATAATAAAAAAAATAAATTTCACCATTAATCAAACTGAATTTCAAAGGGAAAACATACAGTCAATAACTACTTCTGTAAACCTCGGTCCGTGGAACAGATTTTCCATATTTTTAGTACCTTATTAAATTTGAATCGTCTTATCACTTAGTGGACATATGCAAATAGCTAAGTCGTAACTAAAAAGATTAAACTTACTTGATTGTGTTCCATTATATCTTCCAAAGAAATAAAAACATTTCACCTATGGGATTTTCAATGTCAAAGGGAGATAACTTTATCAAATTACATTTTACATCCCTTGGTTGCACCAAAAATGCACCTCAAAAAATCTGAAATTTTAATTTATTTGAGTGTATTTGTTTTTCTATTGGAAAATAATATTGGTGGAATAAAACACTACCTATACTAACAATGGTCAAATTTAATGTTTTCTTGGACGACTCAACAAGGTTCATTAACAAACAAAAAACCAGTATTTAAACTTTAAGAATGCCAAGATTCATTCCATGAACTGAGGTTTCATGACAATAACTATATTAAAGATTAAAAGCACCAATGGTCATAATTATACAAAGAAATTATACTTTTGTCAACCAAATTCAACAATTATTTTTACAATTGTTTGCCTATGTAAACAATTACAGGTCATGATTTGTACAATTTAAAACAAGGCACACTTAATTTAAAGTTTTCTACTTACAAACAAAATTTGTTCTATTGAGGTTAAATTTATTAAAATGAATGCCCCATACAATGTACTGAAGCATGTTTCATTTAAATTGAGTCTCTCACTTTTCATTATTTTTTATATTTATGTATTTCTTATAATCTAGAATGACATAACGTGCAACACTCGAGTTAAAAAATCCTTAGAAGGCCCATTAAAAAGTCTGGAAAATACAATTTATCTGCTGAATTCATGACGACTTTTAAACAATTGTTTTGTTTTCACTGCAAAAGGATAGATAATTAAACCTCTGTTTACAAAAATGATATCAGTCCTAATTATGAAACACTGAACAAAGAATAATATTTCAAGCAAGGACTTCAAAACATGTAAAATGCAGAAAAATTTTGAGGTTTTTCCAAAATTTAGTACAGTAATATTAACTTTTAGCATCTTTGGTTCATAACAGGTATGGACATATAAAATTAGCCTGAAAATAATGACTAAGTGAATTTTTGTAGATATAGTTACCAAAACATTCCGTTAATCTAGTTTATTATTTCATAGTGCCAGCATCAGTGTAAAAGGCTAGCCATTTTTCAAAAATTTACAAATTTCCACAACAGACATAGCCAAAAACTGGTATTTTACCTTCAGAATCATTTTAATGGGAAAAAAGATACAGAAAAGTGAATGACCCAATTTAAGGTCAAGATTCAGTAAATGAGTGCTGCGTAGCGGCTGTCGTATAAATGTGCAACGTCATCGTACTATTGTCGTGCATAGTATGTTACAAATGAGTTATCTCCCGTGTGTCGTGCGTGTTCCATCTAGAAAAAAAAATGAGGTTCGGTGGAGCTTTTATTCGGCCAAGGAAGGCAAATGGTTCAAAAAAGCAAGAAAAGAGATTCTTAACTAAATAGACTTAATCTTATCTTATACAATACATTTAGGTTTTTCGATAGATCATTAAAAAAAACAGCCAACAACGAAAAAAGGCAAATAGCAGTTTGATGTTAAAATTTGTTAATAAATGCAATAAATACTAAAAGAAGGTGTATTATGGATATCTTTGCAATATATAGAAAGAAGTACGATAATTTAACTAAAGGACCTTTTCAGGAAAGAAATAAAACGAATCACCTTCATTATCCAAATCCGGGTTAATAAATAACAAAATTATGAAAACAGTGATATTATCTTTTAAGCTCATAAAAGTTCGTTTTTCTTCAAATCTCTAAAATTCCTACAAGCTGGCTAACAAAAAAAATAGCCGTGTCTACATACACAATGCAATACAGTTACATTTTAATGAAATTTCCGTTAAGTCGATAAATATTTTTGCCAACTGAAAAGATCCTATTTTCCCGAGAATTCCTACACCAACATGGTTTATCAAAAATGGATGATATCGAATGTCATGGTTTCATCCAATGAAAAATTACATTACAGAATACTAGTATTATTTGAGAATATACATTCTTATGCATGGAAATCAGTACAAGAAAATATCACATATTTACGTTTTTTCTGGTTCCCCCGGTTATTACACAGTCAATTACAAATAAATGTACGCAAGATGCTCGTTGAGAAGAAAGTATTATTGTCCCAACCAATTTGAAAGGGCAAATATACACCCTTGTCCACAATGAGTCCCTTTACCCCCGGTCCATTTGGTTAAATTTTATGTTTGCTAAGGTGCATATACCAGGAACCAATGATGTTCCAAAGGTATAGCCCTAAAACATTTCCCAGCGCACCCAGCATCATTCAGTCATCTTTACCTATTTTTCAAGCTTCGTTCAGTTGTGATTATTACTGTTTTCAAAATGTATGAAAAGCGCAGTTAAAAAAAAGCTGCAAATTAAACCTCTACTGTTATACCTGCAGGTACTATTAAAATATATAACGGATAAGTAATATTCACTATATCTAGATTTCAAATAATAAATAAGAACTTACATGTAAGTGGACAAGATGGATTAAGGAAAACCAATTACATGGTCTTTCATAACGAAAAGGGGAAAATATTGGAGATGCTAAAATCACAACAGTCGGTTCATGTGTTCATATATTAAATGCTATATTAGACCACATTCATGAGATAAATCCTCAAAAACTTATCTGCCTGATCCAAGCCCAAATAAAGTAGGAATTGCCGGAGTAATTTATAAGGAACTAAAATATTTGCACAAATGTATTTTTTCATTTTTGTCGCTATTAATTTATGTATTTCAGAAAATTTATTGGTGCGTATCAATAATTGGCGCACATGTTGAATGGCCGAGTGACTTCAAATAAATGTTGTGTTGGGTCCAAAATATATTAAAACAGATTTCTTAAATTAAGTCTTCATGGGAGGGAAGCTATGCGTAACAGACACATAATCTAGTTAATAAATATATTTTCATGAGGATAAGGAGTGTTTTGATTTATTCCAAAGTTAGATGCAGGGCATCGTAGTTCCGAATGTTTTCCCTGCTTAGAATTCTGAAAAACCTGAGTTAAAGGCCGTAAATTTAATAAAGCGATGATTTCATTTTGGGAGCTAAGTAATTTATTTTTCTGTCAAAAGGTCTGCCTGGTGTAAAAAGGGAATAATATGAATGTTACCATCAAAGTATATAAAGTTTATAATTCAAAAATATTCCATTCACCAGACTATAAAATGAAGTATCGTACAAATATTGTAACTTGTGACCGGTTACTTTGCATAAAAAACGCTCAAAATAGAGACGATTTCCTGAAAGATATCCAGTTCTCCCAAATGACGTTATCGCAACGTCGCGATTTTTGTGACATATTTGCAAATGTTTTAACGCATCAAATGCATCTGCAGTGAAAATGAAGTCGTGACCATATGATTTTATTATATCATTGAATTTGTCAGAAAAAGGAGAATAAAATATCATTTTATGAAAAAAAAATCTATGGACTGTAGAATGTGATACAACTATTTAAATACATAACATACCGATTTTTTATTGACTTTCCCTAGTAATTCTATGTAAAAAGCATAGTTCAACCTCCACATTTAAAAACTGTATTGGCATCAAACGAACTGGGTGACCTATATTTTTTTTTTACTTTTGGTCAGTTCTTTTCACTGTTAAAATTTTAAAAAATTCTACGGATTTTTTATTTACTGAATCTTGACCTAAATGAAACACATTCACTCTACAACATAATGTTTCTGACATATTGTAACTAAAAACACAATAATTACATATAGCTTATAATTCAGTTAAAAAAACACACACATGCACGTAAAATAAAACATATTACTCAATGACAGTCTACAAAATCAGAATTCAAAAACTTATCTTATATTGCACTACATTCAAACAAAGCACTAAACAAGAAAATAAGTTGTGGGGGGCTATATTTTACAACCTAGCAGTAATGAAACATCTGTTCACTGGCATGGAATTGTGGGGGAATGTTTTGAATATTTTTAAAAGTTCTGAAATGTCAGTGTAAATATAAAGCTAATGTTTAACACTGCTCCTTTTTTATTTCAATTTTAACAATTTGAACTCCATTTCAAGTGATTAACCCTCCCACAACTGAACAGTCAGTTACAGTTACTGTAAAACACCAAATTATACACATATTATAATTATTGCACTAACAATGGATTTCAATGTTCCAATTTTGTTTAAATGACATGAAAAGACATTATACCTACTTCATATTCTAAAGGACAAAAATTTAAGTTAAAAAAAACCATAATAAATGATTTATTTATTTTTTTTGTCCAATACAGAAAAAATATATCCAAAGTTTTCAAACCAAATCATGTTCACAAATACAATTCTTAAGATATATTAATATCACATTCATGTTTATGAGCTCTATTTTTGTAATGCTAACCTTTAATGAGAAAAGATATTCCAAAACTTTCTCGTCATACTATCAAAAATCTTTTCCGAATTATTATTCATTAAGATTCTTGACCATTTTTGATACCAACTTGAATAAAATTAGTTGAATCTTTGTCCCAATAAAATTGGTATTTAGACAAAGGGCACTGTTTTTTATTGCATTAAATTTTTATTATAACTATTTTGAAATTTTAAGAGAATTTACAATTTTTTTAAAATTTAAATATAAATGGTCAATAAAATGCTTTTTTAAACCAGATCTTCAAATGTTTGCATACTATGTCTTTCTCGCTATTTTCATTGTAAAGAATTCTGTTAATATCCTTCATATTTCAGAGGATTTTCTCTCAAAAGTCATTTGTGCTGGAAATTTTTTGTTGACATAATTTCAGTTAATCAATCTTAATATATTTATGTACTTATTTTTTTTAATGGTAGAATCATATTTTTAATTTTAATTGGTGGGTAAACAAACATAATTTTTTTTTCTTAGCTCTAGTCAAAATCTTGTTTCCAGGAAATCTTTTTCTGTGAACTGAATTTTTTGATGGAACCAATTACCTGCCCTTAATTATAAGCAGTGAAATAACAAAATATAACTTCATTGTTTTTTTTACTGTCATCTTTCATACTGAATATTTTATCTATAGCTGACCTTGTTATTAATCCTTGGGTTAAATACAGTTAGGAGTTAGCATATTTATAAGGATAAGTTTATAGCCATAAAATTTTTCACTTAAAAATACAAATCTTATTAAAGCTAAAAAGAAAGTGATTTTCCTCTGAAAACCCGAATCAATAATAATGACTTTATGGACCCTTTATTATTTATAAATTATTGAGCTAAGCATAGCAGGTGACTTGTCACAATGAATAAACTATGGAACAGGTAATAAATAACAACTACTGATGACTTTCTGTTCACTGGTGATGAGAAAGATCTCCTAATAAAATGAGCTGAACTGTCTTTATAATTTTCTACGATTATCCAACAGTCAAACCAATTATAAGTGCTATAATTGCTAACAGAACTATGACACATATTATTATCATAATCAGTTTCTGAAAAAAAAGAAAAAAAGTCACAACATTTAAACTTAAAAACAAAATTTTATAAATAAAGAAGTGAATGAAATAAGTTGATAATAAAACATATACAAAATTTTTTCTAAACTGTATAAACAACCAAAGATATAAGCTAGAAAGTGAATTCAGTTTTCATCCATCAGAGCAAAAATCAATACCAGAATGAAAATGCTGTGGAGTTTTAGATCACAAGCACAATTAAACTAGAAATTGTATCTGTAAGACGCGAATGCCCGCCTAAAATGTAGGTCATCATGTATGAAGGCGCAGTACTATCCAAGGCACATCCACTGATGAAATTTTGTTGATATCCAAAGAAACGAACCTAAATGCAAAACTTAACCAAAGTAACTGAAGCATGAAATGTAGGTCATAGCGACCCAATTGTTGCTGAACTGTGTTGTACTATACAAGGGGTCTGTAGTTGTGAAATATCATTGATATATAACCATAGGTTTCTGAGAAATGGAGCTAAACAAAACTTAACCGAATCAGGATGTTTGGACGGACAGACAAGGGTAAATCTATATGTCACAGCCACATTTCGCTGTTGTCTATGTTTTCAGTGTAATATTTGAATGTACATAATTTTTCTCCACATGTTATTAATTGATAACGAAAAAGCTTCTGTCAAAGTTTTGGTAAAAATCCAGGATGGTTTAAGCAAGTAATTAATATTTCAAAAACTTTAATTGCAGACTGTATGTAATGTTAGCTGGGAGAAAAACTAAGTCCATTTATAAGTAAAATATGGGAAAATGGGAAACAAATTATTACCAAATTTTCCCCTGGATACTATCTTTTGATCATGCAGGGTTCTCACTAAGAATTTTTAATGATGAACCCTGGGACTCATCATTTTTAAGAATGGTGAGTCCCAGGACTCAACGCCACCTTTCTTAACGTACATTCTTGCATTATTTTGACCATGTGCTGACTCAAAATACTAACAAATATAATTTCCAAAAAAATAAACTGAAAATATGCAAACTTGTAAGAAAATTTCTGTTACAGATATGAGCGTTTTTTGACACAACTTATTTATTATTGTCATTATTTTATTTTGAGTATTCATTTATCTATGATCCTTAAATTATTTTTTCTCAAAAATACTCAAATTTCTCCCATTGACCTTGTTTTAACACATTAGTAAACAATATTGTCAAAATTTCCGTTTGTGCGTAGATAAGTCAAAGTCCGCTAAATTTATTTTTAAATAATGTCTAGATATTGTTAACAGTCGGTAAAAATCACTGCAGCCAATGAAAAATCGTGAGAATTCCGACTGCAGCCATTTTCTAGCTTTCTTTTTGTCATTTCCTTCCCATCCCCTTTGATCTCCTTGAAAACAAAAATGGTGGCACAAACTTTTTGATGAAAATTATGGTCTTTGGACGCAGCTGATTAAATCTACACGCGTCCCAGGGATGCACAAGTTTAAAAGATGACGAGTCCAGTCCAATTTTCATGCGTCCAGGACGCATGTATGTGCCTTAGCGAGAATCCTGTCATGAACAAGGTTCTGTCCAAGTTTGGTAAAAATCCAGGATGGTTTAAGAAAGTTATTATTTGAAAAACTTGAACCAAAGAGTAAATGTAAATGTTTACGCTGTTGCCGCCGAGGGAATGTAGGATTGCTATTTCTCACATTTCTATGTGTATGGGACAGTTGTATTCCGTGTGAGACACCAGTGTGAGATTCATGCATCTCACATCACATGACCTACCTTTGACGTAACAGTGCAAAAAACGTCAAGTCACAAGGCTAGAACGTCAGAAAACACAGAACTTTGCATAAATGGTACGACAACGTCGAAATTAACATCGCTTCAATTTGAAAACCCCCGAAGAGCAACCTAAAAGATATCTTTTTAAAGTTTTGTACCTTTGGTACAAAACCATAATGCATACGATCTTTTCAAATATGTTATTTATTTTGCAGTAGGTTGGCTAGTTTAATAGAGCACATTTTCGTGTCATGTTTATTTCTTTAAATATTCGGCCAAGAAATGTGAGAAAAATAATCAGTCTGGTAAAAAATGTGAGACTGGACAATTCCACCCTCGGGTTCACATTTTCTATCATCAGAAACTCCGCAAACCTCATTTCTGACTAGAAAATGTGAACCCTCAGGTGGAATTGTCCCATCTCACATCTTAGACCATGACTGATTATTATAGTCTCACTTCCGTGACAAGAGTCCCAGGCTTGACAATAAAAGTCTTATCTTCTGTATTTTAGGATATATATATACATGTAGTTAGACAATATATATTCACTGCCAAAATATATATTCTTTAAATATTCAAGAAGAGCTATAAAAAAATGAATTTAAAGGAAGAAAATGTCATACATATAATGCAGGATTGTAGCGTTTGAAGAACAGTGTCTAAAAACAGACTACTTGTTATTTTCCTTCAGAGGTACTGCAATATAGGTAACAGTAGACTGTGTACATATACTAATCTATGCATGTTTGTATATGTAAAACTACTGATTGCAGGATATTCTTAAATATATTCACATTTGAGCAAGATCTATAACACTTGGGTTAAAACAATTATAAGGGTTACAACAGCTACCAGTACTATAACACAAATAATTATCATTATCAGTTTCTGAAACAAAAGAAAAATAACATTTAAATTTAAACTCAGTGTTAGGAAGAAAATGGTAACAAACAGAAACATTTTATGTGAAGAAACTAGGTGAGAAAATACAGTAAGTTCAAAAATATATGTAAGGCCACATCAAATTAATTTTTCGTTCTCTGGATTTTTGGATGGCAAAAATAGGTGCGAGCAGGTGAAATTTTAATTTAGAATTTTTTCTTGTGTTTTTTTTTTTGAGAGCAGATAAAATTTACATTTGGCACACATTTTTTTAAATAACATATTGCAAAAATGGGAAAAATTTTTATTTTTAATTTATTGAAAAATGAAAAATTCGGGGCAATTTTCAGCATTTTTTGCAAAATGAAGTGGCAAATATTTTTTCTTAAAATTTACATAGTCCACAAATCGGAGCGGTGAAATCCAAAGAACTAAAGATCAATTGGTATGGCATAAATGTTAAATATAAAGATATTTATTTATTTTACTTGTAAATTGGTCCTTATCTCTTAACCCAATTAAAAAATCATGTGTGAAATATTATATTTAAAAAAATGCATTCAGATTTTTACAATTATGATTATGACTTCTCTCTATCTTGTTCTCAATGAAATACTTTTTACAAATTTCTGAACTTACTGTACAGGTTTTATCCAGGATAGATAAAAAGAAGTAAGACAATTACATGTGCATGTAATTAAGCAATGTAAAGTCATATGGAGGAAATCTAAATATAATTTAAATCAATGATTTATGAATGACAAGAAGGAAAGTTATTGAATTATTCCTGGATTTAAAGGGCAATTAAAAAAAACAACTACGTATAGAAGTATAAACACTAAGGTATTATATTAACTTTTTGAAAATTTTGTCCCATTTCTGTAAAGAACATTAAATTGTGATTTTTTAAAATTAATTTTTTTATTTTAGTACATTAAACAGAATCCACACATATGCTCACAAAACTTAACTAATGACATAATCGTGAGACAACAACGTGTGAAAAAACAAGATATACACTTAAAACGAAAAAAAAATGTGCAGGGAATCTAATAAGTAGATTGTGTGTTTAAGTAATCAGCCAAATTTGTCTCTGTACTGGTCACTGGTGATGAAATAACAGCAAACTAAAGAATAATCATTTATCACTGTTAGTTTGGGGTTACTATTGCAAATGAACTACCTTTTATTGTGTCAGTACCCAATGTAAAAACCATTCTAAACTTTCTTGAATACCATCTGTCAGACCTTACAAATTAAGCGAAATACTAACCTTTGAAAAGTGTTCTTGTTTTTTTTAGGGTTTTGTTACAATAAACACAATATGGCAAACTCACATTCCCAGGATTACTTTAATTTTTTTTGTACAAAACTTACCCGCCTAGCTTTACTTTGGTATTTTACAGCTTTTTTAGTGTCCATTTTGGCCGTTTCTATATAATCTACTGCTTGTTCTACATTATATTCTATACGATCTATCATTTCACCCTATAATAAATCAATTCTCTTTAAACAAAGACTGCAAAAGAGTAAATCTGAATGCTGGATGTTATTTTCAACTAGAAATAATACATAAATTTCATTTTTAATGTTATGATCTTTTTCTTTTGTCCAGTTTCTTTATACTTTCAGTATCCAAGTGCATTTCTGAATGGCCTTTATTTTGTATAGAACTGGTTTTTCTCTATTGACACATGTAATAACTTAAACCATTCTTGAATTCTAACTAAAGCTATTGCCCAAACATGAAGAATAAAAAATATAAATTTTCTGGCAAATTGTGTATAGACAATTGAGGCCTTTATTTCATAAATTCTTTTCTTTTTTAGTGTATTTGAAAAGAAATTTCCTAAACATTTATAGCACCCTGCTTTCCTCTCTGGGCACCATACTGTCCTCATGGTACTCTTTTGAATGTGCCCTGAAAATGCTTATAGTGCCTTCTTGAATTTTTGTTTTTATGCCCTCATAAATTACGAGGTAAAACACTATTAATTAGATTGATTTTTATAGTGTGTTTTATATATCAGAGAGTCAGGATACATCAGGGAGATGTTTGGGTAATCATAAAACTTTGCCACTGCTCAGTGTCTGAACCAATTCAGATTATTTTGGCTCTCTGGTGTTTTGATGAATGCGTTTTATGTTACTGTTATGTTTGTGTGAAGGTCTGTTGAATGGGAGGCATTAATTGATTGGTATGTCATTTTGACCTTTCCTGTTATCAACTTTATTATTTAACATTGTTTTCCAACCAAATACGAACACTCTGTACTCATGTGTGATTCAGTTTCCTCACCTGTTGTTCTACTAACATTGCCATATCCATAAACATGTCATGTAATTCCCGTATACTATTTTCTAATTTTATAATATCGTTGTGTCTAGCTTCTATATCTGCTAGTGTCTGTTTTGCTTGTTGTGTTTCCATAATAATCTGCAGGTATAAATACAGAATTTTTAAGTTTTAACTTCCTTTGAAGTACTTTTCATCTGAATGCTATTACAATAACAAAAGACATATATGTTCTTATTTTTTTTTCAGTTTCATAAATATCATATATAATCTCAAACATGAATTCACTTTTGGCATTGAATTTTTTATTATTATATTACCGTACTTAACCTAATTATTCGACACTAAAATACAACTATTTTTTTAGGAAATTGGAAAATCGTCGGAAAATTAGAGTTTTAGTCTTTCTGTCCTCATCATTGTCATTTTTTGACTCCATAAGATCAGGTCGATCTTATGGATTTCAATGTAATTTAAGAATGGGTAATGGAAAAAAATGGTTCATACTTGTGGTATTGTTATTTAATTTTGCTTTTATGAATTTATCTTTTTTGTACCTTCATATAGTTGTTTTAATGTTGAAGACAAAAACAGTAGGAAACTTCAACTGTCCCGCCATGTTGTTGACAAATATGCAACACATGATCTGGATTGGGAGCACCTCACAAATGATTTTTATGACATATGTCCTGTTAGATTATATTATAAAAATATATTAAAAAAAAAAATTTTGAATTGACTAACTCAGACTAATCCTAAAATTTGTAAAAAAATTAGTTTAAATATTTTTTATGCAATTTGTGCGTATTTCATGCAAAACCCAGATGTAAATACTTAATTCAAGACAACCTGAAGGAAAGAGTTATCTCCCCTTTACATTGAAAATTCCATCTATAGGTGAAATGTTTTTGTTCCTATTGAAGATATGATTGAACAGCTAAGTTCAATTGTTTTAGTTACTACTTAGCTAATTGCATCCATCAGCCAAGTCATTAGATAATTCACACAAATTAAGGTACTTTAAAAAATTTGAAAAATCCATTCTGCAGACATATTTCAGCCAGTAACTGTAATATCACGGCTTAATATTTCATGTACCGGTACATTATGTTACACTTAAAACATTAGTTTCTTTAGAAACAAGGGCCGGTTTTTCTTTGTCAATGCCTGGGTAATGGTTCTTATTTTTTTCTTGCAACTGACTCTTGTAATCTTAAATGTTAAAAGAAATGTGAAAAATAAAAAAAAAAGAAATTTTAAGATATCGAGTTACATATAGTGCAAAGTATAATTCTTGACAAAACAACACATTGAGATACATTTCAGATTGTGAGATATGTTTGTGGTATTAAGAGATCTGAGACTCTCAGTTAACAAATATCAACCCTATTTACATGTATATTATGAACAAGACAATATTCTATGAAATCCAGACTTTCGTTTCATACAAAAATCATACAACTATGACTTGATTATAGTTATTTATTTTTATATATATATTTACCCCCTGTGTAAATATTGCTGGATTTCCTGATTCTAACATATCTTCTAATTCTTCATCTGTTGTAGTTTTACCAGCTGCAAGATGGAAATATCATGAAATTAGAAAACAATATCTTTTATCTGGTTAAATAGGATTTGAAATAGGTGTTTTAGTTTGAGACAACATTTGAATACTAAACAAATAAGAAAGAAAAAAATATAGGTTCATGTGCTTATTTTAGAGCTATTAGGTCTTGAAAATTTGCAGGAAATGGGTTTTCTCTGGATTTTTCATTGTCTTTGAATTGGCAACTTCAGTCTCTCAAAAATGTATGACAAAATAAAAAGGATTTCATAAGATTTTGTCAAATACCATTTTAAGGTATATATGATTGAATTATAAAAGAAAAAGTGGGGGTTCATGGGCAAAACATTTTATGTTTAAGAAATGGATAAAACCAGAGTTTTCCGAAAATCTGACAAAAAGACCAAAACATGACCAGCGAGCATCCTTAAATGGAAAAATTAACTTTGTAAAAAACCTTCTGATATGTAATGATATTTTATTATACAAATTTCTGTTTACATATATTATTAAAAAAAATTATTGTTATGGGAATATAAATCGGGGGTGTAAGATTTAAAAACTTTTTTATACTTTATTTGTTCCACAAAGATACAAATCCATTAAATCTGACCTAAAAATGATCTATGAGAAATACAACATTGTATTCATTCTATGAAAATTAGGTTTATATATGTTTATTTGTTCCGGAACACGGTGACCTACTTTTTAATTTCACTTTTGCAGTTTCTACTTTATTGATATTTTGATTCCTTGGAAATTGAATACAAGGTCACAAAATGTTAATTGACCCTAATGTTAAATTCTCCTCATGAGATTTTGAACCCTATGGTGTCATATAGTATTTGAACCCTAGGTCAAATTTTGAACCCATTTGACACTGACGACTGATATCATAGGAACACTAAACTGCATTTTGAAAAAGGGAAGTTCCAATGATCATTTCCATGGAGTTTAGTTCAATGGTTTCTGAAAAGTTATTTTTTATCCGATTTGAACTAAAATTTCTGTTTCTGATAAAGATGGCTGGCAGCATCAGTAAACATAACTATTAAAGTTCATTCTAATTTAATTAAAATTCTTACATTAATTCATCATGTCTTTTGATTTTTGACTTAATATTTATAAAAAAAAAAACCCTGAATTTCATATATTAAGCTGTAGTCATGACTTCTATGTAATCTCGCATGAAATCCTTTCCTTAATAAATCAAATTTAGAGAAAACTACTTCCCTCAGTTACTGTACAAGGAATCATATCATCCTGACAACTTGTAATCAATCATAACTGATAATAAAAACAAGGGGTCAAACACTGACCTCAGAGATACTGATGCCAATCAAATATTGGAAACTATATACCTATCTTCTTATCATTACAAATGTATTCAATAATGCTTTGAATGATTTGTTCATTTTGTGTTTTTTTTTTAATTCTGTCGACAGAGTTATTAGCATTGGTTCAACAGATTTTAGTAGCATTCTAAATAGCAAATTTTTGTCAGTAAGAGCTCTTATATATAATTATCATTCACAAAGATTTTCATAACATTATAAAAAGCAAAATCTTAATATTCATTTCTTGCCTTTATGTTTCATGTGATTAAGATTATTTTGATAAATTTTGAAATAACTGTGTGCATTTATTTGTGTAAATCTTAGTAAATCAACAATGTGAGAGCAATGAAATTCATACATAAATTGTAATAGAATGTATCAAAAAATTTATAATAATGCAAGTTTTAATTATTGTGATGCTCATCATGTCCCATTATTGGTAGTAATAAAGAAAATTCTTTTGTTACCAATTTTGATGCAAAAGATGTGCACACTGCATCGATTTACGACTCTATCAGGCGTAAAATGTTGAAAACCAAAACAAAAATCCAAAAGGTTGAAGAGAAAATTCAAAAATGTTGAAATAATTTCTGAATTTATAGTGACACAGTTACTTCCCATAATGGTTTTACATAGTGCTTATATCTGGCAAGTGTTATTTTTTTTACTGAACAACAGGAAAATATCTATATTAAATAAAATTTCTTGATATAAGCATTTCATCAAAGCAATATCTGGATAGAATTTTCTCTGTTAATCATAATATAGTGAAGTCTGATTGTTAGCATTTGAATAATTTAAGTACCTCTAAGTACTTTTTTTAAAATCCTTAGTTTTTTAGAACGTTGATTTCCAAACTACCCTGAAACTCTATAATTGACTGGAACATGTATACTAGAACGACTGAAGTTCTACTTCATTGCTTTTTTTCTTTCTTTTTTTTTTTTTTGATTGTTGATTATAAGACAATCTATTTCTTTTTATATCAACTTAAATGAAATGAATTTAATCTTTCTCATTACATTTTTTCAAACAGTGAACCTGAACTTACTAATTTCTAACTGTCTTTGAATTCTGCCTTTACATCTTTCTCGGTAATCTATTTGACAGGAATTGTAATCATTCATAACCTCTACAAACTTCCGTGAGAGGGTTGCATGCTGAAAAGTAAGAAAAGTATATGGTTGTCTATTAATTTCCTTTTAAATAGTACTAGTAGTTAAAAATGATTTATATTTTAGGGATTTCAAGATGTCATGTAGGTTTAGGGATAAAAAAATCAAACTAAAGCCAATATGATGTATTTAGAATTTTGAAATATCAAGACTATGGTCAACTGTAAAATAATGTTACCAAAAACACAAGCATAAAATGGAGGTTAGATGGCCTAAAACATCTACAGCTAATAAGTAAGTTTTTACACATGTATTATGGACAACACAAAAAATACCCCAGCCATGAGCTAAGATTGTAAATTCAAAACTCTGTATAAAGGGCATTTATTTTCATTTCCTTTAGGCACCCTTTTTATACACAAGGTTGACTGCTGCTGCATTCTGTCTAAATCTTCTATTAATTTGCTATTTTTGATGAGCACATTGACACATACAACACTTCTTTAAGGTAAGATGTAAAACTAATTATTTGCTACATGTATTATGGATGAAAGAATTTGCAAGAAAACTCAGAAATCATCATGCAGCTATTTAGAATGTCATTTTTAACCTCATAACAGAATTTTATGTTATCCAATTTCTGCGAGGCAGATTACTGTATTTAACAATACATTATAACGATTTTAAAAACTTTTTGTTGTGTAAAATGACATAAATTCAGCAAAATATTTGTATATGTAAAAATGTATCTATTTTGTAATGATAGGTGAGGTTTTTTTGTATATTTACTAGCACAAGAGACAGATCTGTGCTAACAATAGGTTTATTTTTCAACAAGGAATTTACAAATTGAGTATAGAGAATCTGATGATGTTTGACACTTTTTCATTGACCTAAAATAATCAATCAAACATGTAAACTATTATTTATAATAGCTCCAGGAACATAACTGCAACATAATATAATTCAAACCACCGAGTTGAATTTATTTTATAGGACTCAAAATGTACAATATTTGAAATTGGAAAATGTGTCTGTTAATCTGATCTTGTCCAGAATGAGCATGCAATGCTGGTCAATGGAGGTCAGGCATATTTCAGCAATCAACTGATCTGTATCAAATTAGTTAAAAAATATGTTTTTCCATGAATCTATCACAGCATAATAAATTTGTGAACATTCTGAACAAAAAACAAAAAGCAAACAAGATTCTTGTGCTTCCTAGTATCCAATCTTGGACTTCATTTTTTGATTTGATATACAACTGTCCAACTGATCCTGTAAATTCAGAAATCAGGCCATATTATGTATTCATTTATTTTCATCTAAAGCCTAACCCTGACTTACTCTGCATTTCATTTCATTATTTACTTCAGATTTCAACTTGTCATGGCCTTAATGTAAATTATGCAAATGAATTCAGGTAGCAATATCTAAAATTCATGTTTAATCAAAATATCTTCTCATGCATATTCTGTTATTGTTTAGATGTTTTTTACTCCAGTCAAAACTTAGAACAAAAAAAATGTGCATTATTTTCCAAATTAAAAGTGTGAAGTCAAATATAGAAAACTCAAAACCGGTGTAGGTGACCCTAAAACAATGCATTAATGTACAGCATTTATTATGAACAAAATAAAACACAAAATAGTGTAATTGAATTGAACGTCCAGATATTAAACCATAATTCACTTATAGTACAATATTGGTTTATACAATGTGACAGCGTTACTAAATGTTCATCTCCTCAATAATTCAACCAATATAGTACAATTTTTCTATAATTAAATCAGGAACAATTTTCCATTTAATGAAGCAATAGGGACCTACGGCATACAAGAGAAAATTCTGATCAATTTTGAACAATAAAAGATATGTTACAAACAGTGATAAATCAGATATCCAATACAGAACACAGAATATCCTATAAGATTGATCTGGTCATGAAAACGGTTGAGTCATCAAAATTTTCAATTATCAATATTTTGTTACTTCTGACAACTATAGATCTGTTTGTATACAATTGCTGTATTTATTCATCCAAAAAAGTATCCTGTTTCCTAGGTTATTCAATAATTCACACTATTACATGGATTTGTTATAGACAACAAGGAAAGAACAGTGCAAGGGTTTTTACTGCTATCAGACCAATTCTACTTATATTAATTTGTTTTTCTTTTCAGTAAATCATTGGATATCTAAATACACACAGGTATTAATGCTATTAATAAAAGTATGTACATGTAGAATAAAGTTGAAAATCATGATGGAGATTTCCTGTAACTTCTGCCAATAACACTACACTGACATATAGACAGGTGACCTTCAGCTGTTACTGTAACTTAATTAACTGGACAGTAAAAACATTATTTACTGACACCTGTTGTTATTAGGGGCAGATTGCTACAACGGGAATTGAATGTATTATTCACAGATATTGACAAATAAAATCAGGGAAAAGCATTCCTGTGATCTTTATTCTTATTATAAGTTTGATCCAATCTCTTAAAAAATACACCATAAAGGAACGGCATACAGGGCCCAGTTCTTAACACAATTTCCTACATACATTTGTTACTTCAACACTGGAAAAAAAACCCTCTTGCCCCACTTAATGTCACACTCTAGCACTAGTTTGAGCAGTGAATTTTGAGAAGAGTAAATAAAGTGCAAACTAATATCTTGAAACAAAGACATTACATATACTCTGAGATAAATGAGTTTAAGATGGCTAGAGTTACCTACTGCTTTAAAAACAAGTTAACACTATCTGTTGAAGCAGACACATTGCAAACAATTAAAATGTGCTATAATTATGATTTAAGGCAAAACAACCTAGATTAATATCATGTTTTCACTGATGTCCAAGCCATCATTAAATGATATTCAACTTATTTAACACCAAACTTTTTTCTGTCATCAAACTGTTATATAAATTGATTACTTTTAAAATTATTCATAAATAAATTGGGATATTTTAGTGGTTTTTGCTAATAACATTGGTGTTATATTTTTGTGTATTAAAATTTGGCACAGTTTGGCTTTAAACAAAATCAATATAAATTGAGGCATTGCAACTATAATCAATGTTAATAACTTTTCAAGATTAAAAGATTTTAAAATTATCTTGGAAATTTATTTTTGGGATTTGTTTTATTTTGGTGTGTTTAATTTTGGAAAATTTGCAAAATAACCCAAAATATAACCACAGCCAAAATATCCCAATTTACTATAAGGAAACATGAGCAAAAAATCAAAATTCAGACTGTTTCCTCTAATGACAAGACAAAGTGACTTTCAAAGGCAATAAAATACATTGAAGGATTTTACCATTCTTTCTGAGCTGCCTGTGGTAAAATTATAATATGTTACATTTTATTTCAACTGGTTCAGTAAATTTCCAACAACTAGGAAAGAATTTTGTTTGGCCTTAATATAATTCATGACTTGAAGAGTTACCATTTCAGTCCGACTGATAAAATGTTACTGTGAATTATCTATTCTATGCTGTTATCAAATAATAGATGAAATGTTTTCCTTGACAATTATGTAAGAATCAATAAAAATCTATACCGTTTAAAAAAGAGGGCTATTAAACAGACTGCTGCGACAAACAAACAAACCAGTTACATCTCTATAAAAGTATTGAAAAACTGTAACAAGCTGAAATCAATGAAATGGGTAGGAGGACAATTGAGAAATCAGTATGTATAGTCCTTACATCTATCGTGTGTACAAATGACCTTTCTATTTCTAATGCTAATCTTTTCTGTCATTAAATTCTTATACAAATTTTTTTTTTTTTTTCAGAAAGAAACAGGAGAGAAAAATTAAATGTGGGTCTTGTCCATTAGTGAAAAGACTGACTGACTTTAATATCCTTATAAATTAACTATTTCAAAGTGTTCAACTCTTTGGAACCAGTAATCAATACCCACACCTATTTGCAGAAGAAACAGATCTCTAAATAAGCACTCCTAAAGAGGTTTCTTTATGAGCAATGGAGATTATCAAAGTTCTTAAACTTTTTGTCTCGCTTGGATCTTTACTGACCCCCCAAACATTTTAAAGGTCTTCATTGGTAAGTTCAGAAATTTGTATGATGTTTTAAGAATTGATAATAATAAAATGTGACAAGATAGATCTATATCACAATAATTAAAACCCACATTCTGACTTTTACTAATAAATTCCATAACTAAAGTAATTTTTAATCTCTAAATATTGTCTCTCTTTAGACAAAGACTTGCATTAATAAATGCATGCAAAAAACGTCTGAATTGAAAGTATTCTGCAAAATTTTCTTTTAAGCCAATCTGTTCCAGCAATGCTTTACAACTTGCCAACAATATGCTCCTCAAACTGTATTTCTGTTGACACTTTGCATACACCACTGAACTTCAATCAACAAAGTTACTAGATATTATACGCTGCACTTTCCTTCAATCAAGTTAATGTATGGCCATTATATAGATTTTCTACCCTATAATTCATGACCGTAAATCGTTTTATCTGATAAATATTATCCCCCAGAGTCTACACATGTCTACAAATATAACAATGGTAGGACAGCTCACAGAGAC
Source organism: Mytilisepta virgata (assembly GCA_028015205.1). Lineage (NCBI taxonomy): Eukaryota > Metazoa > Mollusca > Bivalvia > Mytilida > Mytilidae > Mytilisepta > Mytilisepta virgata. The sequence continues at coordinate 12,946,351 of CM051520.1, forward strand.
TGGTTACCAATGTAACTAAAAGCAATAAACCTAATGAGAAGTAGAGAAAGACACAGAATCATCCAGGGAATATGATATCTTATGCCAAGACAAATTGTTCAATGTCCTCAAGTTACAACCTATACAGGACAACTTATTGGAAAATGGCCAATTTAGGGTAGACATGATACTTATGTGAGAAACAAACAATTTGTATGTTTTTCACACCTCTGTGTGATGTTGAATATGAACAGCTCAAGAATTAAATTATGAGATATATTACTAAAACCTTCTATAAATAGTATCTGGAAGTTATTACAACTTATATTTGTATTTATCATACCCAAGATATCCAATATATGTAAAAAGTCAATATCAGAACCTCTTTGACTACCTATGATTGAAAACATACTTTAAATCTGCAGAATCTTAAGGTGTTGAAAAAAGTTACCTAAATTTGACTTATTAATCCCAGTACTATTCAATAATGGCAAGGATGTCATGGTTACTAATGTGTTTTATAGTGGCAAATCTTACATTAATTTCATTTTTTAATCTTCCAATGTTTTCAGAATCAGTCACACATGAGCTTACAGCCTCGTTTTTTTTTTCACTTTACGCTAAAATAGAAATACTATGACTTTATTGTCTGATGTTAACTATATTGGCCCTGATATTGATCTTTGGGTTTCACTATTAGCCCCTCTGGCAAAGGACCTCAAATTAGGTTTTTTTAAATACCCAACCAATACAAAAATCTTGGTCAAATATTTTTGAAATGTGGTTCCATTTTCTTCCACATAAAGTCCAATTATAAAAATGTTTTCAATTAATACATATCTGTATGTATCTGATACAATTTTAGTATATATACCTGTGTTTTACGTATTCGTAAATCTGCCGATGATTTATTGGAATGTTCTTCTTGCTCTATATTTTGTTCTATGACTGAAAAAAAAAATCATAAAAAATTGTAATTTACATAAAAGGAAAACAATCTTTAAATACTGACACAAATAATACAGATCAGGCCAAGTCAACTTTCACTTCCTTTGTAGATTGTAATATTTCAGAGGACTTACAAATGCTGTGGAAAGGAGATGGTATGATTTCAATCGTTATTTGGTCCCATCAAACATGAAAAATTAAAATTAAAATTTCAGATTCTATTTTGCATTTTTTTTTATCTTATAATGATCAAACTTTCAAAATCAATCAATCATTGGAAAACATTCCTTCCCATAATGCAAAAGGGACCTCATGAACATCTGCTAAATCAAGTATTTGAAGAAAATTGAGTGTTTTCAAAGCAGATTTTGGTCAAAACAATTATGAGCAACAGTCTTCCCCCAAATTTTTTTTAATATAATGTTTGTCTTACATAAAGACATATTTCAGTGAAATATCTTTTTAAACAAGGCTGTTGCTCATATAGAAATTTTGTGTTTTTCATTGATTTCTTCAAAATTAACCATCTTTGACAGCATAATGCCACTATTACAGAAATTTGTTGTTGAAAAAAAAACATGTTCCTTAAAATGCAGCATTTTAAGTGTAACTAATGATAGCTGGGAGTAAGTATTTCATTACTTTATAATTTTGGAATTCAAGGGGCCAAATCAGACCAAATCATACCATGTCCTTTTTAACATTCCTACTATACAAGACATATGGTGATGTTTCAGTTGGCATTCTTACATCTTTCATTGCCAAATAGTGAAAGTCTAGGGATATGAAAATATTCTTTCCGTCTTCCCATTATCTGTTTTGCTCTTTAGTGTCAGACTTTCTACACCCAGGATCATAGCTGATATTGAATATATTTTTGCTGAATTACAGCACAAACTTAAACTATAAGTATTGTGGGCAGGCTGATCATTTCCAATTTATTGTGTCTGTTTGTTGCTGTATTAGAAACTTTTTGCTTTATTGTGATTTTATTTCTTATTATTCAATGCATTTACACAAATTACTATGACTTTACTAGGTTAAATATAGATATTAATGTGAAAAGGATAGAAAGAATGAATCAGGCAAACAATGTAAAACATCATTCCTCTATTATATTACATTAAAATCTAAAGAGTTCAACAGAGAGGAACCAACAAACCAACCAAGTGCTATATATCCTCACTGTGTACATCAAAAATAAGATCAGAGGAAAAAGTTAACATAAGACCAAACATGATTCCTACAATGTTATTATTAGCTATTGTGGTACTGTAATTGACAATATATTGACTGTTAAAATGTCACCTGATTGACACTTTACAATCAATACACAATCAATACACAGCTTGTGATAAAGTATCATTATGAAAAATTCTTTCACTGGATAAAATAGAGACCTTGAAAGAAATGTATTATTCTTTTGAAAATTTAATAAAGGCATCTGTTTTTTTTCTAATCAGAATATAAATAACAAAATCAGAACCTCAACAAAAGCTAAAAAATAAAGTGGGGCCTTTTCAATTTTTGCAACAATTGTAATACAGCCTTCTTGGAGTACATGATTCTTGTTAAAACTAAACACCTGACAATCCTATTTAACAGTTTTTTTCATTATTATTAAACCAAAGGTAAAATAATATGGATATTATTCAATGTAAAGTGAGTTACTAATAATGCAAAGCTTGGAATACATCATTTATTGTAATAAAATAACAATATGCAGAACTAAAACTTAACCAAAAACACTCCATAATATCATTGTATGAGGGTATAGATCAAATTAACTGGAATATTTCTCCATATATTGTTATAACCATGTTCTACATAAAATCATTAGACAGAACAAGGATATATAAAATTAAAATAATGGTACATGTATGTCACCTTTTTCATCAAACTCACCTTTTAATTTTCCCCTGACTTTATTTGCTGTTTTCTTTATATCTGACATAAGTTCTTCTAACTCTTCTTTCATTTCTGAAATAAAACACATAAGAAAATGAAAGCCATTCCATACAGAATATGTGTCGATGAAATGAAATATTATTGCGAAAATATCAAAATTTCTATCCATGCAAACATAAATTTATATTATTCTTTGGAAGTTTTAAAAACTGCATCAAATAAAAATTGTTTCATCAAAAACAAGATCTGAGCCAGAGATATTTCGGTATATATAGTTGTATTTTTGTAAGGTCCTTTGAGCAATTAATTCTTACTTATAATTGTGACTCACACACATTTTTGCAGATTTAAGACATTTTTATTGAAATAGCATAAGTAACTACAACTAAGCCAAAGAAACATATATATTAAACACTTTTGACTGATGTTACTGTATGTAACTGTCTCCAAATAAAATTTTGAAATGAACAAAAATACTATAATCTATATAGTGGGATATTATCATTCTTCCTTTTTACATGGAATTCAAGAAAAAGTCAGATGGTTTCCATTTTTTGGGTGATTGTTTCAGTTTTTAAAATTTTTTTGGTTTTGGGCACAATTCATTAGTACTTATTTGACAAGACATTCAGACTTGTATTTTGTTCACCAAATTTGTTTTCACAGAATATGTATTCATACCATTGACTTAGTAACTCTGGGTATTCCTTCAAAGGATATCACAAGCTTGATACTAGCATGAAATTTACAATTGTTAAATTTTGTGGAAACTGAGGATTATCTCCCTTGTGCTTACATGTAGCTCTGTCCTTTGATGGTTTTGGCTCTTACCCTTTTGGTAAATATGGCATTCGGACTGAGCTTTCATTTCTGGCCTTGAACACAACTGATTAGTTATAATTTAAAGAAATATCTTGTTTGCGCATAAATTCATATGTTGTATGAATCCGAAATTTCAGATTACGATAGAATCATTTTGATTCATTACAGGTCATTAACATAGAATTAATTATCCATCAATTCTGTACAGTTTAGTATATGGTCCAATTCCACCAAGTCTGTTATTATGATCATTTATTAATGTTGATAAATGATCAAATGATCATGTAAAAATCCTCCAGGGGGAGAATCCTGACTTATATAACATAAGCACTCATTAAACCTGAAACATCTGTATAATCTGTCTATAAATATGATACATGTATATAGGCCTTGTAGATTTATCATACTTCCTATTGCATTCTCATTACAGATGTATTTGGTCTACTAGTGAATTAATGATATGAAGTTGTCTTTGTGTACTGAACACTGATTTTTACTTGAAGATTATGCATGTAAAATGATTTTCAAATTTTTATTATCAGCTATAATGTAGATGTATTATTCACTCAAAAATATTGTGACCAAATTTTTTTTTTTTCACAAATTCTGTTTTTACCCTAACTGATCCATGTCTCCTTTTCACCTTACATAAATGTACATGATTAATGAAGAGAGACTGAGTAATTACTGAGCACCAGACAGAAAGTACATAACACCAGTGAGGAGGATGGATACCTGTCACAATAATACATGTACATTACGTGTATTTACTGAATCTTGCCTTTAGTCTAGTTATATTAATGACACCAGATCTAAATATGTTTTCACTAAATAATTATATGCCTCTGTTACCATAACTGTAAATTACGATGCATAATTTTTTTAACAACCAAATGAAACTGAAATCCTTGATAGCAAAGAACACAAATATTATATGATCACTTAACACCTATAAAATACATTGTAGCTTCACTCTTTCACAAAATATCACAGAATTGAACACACAATGACTGTAAAATGAGAAACATCAATCATTTACCTTCCATAACCACATTTCTACAGGGAAAATAATATAGTCTCCCTTTTGAGTTTTAACTTGACTCAAGGATTAATGGTAGACTATTTCAGTTATCTCCCTTTATCAACTCAGTTAAGGGAGGTAACTGACATTGTTTCTCATATCACGTATAAGGTATACTTTGGTACTGGTACGTTGACCATAAGATGAACTATACATAACACACAGAATGTTATTTAAGTTTGGAGGAAAGAAATTAAAATACATTACTGAGCAGGGCAACTAATGAATAGATACAAATGAACAGGCAGCTGATTGAGAACAATATCAAAATGTTAGACTGCAAGTTGAAACATGTTTTGGACCAATAAAAATAAGAAACAAAGTGTTTCATGGTATATCATAGGAATTGGATGGTTTTTATAGGCATTTGGTGGTGTTCAGTGATAAAAAGAGTAAACATATAAATCATGTCTATCAAACTGAAAAAAATCTTGTGTTAGGGATAATTGGCCACTATTTAAGGAAAAATTGATCGACTGTATGTAAAACTAGCATGGGAACAGGAATGAGTACTTTTAAGTTTAAAGGTCATTTAAAAAATCCAATAAAATATAATATATGCCATATAATCCTATCTCTAAATACATGTTCTTCAGTACACCCCCAAGTTACGACTTTAATGATCCTCATCAAAGACTTCTCCAAAAGGCACCTTTATCTCCTGGTTAATTCTAATTTCACAGGAACATGGCTATAAATTTGCTTTCAATTAATTCAGACCATAGATAATTAAATGTTACCTCAGAAAATTTACACAGAACAAATTGATACAAAGCCATTACCCTTATCTTTTTTCAACAGAATCGCACTAATCAGTCAACATTTATATTGTTCCAATAAAAGATTTTCTAGAAAATATTACTACCTTCAAATGTTACAGTGTGTTGTGTCTTGTTGGTGTGTTTTTAGGGGGAAACACAGGCAATATTTTTTTGTTCTGGAAAATCTAATGATGGATGTTAATCATATGGATGGTTCGTGCATCCTGTTATATCAACGTAATACATGTAGATAACTTATATGTACATCTAGATGTTGTCTTGGGCCTAAATTATAAGGGACAAGGTATTACATTCCAAGATAAAAGGGAGATTTAGGTACACATAAAATTAATTTAACCTCACAACTGGTAAAGACAGACTATCCTAACTCTGTGTTATATTTAAGTTTGGATTTTGCCTTCTTTAATTTTGTACTGTAGTTTGTGTGAGGTGTAAAGTTGTTTATTTATTATATTTCACTGTTGGCCATTTCTGTTATTTCAATTATTTTTTTTAAAAATCTACAAAAAATCCAAAAATAAAAATAGTATTTCAAATAGACGTTTCTTTAAAAAATTATCAAATATCCCTTTAATATAATTGTACAAAATTTTCTCTGTTAAGGTTTTAAATAGGATGCATCTGCAAAGACAACATCCATATATCACCCTTTCTTGTAGCATTTGTACTTTGAAAATAATAGCAAAAACTGAAAATTTTTACTTTCAGTTAAACTCCTGTTTGGCCCTTCATCATAACTTGATAATAAAAATTCACTGGATCCACAAACATTCTCTATAACTTTCATTGTAGCGAGCGCAGCAAGCGCTATAGGAGCATAGCATTTTCTACATATGGGTCATTTAGAAAAATCTTTGTTGAACGGGGGCAGCCATATTGTGTTACATACTAAGGCTGGAAAAAGTTTCGTAAGCCAGAAACGAAAGTAAGGGAAATATCTTGCTTCAAATTATAATTTTAGAGTCAGAATCGTGATACCAGAAATGAGTTTCTGGGAAGGGCTATTGCTGTGCTCGGATCATTGGCCACACCAAAAGCATATTAGAAATCAATAAATATTTATGCTATCAATTTCATTGCAGTAATTAAATTTTATCACAATTCCTATGTGGGATATAAAACACTAGACTACTGAAAAGAGGATATATCAGGATTTCACATCTTACATTTGTAATCATGCATTCTATTTTCTGATTTAATTTCAGAGTTTAATGAAGGTTATACTTTAACTCTTAATTCACCAGGCTGCAATTTATACATGATAAAAGTAATACATATAATGGCACATGTCTATACATCTCAATAAAAGGGTAAGGCACCACCTCAATTAATAGGGTAAGATTAGGGCTCCTTGAACTACTATTACAGAACAAAAGAGAGCCCTGATAGAATTTTTCTTTTTTAGTATGTCTTCACATCAAGATTACTTAAATTGACGGTTTGATCCATAAAATTTCAGCTTTGGAATGTAAAATGCTCTTCACTGAATGTTTGTAGCCTGTTATCATGACTCTAGCTATATTGATTAGTTTGCAGTTCTATTAAACACACTGTAACTGGTGAAATGTCAATCCCTACTTAATCACTGACTGTAAACAGTATCTTATAAAACTACAATTCTCATTCAATAAAACTACCATGAATGAAAAATTAGACTATTATTCAGTTTATCAATGGAGTTATGCATTTTTTCCTAAAGCTAGTGAGACATACTGTTTTTACTTTGTATTGTTGGATGAACAAATCGGAGTAGAAGAATACCTCCTCCAACAAAGAATACCCAATAACCAAAATTTAGGCAGAACCTCCCAAATGTCAGAATGGCTGCCTTAGGTTTTGCCCTTTATGGTTGGCTTCAATTTCCAAAATGTCATGTTCAAATCCATATAATTCATCAATTGTATGCTTTATACTCAGGTCATCATGTCAATAGTTTACACCTCACTACTGCTTTGTGAAAAATACAAAGGGGTTATTACTGGACCACAAATATAATATCCTGAAAACAATAAATTTTTGCCTAAAAATAAAAACGAATTCACAAGAAAACTGAAACAAAACAATAATCAATAGACAAGAAGTATGCTCCTGCCCGTACTTGATAATTATGGACAAAGTTGTTTTGCTAGGAGTGATGTTTTTTAAATGAAATGTGTCTGAAAGACACAAATGATGCCCCCAAACTGACCATAAGAAATGATAAACAATGCAGCTAGTACGAAAAATACAACTAAGTCCAACCACCTGTCATTTTGAGAATATTTGAAAAAAATCAAAATCCTGTGGATAAGCACACCTCCATTATGTGTACAAGCATCCACAAAATATTAAAGCTGTAGCTCTAAAACTGTAGGCGGAGTTACCCGGACAAACCATGTTCCCATTATGCAGCTAGTACAAAAACTAGAGGCTCTCAAGAGCCTGTATCGCTCACCTAGATTTAACTTTTCACCTTGAGCAGACCTAAAAATTTAAATGTTGCAGTCAATTTGGCTGGTTTTTCTATAGGATTCTATGTTAAACTAATTCCAGCTGTGGCAGTCATCTTGGTTGACTGTTCATGTCATTAGATAAATTTCTAAAAGAGAACAATCTAAGGACCATTTCTGCTAAGTCTTGTTCCAACTGGCTAAGCAGTTTCAGACAAAAAGATTTTTAAATGAATTTTCCTATAGGGTCCAATATTAAACACAGTTCGGTGTGGCAGCCATCTTGGTTGACAATCCGGGTGATCGGACACATTTCTGAAAGAGGACCCCCTAAGGACCAATGCTGCCAAGTCTGGCTCCAATATGTCAAGTGGTTTCAGACAAGAAGATTTTTCAATGAATTTTTCCATAGAGCCCTATGTTAAACTAAGATCGGGTGTGGCGGCCATCTTGGTTGACAGTCTGGGTCATCCCACAAAATTCCGAAAGAGGACAATTTAAGGACCATTGCTACCAAGTCTAATTCTAATTGGCTTAGTGGTTCCAGACGAGAAGATTTTTGAGTGAATTTCCCATATGGTCCTATGTAAAACTAAGTTCTGCTGTGGCGGCCATCTTTGTTCAGTCCACGAAATCAGACACATTTCTGAAAAAAGGGCCTATTAAGGACCAATGCTGCCAAGTCCTGCTCCAATATGTCAAGTGGTTTCAGACAAGAAGATTTTTCAATGAATTTTCCTATAGGGCCCTATGTTAAACTAAGTTCGGTTGTGGTGGCCATCTTGGTTGACAGTCCGGGTCATCGGACACACCTCTGTAAGAGGACCATCTAAGGACCATTACTGCCAAGTCTGGTTCCAATTGTCCAAGTGGTTTAAGACAAGAAGATTTTTCAATGAATTTTCCCATACGGCCCTATGTTAAACTAAGTTCGGCTGTGGCGGCCATCTCAGGTCAGGTGGGCTAAAAATGATTAAGTCAAACTACCTGTCATTTTGGGAATATTTGAAAAAATTCAAAATCCTCACAACATGCACACCTCCATTATGTGTATAAACATCCTACAAAATATTAAAGCTGTATCTCCAAAAATGTAGGTGGAGATAGCCAGACAAACCATGTACATGTATCTATATCCGGACAGACGAACGGATGGACAAACGGAAGGACAAGAGTAAATTAATGACCCCCGGCTGTTTGTTGCGGAGGCATTAAAAGTTTCAATAGATCTTTCATTTTTAGGGTAATCTGCAGAAGGCAAAGCCCTCATTATTATTATGTAAATCATCAATCATATCCAATAAATATCAAATAAATTGCTTCGCTGAGCGCAGCTGGATACGACCGCAGAGCTCCAACCCTGAACAATTGGGGAAAAAATGGACACAATATTCGCACTTGATACAGGTCTGAATTTGGATTGTAATTAAATATTTGACACATAATAGGTTTCTGACACAGAATAACTGTAATCAAAGAACTTAGAATTGGTCATATGATTTGAATTTATATTCAATTATTTGCTTTTTGTGCAATACAATATGCTAGGGCGAACTGCCCCCCCTCCCCCCGAAAAAAAAAAAATTTACCCCTTTTTTTGCTTTAGTGCAATACACTGTGAAGTTGCACATTGACTCCCCCCCCCCAAAAAAAAAAACAATAAAAATTATTGTAACTACCCCCCCCCCCCCCTTTTTTTGCTAAAAAAAAATTTGAAATTTTCTTTTTAATTTCTGAAATCTGAAATGAGAAAAAAATTGCCCCCCCCCCATTTCTCATTTACCCCCCTAAATTTTGTTTTCACCCCCCCCCCCCCATTTCTTTATACATAATTTACGACTTGTAAGGGAGGTAATCGAATCATACACAACATTTTATTTTGAAATGTGTTTGGACTACCTCCCTTACACCAAGATAATAACCAAAAATGCTTATTGGGCCCTTTTTTTGGCCCCTAATTCTTAAACTGTTGGGACCAAAACTCCCAAAATCAATCCCAACCTTCCTTTTGTGGTCATAAACCTTGTGTTTAAATTTCATAGATTTCTATTAACTTATACTAAAGTTATAGTGCGAAAACCAAATGTCTTCGGCGACGCCAACGTCATACCAATATACGACCGCAAAAATTTTGCAGTCGTATAAAAATTACTACTGTTTCTATGATTTACATATATGTCAAAATCGATTCATTTCAAACTTAAAGTGACCTCAAATTTTTTACCAGTTATTAAAATTTCCAGAATTCATATTGAGTACCGGTATGCACCTAAAAATTAGCAGCTATTCATACATTTCTAGGATCATCTTGATCTTAGAAAATGTTTGAGTTTCGTTCCTCGGCAAAGAGGTTAATGTGACTTTAAGAAAATAAGTAAGAAATAAACAACTCCCGTGTTTGAATTTTTGTAAGGTAATTATCGGTGGATTTTGTGTTCAGGTTTCACCCACCATATTCTTTCTTATCCCGTATTATATTACCAGAGAAACAAACTAACAGCAATACTGCTGTCCTATGGCAGAATGCAATTTTTCTTAAATTTAAATTCCATCTATACACTAAGTTTTAAAGATTCAAAATTCACAAATGGTGTACATGTACATATACATGCTTGTTAAGGTTTAAGGTTACAACTTCATAAAAACGTTTCAAAGATTGTAATTATGATAATAAAATTGTTAGTCAATGGGCTTCTAAAGTTGAGCCTGTTTTGTACCCAATTTTTACTCTATTTCATTACGGTAAATTTGGAAATTTTTGCATGCACTTATTATTGCGATTCTTCTACTCCAGGCAAAATTGTGAGGTTTAATTATTGCGATCGCTGCCCGCAAGAAAACTAAAAAGTTTTATTATTGCGATCAGAGATCGGGTAAAAATTGAAGATGGAATTCGAAGTTTTATTAATGAAATGGTTTTAAAAATATTAGAATTCAAAATGTCATTTATATATAATAGGTGTCAAAACAATAACTATACAACTAAGTATCTACCATTTAACCTGTGTCCGGATGTCGGTAATCAATGTGTTAATTTAAACAAAAGGTGACATATCTAGAATAAATCGGACATGAAAATATGTATTAAAAATGCGAGTTTTTAATATTCCGATCCCAATCGATTACAATTTTCGCAATAATAAAAAAATCGCAATAATTTCCATATTTACAGTATATAAGATCACTCTTCAAGATATCCTGACCTTTAATACTGGATATATTTCTAAGCAATAAAAAATATGGTTTTTGCATTAAATGTCCTGAATTTGTCCATTACATCTATGGTGAGATATTTTCATAGATAATAATACACAAAGTAATTTAAAATATTTTGATTCTACTTACTATCGTCATTTTGGGGAGCAGACAAAATCATACTATGTTTTTTCTTTACATCTTCTACATTTGCTGATATCTTGTCTATCATCCCTCGGATCTCCTCCACCTACAAGTATTTTAACTCTATAATTCGAATAAGTTCTGGATAAACATTGAAGGCTTTGGGCCAAAGAGGGTACACATACATTGTAATACGGTATACATTGTATCTGATTTATACCATGACACTTTGCAAAGTATAAATGATATCTTCTGATAATTTTGGAAGATGGTTTTTCAGGACTTTCACATGATGCAATAATAAGGTACAATAAACACAGGCTGACATCTTAGTCACAGGATACATTTGTACATGTATCTAGTTACATTTTATGGCATCATGGTATAAATATGGATAGAAATCTCATTTCAAAATTATTCAAATTAAGCAGCAATACATTGTACTACTTTGACATGTATTGACCACTTCACTCCTATTGTGGATTCATATCTTATTTTGTTGGTGTTGAATATAAATTTAAATACTGTACAAACTACATGTACAATGTAATTTGTCCAGGAAACAGAATAGTAAGATGTATATGTACCAATCTTACACTCTGGGCCAAATTGCTCATATCAAAATGTGCTGCTAAAAAAATATTAAAACACTGACAATTTTTAATAGGACATGTACATGTACTGAATACTTAAAAGTTAGAACGTTAAAAAAAACAACACTAATATTCTAAAAAAAATCAAAGTTAATGACGTCTGGAACACAAAACCTGTGGTTCAATAAGCCCAGAACAAATTATATAAGTATTTCACTGTCCGTTTCTTGAAAGGTTGGGTAAATAGGGATGTACATAAAAGCAACTTTGTGCTTTAAAATACTTTTTCTTAAAACCTAAACATTTATAACCAGACATGTTCTGTGCATATACATGTAAATAGACCTGAAGTACATTACCAAATTATACTTGTATAAATGATATGCATACACTTGCTATAATCATGAAAAGTTTTCTTATCTCTACATACATGTATTTGTTTAACTGTAAAATAATCTGCCTAAATGTGCCCAAATGCAAAAACGTTAAGCTCCAAAATCTACCCATTTGCAATGCACATGTATATTTCTAGGAAAAAGTCTTCAACATAAATGAAAAGAACATATACACCCAAATGCAAAATAAGTAAGTTCCAAAATCCACCCATTTGCAATACAGCTGTGGATTTCTAGCAAAACAACCTCCACAAAAAAGCTCAAGCTTAAAGGTTAGGTCATTTGAGTTGGTGGAGGATTTTAGGACAAATAAACATATTTTATTTTTGGCACAAACTGGCATCAATATCATATTTGTAATTTTCTGTTTTTTTTTTCACATGAAGATTTGAATATTACCACTTTCAGGTATATATACACACCAAATTCCTATAGGTGATTTTTTTAAACGTAAATAAAAATTTGCCAAATTAATTTTAAAGCCTACTTTTATATAATTTTTTTTTATGTCTGATGAATAATGAAACTTTAAAGCAATGAATAATTTAATTGTTAAAAAATAAAACCACTTTTATGATTAGTTTGTGTCATGATTTATATCTAACAGAAATTTAACTTTAATATGGAAATAGACTACTTCCTGTGTACAATAGTGCATTGTATACATTTATAGAACATTATCTAATGTTGACTTAAAAATTCAATTAATACTACATGCATTTAATTAAGTTTAAAAAAATGTTGTGTGCATTGTTACTGTAAAATTTTCTTTCATCAACCTGTAAACAGTAAAGTACTGTAAATTCAGAATTATACTGATATAAAAGAACATATATTGACAAAAACTATTTCCTCATACATTTGTAGAACAAGTTCAAATTCTGCATTTAATTTGTCTTTGGGTAAATCGGGGTTGGATAATTGATTTGGATGTGTTTCTGTCCTGTTCACATTTTGGAAAAATAGGTACAATCTGAATACTATAGATAGAACAGGAATGCTTATTTTAAGACTGAATAATAGAACAATTGATTTGGGACTATAAATAGTCCAAGATATTTGATATTTTCTATGTACACTAAAATACTGTAACCAATATTCAAAATGTGCATGTTACTAGGGCATAAATCATTTGCATGTAAATTTTAGTCTGCAACATTAAACAGATTTGTAAGTCAAAAATGGCTTTATTCTGATAGCACATTTTTACATCTTGTTTATATACATACATGTGTTTGTGAAATCAGTCATGTAGTAATAGCTTTTATGCATCTCAGAAACGAAGAAATACAAAATATATGTAGAACTGAAATATATTTGAGCACATCAAACACTTGAACATACTCTCATATACAAACAATATCTCTCGAGGGGTTTATCCAGGGTTATTAATATTCGGAAATACATATCCCTTTTTTTGTCATTTAAAGAAAAGCTTTGTCAACAGGTAACCAAAATTACAGGAATAAGTTAACACTTTTGGGAATTCTGCATGATTTTGAAATAATTCCCACTCGGAAAGAGTCCCTTTATTGGACCCTGATGTATAGTTGAAAAATGCATGGGAACAATCTGAGGTATTTTACAGTACTTTAATAAGCATTTCGATAAGCATTCAAAAGTACTGAGGGGAAGACCCTCTGGTAGTGGGCAAATAGTATACATGTAAATCTACCCATCATCTGAGTACAATTAAAGAATATGTTAATTACTGTATAAATTCTTCACTCCTACACTTTCCAGGCATGTATTCCTCTTAACATTATGCTTTGCTGGAATGCAAAACCCCAGATTAACAAAAACTGGCATAGGAGTTACCAAGCAAAGTACCAGTTCTCAATATTACATCTGTAATGTGACAAAACAAGTGAGCTGATAATTAGTTTTTGGTACAACAAATTTGACCATTTGCATCTTACTTATGAATATTTTACAGAATTTTGTTTTATCCTTTCAAGTATATCAAGTGGGTTACCATGAATCTGTACTTGTTAAGAACTGGTCACTTGCTAGTGCATTTGTGGTGTTTCACCACAGGGTAGTGAAATGCGTCTAGTGTGACTGGGATCGAACTTTAGATCTACGGTCGCCGCTGGCTAGCCTACTTGTAGGTGAAAGGGAAAGTCGAGTGCGTAAATCTTTCCTTGTCAGTACAAAGCCTCTACACTACCAAGACCCCTTCAAATGCCTCCCCGTGGCAATGCACGTCAACTGAGGTCTTGTATCTCAGGCTGAATTTGAAGGGGATCTCGGAGCAGCAAGGGCCCCAGAGATGCAGTGTGTAGGCCCACCGGCGTGTGGATATGCCCTAGTACTCATCAACCTTGCCCCAGCTATGGGTTAAATGGCATCGCTGCCTTGTGATTGGATTCTTTAATCAAAGGCTATGGAAGTAAATCCAGACAGAAAATCCGGGTAGATGGAACTCGTCAGCAACAGCAATCGTCTAAGGGAAAACAACCCCTACAGAAAAATTGCTGGTCCTCCGAGCCCAGGGGGTTAAGCGTAGGGTTAATCACCCTATCTTGGAAAAAAACGCCGATTACAGAAACGATCACTAAAGCACGATCACTTGCTAGTAGTGTTACATGTACCCTGATAAGACAGTTGTCTTGGAAATTTGATCATCTGAACTAGAGCTTGTGAACACATCCTAAAATTAATGCATGCATTGATTTTCATTAAAATAAGTTTCTATTATCAACTGGAGCTCATAAGAGCAAGTATCGCTTACCTGGATTTAACTTGTACACCTTAAGCATGACTAAAAATATGATTGTAACAGTAATTTTGGCTGGTTTTCCCATAGGGTCCTAAGTTAAACAAAGTTCGGCTGTGGCAGTTATCTTGGTTGGCAGTCTAGGTCATCGGACACAAATCTGAAAGAGGACCATTAAAGAACAAAAGCTGCTAAGTCTGGTTTCAATTGCCCCGATGGTTTCAGACAATAAGATTTTTAAATGAATTTTCAAGTTGGGTCCTATGTAAAACTAATTTCAGCTGTAGCAGTCATCTTGGTTGACAGTCCAGGTTATCAGACACAATTCTTGTTTGGTGCCAATTGGCCCAGTGGTTTCCGAGAATAAGATCTCTTAAAGGAAAGTTTACGATGGACGTCGTCTTTAAAGGGCAAAAACTCCTATAACATGTACATGTATAAGGGGTCAATTAACAATTTTGGTCATGTTGACTTATTTGTAGATCTTACTTTGTTGAACATTTTTGCTCTTTACAGTTATCTTTATCTATAATAATATTCAAGAATCAAGATGATAATGATAATAACCTAAAACTGCAAAACTTCCAAAAATTAACAATTCAGGGGCAATAATCCAACAAAGGGTTGACCAATCCATCTGAAAATTTAGATCTTGACCTGATGAACATTTTTAACCCATGTCAGTTTAGCTCTAAATGCTTTAGGTTTTGAGATATAAGCCAAATACTGCAGTTTACCCCCTATGTTCTTTTTTTGACATGTCGCCATGTTGGTTGGTAGATATTCTAATGATGATTGTAGCCAAATTTGTTTCAATTTAGCCATGTAGTTTCAGAGGAGAAGATCTTAGTAAGAGTTAATGGACGACAGATGCCAAGTGATGAGAAAAGCTCACACGACCCTTTGCATGCTTTGGGTCAGGTGAGCTAAAAAGCATTTCATAATGAACATGCTCAATGAATAGAACATTACAATAAGATCATACCTGTTCAAAGAACATCTCCATGAAACCACCACTGTCAACATTAACAGCAACATCATCAGCTTCATCTTCATCACTCTGTGCCTATAAACATGACAAATAAAACATTAAAATCAATGTAAAGTTGCATTACAGGTACATTTGTATCTTCTTAATGTTACACTGTAACTAGACAATTTGTGTCTGTAAGACATGGATGCCCTGCCCTCCAGCAAACTGAATTCCAATCTATTATTTATGATTGGAAATTGTTTTGAGAATTATTTTAAAGATATCAAAGTTTCATAATATATCCTGCTTACATTATCATGATTATCTTTTACCCTATTAAAAATAATGAACCATGATACTAAATTCTGTTTCTGATCTGCTGGCATTTTGGACACAGCAATTACAATATTTAATTTGGAATATGTTATGTTTCTCTAAATATGATTCTACAACTGTATGCAAAAGAACTATTCCCAATTACTATGTCCTACAAGGAGCCTGATATGGGATACCTTGTTTTGAATTTCAATAAATAGATATCAGAACGAATTGCAATCTTCGTTGACCATTTGAAGACGGAACTAAAAGAAAGACTTTGAGACTCAAGACCACACCCAACAGCTCAGTATCTTTTGAGCCGCAAGCTTGATTCTCTTTCAGATGAAATGTGGGACTGGAATCAAAGCCACATGATTTACTCCCTCATCAACAAAACTGATGCCGAGCTTGACCTTGAGACATGCAGCTGAGAAATATAAAATGCAATCATCTATGTGAAGCACCTGATGAGTCATACATGCTTTATCCAAATTTATATACAATATTCCATGTCCTCTTGACCATGCCAGTATCGACAGCATCAGTTGAACAGTCATTTAGCAGTCTTTGTAGACTGAAAACTACTTACGAAATACTCTGATGGATGAACGCCTTACAGGACTTGCTCTTATGCATATACATCGTTACAAAGATATTGATGCTAGAAAGGTGCTACAAAAGTATGATGCGACTGGCCACAGATGCATTGCATTGGCATTTGACCGTGGAGAAGACAGTGAAAAAGAAAACAAGTGACATGCAGAAAATTGGTCTCAACTGCTTTTGTAAGAGCAAGTTTATGTGAATTATTAAAACGATACATCAAAATTGCTAAAAACAGAAATGCTCCTTTGTTAATGTCGAGACGTATACATACTATTTGAATGCTACGATCTTTTTTCTTTTTTAATAAAATATTTTAAATTTTTACCTGCATCGCAAATGGCAAAAGCAGGTCTAGGAACCTCTCCACCCCCTCCGTCCGTCTCACAAGACTTAGGATGTAGTTTATTTAATCTGTACTGACTTCAAAGTTTTCATTCCATTATTCAAAGTTTCAATTTGCACATTGATTGCACACACATCGCAAATGTGCACCTCCTATTTTAAAAGGAGTTGAGTCAAAATGTTTGCGACTCAGGTCTCAACCTGATTTTGGTCTTGTTCTTTTTGTTCATGCAAATTAAAATCTCCCTAAAGTTCCTTTAAAATCTCGAAGTTTGAAGGGTCACCCCATCCCCTAAACCAGCTAGGGATCCGTCCTCCATCAGCTGGGGCCTTAGTCGGCCAATACTTCTAAACCTCTTTTGTTAAGCCTAGTGCATATATTTTGAAAGATTTTAATGGTGCCCTTGTCATGTGATTCCCCCAGTGATCTTTATGACAATTCATGAGGTCAGGGGAGATTTTTTCCTGATATTATTTGTATTTTTCTACCAAATTTTCTCAACATTCATAGAAAATAGAAATATTGGCAATAATTTTCTTTTTCTAGTACCGAAATGTCTCAGTACCGAATTGTCTTTTTCAGCGGGTGCCGAAGTGTATTGATACCGTATTTTCACTGGTGACATGTCCAAAATAATTCACAAGATGAGGCTGTGCATACTGGCTTTGTTAAGATAAGCCAAAATATTTTACAAGATTAGGCTGAGCATACTGGCTGTGATCAGATTCTTATCACAGCCAGTATGTTCAGCCTTATCTTGTAAAATATTTCTAGCATGTCACCAGTGAAAATACAGTAATTTTTACGATATTGGAAACTAAAGGTAAAGTAATACTTTTAACTTTCATTTTCATGAAGTATATGAGAATTCATAAAAGGAGACTTGCAGTTTAAAATAAGACACACGGTAATGACAAAGTAGAAAACCGAACTCAATCGGCCTGCCAGTAGAATCTTACCGCTTTTAAAGCCGCAAGACGATCTTTAGTCATTATTCACCCTTATTTCTTTTGTTACTGAATAAACTCATTCGGTTTGCTTCCGCGTTAGTTTGTTGTGTTACATGTTACTCCTAAATTCCGATGATACACAATTAATCAATACAATTTTAATATCGTCTACCATCATAACACAGGCGATTGCGCAAGTGCGATGCGGTGTTTCCTTCTTCCGGATTTACCGCAGTAAATGAATTATCTCTTTTTGAGAAATAAATTTATTTTTGTTCGATATTAAATATTGAAGCAATAAAAGGAAAACACTGTATATTTGTAAGCTTTACTTTTAGCAATTGTCGTAAAAGGGTTCCTGTTATTACCCGCCAAAACCAGTTTAAACTACCTTCCGGAAAAGTCAGTTGCGCCATTTTACTGACATTGGTGAAGAAAAAGATAATCGTGCATCATCACGAAATCATCTAAGGTATATTTGGGCAAAATTGTCAGTATTTTAATTTAAGAATGTGAAATTTAGATTTTCCATAGCTTTTTGAATATTTCTGTGACAAAAAGTTACTAAATTATGAAGCCTTTTGAGGACTTTATTTTCTCTTTCACATATTTAATTTTACACTTAGCTGAAAACAGTGAAGATTTTTCAACAGAATAAATATTAGATTTGACACAATTGATAAACAACGTAGAGAAATAGAATTTATTGACTGACTAAAGAAATAAATGGGAGGAAAGAAGGATAAGGAGTGTCCTCCAAATTTTTTGCTTTTATGTAAGAAGGGAAGAAAATACTTGAATTATACTCTGTTCCCACTGTATTGCGCTACCAAAGTAATTTTGAAGCATCTTGAAAAAATAAGTACTGCGATACAGTGAGACCCAAGTATACAGTAAGTAGTAGTAGGTTAACAATGGGGAAAGAATTCAAATTTCATGTTTATATCTATAGAATTGGTAATGCCAATTTTGAAAAATTTTCCATTGTGTGGTAACCCAGTGATGTAATGCTGGAGCTGAGGTTAAAAGACAGTACAATGTAGGTAGTAATTATGTCCTGGAATTGTATACCAATTTTATTAAAATTCTTAAAAATGTATTTGTATGGCCAGTTCATACTGGTTTGGTGTGGATTTTTGGTGTCTTACACAATAAGGTGAAATGTTCATAGATATTATAATAATTACAATTTTGACTGAGAGTAAAGCATAGCATAGGAAGTATTTGTAGAGTACTTCATAAGTAAATATATTTATTTATAGAGCAAAAAGCAACTATGACTACAGAGAATACTCCTCTTCCGAATTTTAAGGTAAGTGGATGATATCGAAGATTAAAGATGTCTAAATTCAGCAGTTTTCTAGTTGAAAGCTCGTGAATAGAAAAAGAAACAAATTTCGTTGAACATTATAGGCTTTAGTTCCCTTCAACAAAGTTGGGAGGTCTAATGGAATACTCCCGGCATTTGTGTGCTCGTCCAATCAACCAGTTCTCTTTTTAGCTCACCTGTCCTAGAAGGAGGTGAGCTTTTGCTTTCACTTGGGGTGCGTCATAAACTTTTTCAAAGATATTCTCCTCTGAAACCACTAAACCAATTACAGCCATACTTAGACTGAATGATCCTTAGGGTTTCTAGAGTAAAGTTTGTGTTTTATTTTATTGTCCATCGAGAAACATGGTTGCCATGGCTAAAAATAGAACATAGGGATAAACTGCAGTTTTTGGCTTGTATCTCAAAAATTAAAGCATTTAGAGGAAAACTGACGGGGTATAAATGTTCATCAGGTCAAGATCTACCTGCCATGAAATTTTCAGATGAATCGGTCAACCCTTCGTTGGGTTATTGCCCCTGAAACAGGGGTTGCTCTGGCTCCTAAAAAGTAGGAGCCAGATAAAATTTTATATCAAGGAGCCAAACTGTCAATCTTGCAACTGTTGTTGAATGTGTGTCGCTCGTATTTCTATTTGAAAACAATCAGTCTATTCAAGAAGGAAAACAAAACCAACAACCAAGATGAAAATTTCTATCTATAATGACAATATCAAAAGACAATGAAAACATTCCCACCTGATTCTGAATTTTTGACTCATTTTTGTTTAGTTGTGCAAAAGTTGTTCCCGGTGTTATATTGTTTTTATTCACAACTATACTGATATCAGATCAAGGTAAAGAGACATTGTGTAATCAACTAATATGTTTAACTCCCATAAATGATTGACACAATTATCAGTAATAAGATAAAAATAATGTTATTTATGACATTTTATTAGACAGCACTAGTTTCAATTAATTCATGAAACTGATCTTCAGGGGTTGCTCTGGCTCCTAAAAAGTAGGAGGCAGAAAAATCGCCAGGTGCCATTTTCAGGAGCCAGTTTACAAAATGAGGAGCCAGATAAAATTTTATATCAAGGAGCCAAACTGTGTCGATCTTGCAACTGTTGTTCAGTGTTCTCCCCAGAAATTTTGGATAGCATCACATTTAACGTACTTTCCTATTTGTAGATACCGCTTTGGATCACGTCACGGAAATGTACATGTACAACTGCCTTGCATGTTTATTTGTGAATGATGTACTGTATTTATATTATAATATATTAAATGCAATAATTTGTTCTATCTTTTCTTGTTTTTATTAAATAAAAATAAAGAAATATTTATAGTTCATTATTTTTTAAAATGTCATAATGTCTGCCCATTATCTACATCTACCAAACAGTGACCACCTTCAACTTACTGAAGATTACATGCATGTCACAGGAGCCAGACATAGATTACTAAATTTACAATTTGAAAATATAATCAAAAAAGTTCTTAACAAAAAATATGTACAGAAAAAAAAACAACCAAACTCAGAATGTATGAATAATATTGATATTTAGATATGGCTGCTTATAATCTTCATGTACATGTAATTGGACTGAAAAGCCTTTGGGTAAATCATATAAATCATACATGTATATCATGAGTGAATCTGCATAATACGTATTGGCAGCTTGTTTGGAAAGATTCAATTGTCCCAAATCCGTTATTTTTCTGCACATCGTCACTCGTTCGCACAGATTCAATAATTGCTCCTGTATTAGTTGGAAAAGTATATTTTGGCAGCATTTTGGTTTGCACTGGAATAACCAATTTTATTTTTCAAAGTTTTATTCATTATTGGCTCGTCCTGGTTTCGTATTAGACAGTCAGATGTCTTGTTTACGTTTTGCATTTTCCCAGTCGCAATTTTGACCTTTGACATTGAAGTTTTCAATGACATAAGCTAATTAGTGTCAGCTTGGGATCGTTAACATCAACAGTCATATATATTAAGGTCAATAAACACCTGTTTAATCACTGTTTAATGGCATTGGGGACTAATTACAGGTGTAATCAATCAAAGGAATGATGTATTATTTTGATTATAAGCGGCAATTAGGTCGTTCACGAGTTCCGCAAAATTTCAACATCAAAAATATAGCATCTCGGCGATTTCTGATAGTGTCTCGGTGCCGTAAAAGGTTCTTACCAACTACCTAAAGGCATTTATCATAAAATATGTTCATCTAATTGTTTTCTTTAATAAATGTCAATCATAAATCGTAATTGGCGATTTGAATTTCACACCTCGATAATTTGTTTACATTTTTCCTTTGACAGTTAAATACCGACACGCTCCAGAAAACACAAAACTTAACTGTATTATCCAACATAATCGATCTTTGGTACGTAAACAGTAAATGATAATTTTACACAGGGAAATGTAGGCGCCAAAAAAATCGCCAGCAGCCGTTTTCAGGCGCCAGTTGAGAAAAAAATCGCAATTTGCGACATTGGCGACCGACAGCGCGATCCCTGGATCTTCACATGAAGACATTATGTAACAAAGTTGTTGTGTTTTATTCCCCTTCAATGTTTGTCTTAATTCATTCATTCATAGTACATGTTGCATGAATCTTTAAATTTATTTAACAAAGATTAGGACAAAACATCAATACTAGGAACATAACTTTTAAGAAGACAGGAAAACAAGACGATGGGTCTGACACCAAAGTATAAAGGATGGTTAAATCCATGGACAGAAAACAAAGTACATACAACATGAACAAGCAAATAACAACACGTAAGAACTGAAAGTTGAATCAACAACAATCTGGAACCAAAAAATAAAACAAAGAACCTAAAAACTTTGACCATGTTAGGGGAAACCAACAATTATTATACCCCCACTCGTAAGAGTATGGGTATCCTTAGCATGACATTGTGTGCAACTTATTGTTTTTCTTTAGCATTATCCCAAAGACATTTGTATATTCAGGGATCACTGAAAATTTGATGGTGGTGAATCCACATGCTAAAAAAGGTCAGCGGTCTCTGGTTATTTGATAGTGTGTTTACTAGTTTATGTATGTTATATACACTGTAGGTTTATATTTTCTTCAGCTAGTCCTTGTTGGAGATGGAGGTGTTGGAAAGACCACATTTGTTAAAAGACATTTGACTGGTGAATTTGAAAAGAGATATGTTGGTATGTTATCTGAGATACTGTATTTTAAAAGTATGTTTTATTGCAAGAAAATATACAAGGATATAAATGAAATAATTTTTTTAAAATAATCAGCTGATAAATAAATGGCTAATATATTCATTACCCTTATTTCTCACATGGTCAGACTTTACCAAATATAACTATTTTATACAAGTAGGAAGGTGCATTCTGTGAAATTGAAAATACTTGTCAGGGTTCTCGCTAAGGCGTGTACATGCGTCCTGGACGCGCTAAAATTGGACTGGACGCGTCATCCTTCAAACTCATGCGTCCCTGGGACGCATGTAGATCTAATCAGCTGCGTCAGAACACCGTTATTTTTATTAAAAATCTCGAGCCGCAATTTTTTTGTTTCTTGGAGATCAAAGGGAGGAAGGGAAAGAAACGACAAAAAGTATGCTAAAAATGGCGGCAATCGGAATTCTCGTGATTTTTCATTGGCCACAGTGTTTATTACAACCAGTAACATTATGTAGACCTCATTTAAAAATAGCGGATTTTGATTTATCTATGCACAAATGGAAATTTTGTCAATATTGATTATTAAGGTGTTCAAACAATGTCAATTGGAGGATTTTATGAGTATGTTTGAGAAAAAATAGTAAAGATTATAGATAAATATATATTACAAAATAAAATGGCAATAATAAATAAGTTGTGTCAAAAGGTGCAAAGATTTTTGCTCATATCTGTAACAGAAATTTTCTTCCAAGATCGGAGCACCACTGCAAAAGATCAATTTTGTTTTTTTTTTTTTTTTTTTTTTGAAATTTCAAATTATATTCGTCAGTATGTTAAGGCAGCACATGATTTTAATTAAACTGTAACGATAGTACAATAGGCCTACCATGGTCAAACTCATGCAGGAGTGTACGTTAAAAAAGTGGCGATGAGTCCTGGGACTCACCATTCTGAAAAATGATGAGTCCAGGACTCATCATGAAAAATTCTTAGTGAGAACCCTGCTTGTCATACCTTAGTTTTGGTTAGGTAATAAATCTTTAAATTCAGCTTTAATACAAGTTTTGTTGGTGTGTGTAAATTATTATGAAAGTGCATTGGAGATTCATATATATATTCCTGTTTTATTGTAGCTACACTTGGTGTTGAGGTGCATCCATTAAAATTTTGCACAAACAGAGGAGAAATGATATTCAATGTGTGGGACACAGCTGGGCAAGAGAAGTTTGGTGGTCTTAGAGATGGTTATTATATTCAAGGTAAAATGATGCTTCAATATTTATCAAGAGATGCTACCCCTTTTTCTACAGACAGAATATTTGCATATTTCAAGAGATTAGGAAGACAAAGTTGTGGGTGTATTATAAACTTAACTTGCATAAACATGTCTTATTATTCAGCTTCTGTTTTGATTTAAATTTTTTAAGATCAATAAAAGGAAGAGGAAGATTAATTATAACTTTGGCATTTTATGATTTGAATGTTGTAAATTTTCATATTTAGGTCAATGTGCCATTATAATGTTTGATGTAACATCCAGAGTCACATACAAAAACGTTCCAAACTGGCATAGAGACTTGGTACGTGTATGTGAGAACATTCCTATTGTGTTGTGTGGTAACAAGGTTGATATCAAAGACAGAAAAGTGAAGGCCAAAGCTATTGTATTTCACAGAAAAAAGAATCTGCAGGTAATTTCAATTTTTTTGTTAATATTGATGGAAAAGAAAAATGCCATTAAAGTATTGTCGTTTTTGTCTCCTGTGCGATAAAAGTTACAATGGCAAGATACATGTATGTATATATTAATTTCCATCTAGAGAGGGTAAACCTTAATAACTTTGCACCTATACTGGAGCAAGATCCTAAGATTGGTCTTTATATATTTGAAAACATCGAGATTCCCACTCTATATTTATATCTGAATTTTGAGAATCCTTTAATTTGTGAATTTTAGTTTCAGTACTTTTAGTATCTTCTTAAAGCTATGCAAAATGGTAGAGAATATTTTTATAAAGGACCCAGTGAACAATTGTACATCTGTAGTAATTAAAAATAAATTGCTAATAATAAGTATATCTGACATAATTCATTTACATCCATTTTTTTTAATTCACAAAAAAAAAATGATTCCTCCTTTTAAAAATCCTCTTTACAAATCAACTAAATAATAATGCCTGTTTCAGTGGGATGTTAGCATCAGTGCTGGCTGGACAAAAGCACTTCGTGATAGGTTTGAGTTTTTTGTAAAAAAAATAGGGGGGTTTTCACATGTCACGCCGTATCTCAAAAATGATTTATGATTATTGCATAAAACTTTACACACTTCTTAGTTAGGGCTATTCCAGAAAAAATGGTATGGGGGGGTTGGAAGGCATTTTTTTTCAGCACCCACTACCCATACAATTTAAAATAAAATTTCCTTATGCTTCCTTAAGAATTTTTTTCCAGACCCCCGACCACCCATACAATTTTATATAAAGTGCCTTCCAACCCCCCCATACATTTTTTTCCGGAATAGCCCTTATATTAATCTGAACATCTGTGTACTTTTTTGTGATGATGATTTATTTGATTTTTGAGTTATTGAATTTTTATTGAGCTTTTTGGTAAAAGTATTATTTTTTTGTCACATTTCGCGCCATATCTCTATTGCTTAAAAGTTTACACGCTTATGTTTTGCCGGGTTTCCATATACATCCCACCAGCAGCTCCACTAAATAAAGGAGGATTCCAAAAACATTTATTTTATTTTTTTCACAAGACGACTGTCTGGAATCGCTTGGACAAATGGAAATAAACTTCACAGGAAGCATATATGTGTGGTTGTTAACATGTAAGTTTTCTCATTTCGTCCCGATCAGGCAACAAACATGGCCACCATGGGCAATTCTTGTTTCTCATTGACGGATTAAAAAAAAGGTGTTTTCTCTGGAACTGCTTGACCAAATAGAATGAAATCTGACAGATAACATCTGTGGGAGGTTCTGTACAAAGTCTCATTTTGTCTTGATCTGATTGTCTGATATATAAAAAATTCGTAAGGGTTCCGCGGAACCCAGTGTCTCGCCTACTTTTGATGTTGTCTATATTTTCAGTGTGATAGGTGAATGCACATAATAGTAAAATTCCTGGATAGTTTAAGAAAGTTATTAAAATTTTAAAAACTTTAACCACAGAGTGAATGTAATGTTTCCTGACAGAAAAACTAAGTCCATTTATAAGTAAAATACGGAAAAATTTTTTTTTTTCTTACTAAATTTACTTCTGGATACTATATTATGATCATAAACAAGCTTCTGTCCAAGTTTGGTACAAATCCAGGATAGTTTAAGAAAGTTATTAAAATTTTGAAAACTTTAACCACAGAATGAATGTAATGTTTCCTGGCAGAAAAACTAAGTCCATTTATAAGTAATATACAGAAAAACTGGAATTTTTATTTTACAAAATTTACTTCTGGATACTATCTTATGATCATAAACAAGCTTCTGTCCAAGTTTGGCACAAATCCAGGATATTTTAAGAAAGTTATTAAAATTTTAAAAACTTTAACCACAGAGTGAATGTAATGTTTCCTGGCAGAAAAACTAAGTCCATTTATAAGTAAAATACGGAAAAACTGGAATTTTTTTTTTACAAAATTTCCTTCTGGATACTATCTTATGATCATAAACAAGCCTCTGTCCAAGTTTGGTAGAAATCCAGGATAGTTTAAGAAAGTTATTAAAATTTCAAAAACTTTAACCACAGGGTGAATATTTGTGGACGCCGCCGCCGCCGACGACGACGACGGAATGTAGGATCGCTATGTCTCGCTTTTTCGACAAAAGTCAAAGGCTCGACAAAAATCTTCTCCTCTGAAATTACTGGGACTGATAGAATGAAACTTGACAAGAAGCATATATGGGAGGTCCTTTATAAAGTTTTCTCATTTTGTCCCAATTGAACTACAAATGTGCACTCTGGGCAGTTTCTTTTATTTTTTTTTTTGATTGGCTGATATAAAACAATCTATTCTGAAGTTACTTTGCCAAATGGAACGAAACTTGACAGAAAACATCTTTTGGGGGTTGTGTACAAAGTTTCCTCATTTCGTCCTGATCGGCAACAAATATGGCTGTCATGGGCAATTCTTGTTTCTCATTGGTTGATTAAAATTTTTTTTAATTTTTCCGGAACTTAACTTGGCCAAAACTGTCACTCAAACTTGACAGGAAGCATCTATGGAAAGTCTTATGAAATAATTTTTTTTCATCCAAATCGGAGGACAAGTATGGCTGCCATGGGCAATTCTTGTTTCTGATAGGCTGATATAAAGAAATCTTCTCTGAAACCGCTTGGCCAAATAAAAGGAAGGATCGTGGGAGGTTTTTTACAAAATTTTCTCATTTTGTCCAGATCATGCGACAAACATTGCCACCATTGGGAATTCTTGTTTCTGCCAGGTGAGCAATGCAGGCTGAGCCTCTTATTTAACACCCGATCACCAGTTGGGCTACCAGAAAATGAAATTTAGTAGCCCAGACTCCATTCTAGTTGCTTCTCGTACCAAATACACAGAAAAATGCTCAGTTTGCAATTATATGGTATCAAGTGTTGTGTAATTCTGAGTTGAGCAAATGTCTCATATCTTAAAAAAAGACCCATTTAATTTTGACAAGATGCCACTATTGGAAATTATGGAGTACAAAGTCTTTACCCTTGTCAGTAACCATGATGCTCAAATAATAAATTGGATTTGTATGTATAAAACAAATATAATATGCCTCTTGGTGTAAACTTGTCTTTTTTTTTGTCAGACACACAAATAGCATCTTTTTTATTTGAAAAAAAGGTTACAAATTATCTTGCTTGTTTCAGCAAACTAATTGAATATTCATTTATTTGTAGTATTACGACATCAGTGCCAAAAGTAACTACAACTTTGAAAAGCCTTTCTTGTGGTTGGCCAGAAAACTTTGTGGAGATGCCAATTTAGAGTTTGTAGCAATGCCTGCTTTAGAACCACCAGAAATCCAGATGGACCCAAATTTAGCATATCAGTATGAACAAGAATTAAAGGTAAAATTTAGGCATATTCAAATATGAAATAAAATTTTAAAAGTTATTTCTGACTCGAATGCATATTTGAAAAATATTTACCCTTAGACTCTACTCAAGACTATCATCATCCGATTTGTGTTAGCTACTGCTATGTACGACTAGTGTTTACATGACTCGTTTGTTTATTCTGTTGCCATGGAGTTAGTATTCATAAGGTTTCGTCATTTTAGACATCCAGTGATTTGTGTTGGTTAAAAGTCCAGCTTGTTTTCGAATTTCTCTTGAATTACATCCCTTATAACCAATAAAATCAAAAAAAGAAAATGCCTGTTGAAAATGAGATCATGGCAGATATCAATTTGAGGGATGACAAGTTCAGAAAATTTTTCGATATTGACAATTGACTGTGATGAATTTGTGGGTTTAGGACCTTAAGATATTATTGATGGGAATCAAAACATTATGGCAAGTCTCCCTTCTGTATATGGGATCTCTGTCAGCTATCCTCTTATTACATACAATGTGTTAATGTCAATTTTCTAGGGATGTAATATTTGGGAAGAATCATTTATATATAGATTCTCCTTCAGGTACGATTGAGTTATGGAATTTCTTCACCTGAGATAGTTAAAATCTAAAATTTAACTATTGGGGGTGGAGAAATTCCATAACGCGGGAGTAAATAGAAGGAGAATGTGTTTCTCCTATGATTTCGACAAAAACCTCGAGAAAATGTTATTGCTATGTAGTTTGTTTACATAGACGTCATTTCGGGACTTCCCAAGTTTATTATTCCAATAAATGTAGAAAAAACGGCAATAGTTTCCACGTAGAATTTAATCACCGGGAGGTGGTTAAAAATGTTACGTATTTTTATCCTACAGATTAAACTTGTCAACAATAGGAGAAATACTTTATAAACTGGATTTGTGTTTACAGAAAAGTATTAACTGTAGTTTCGACTAACCATGAAAATATCTGTATCCTGAAGCTTATTTTTGGGGAAGGATATTAATGAAACCTCTTTTATTCTACTTTCAGACAGCACAGGATGTTGCCCTTCCAGACGATGATGATGATTTATAACGTGTGGTTAAATTAAATTAAATTTTTGTGAAATTTTTATCGTAACAAAGTAGCTGACAAACTACCAATGTGGTATTGACCATTGTTTGTCTGAAATTCAGGGGATTGAAAACTCACTAGCCATGAGCTATGTACTTGTCTATCATCGACACAATTATATAGGTTTCCTGTGATTGGATAACAGGACTTTTGGTGCAATTTATATAATATTATGGTGCGGACTTGTGAGCTGCTATGTTTTGCGAGGTGATCTGAAATGCTTTACATCATTAGTTGTTCTATTATCAACTAGAAACTATACCTACATTGGTTATTGTAATCTTGTCTTATTTCATACATGCAGAAATATAAACAGCTGTATTTTTTAAAAAGTATTTGTAGAAATTTTATTATTAAAGGCCTAAATATGTAACTGGCATTGTGAATACCTTTGACACCAAATTTTTGTTGTAAATGGACACTGAAGTTCGGATCAGATTTATGTAATCAAGTTGAAATATAGCAACATTTTTTTTAAAGAATTGTGTATTCTTGGGATCACAATATCATAAAATAGCATGTATACAAAAAAATTAGTGAAAAGATGTATATTTATGAGCACATGTATGAATGATAGGTTATCTGTGAAAGATTTTTTGAAATTCAACACTATTTTGTCATATTGTGAACCTTGTGTTTAATGGTAAATACAGAATGCTTTGTTAAAAATATTCCTTACTACATATTTTATTGTTTAATGCTTATATTGAGAAATAAGATGTATTGCTTGACATTGCAACAAAAAAAATATACTTGTAACCATAAAGTTTTAAATGAATTGATTGAAATTGTTTTACAAAGCATTATGTTTTTACATTGTAAACTTATGTCCAAATAAAACATCTTGATACTCTTCCGTGTTAATTTTTGTCATGAATGTGCAGTGTTCTCCCTATATAGCAGCATAGTATTGCATAGCGATTGTTTTTTTTAAAATGCAAGAGATGCCCTGAATTCAGGCTCAACATAGATTCAGCTAAATAATTTTTGGGTCGCCTGACCTATAAGGCCATGTGAGCTATTGCCATCACTTGGTGTCCGTTGTCCAAGTAAACTTTCCTTTAAAGATGTCTGAAACCACTGGGCCAATTGGGACCAAAATTTGGTGGAATGTTCCTTGGGTAGCTCCCTAAGTTGTGTCAGACTTCCAACCAACATGGCTGCTGTTACTAAAAATAGAAAAGGGGATGAATTTTTAAAAATGTATGAAACTACATGGCCGATTGGATCCAGACTTGGCAGCATTGGTACTTAGGAGGTCCTCATTCAAAATTGTGTCCGATGACCAGGACTATGAACCAAAATGTCCACCTAGTCGAACTTAGTCTAACATAGCACCTTATTGGAAAATTCATTTAAAAATCTTGTCTGAAAAACCTTAGTCAGTTGGAACCAGACTTTGCAGCAATGGTTCTTAGATGGTTTTCTTTCAGAATTGTGTCCAATGACAAGGACAGTGAACCAGGATGGCTGCTAGCAAAACTTAGTTTAACATTGGACCCTAATAGGAAATTCATATAGAAATATACTGGTATAGAACCTACTGGGCTATTTTGACCAAAACTTGGCAGCAGTGGTCCTCTTTCAAAATTATGTCCAAAAATTGGGACTTGACATGTCGGACTTCGTTAAACATCTTTATTAGAAAATTAATGTAAACATCGTCTTGTATGAAACCACAGAGCGAGTTGTACCCAAGTTAGCAAAAATCTTCTGGTGCTCCTCTTTCATATCTGTCTGATAACTTGAAATTCTTACCAGATCGCCATTACAGCAGATCATTTTTAGCTCACCTGGCCTAAAAGGCCATGTGAGCTTTTGCCATCACTTGGCTGGCGTCCATCGTTAACTTTTTCAAAAATCTCCTCTGAAACAGCTGGGCAGATTGGATCGAGGCTTCATAGGAATGATATATGACATCTCCACAAACGAACCTCATTTTATATTGATCCGATAAAAAACATGGCCACTGTTGCTAAAAATAGAACAGGGGTAAATTGCTGTTTTTTGCTAATAACTCAAAAACCGTTACAGATATCGAAAATCTGACATGGGGTAAAATTGATCAGCATGACAAGATCTACCTACCCTGAAATTTTGAAGGAAATTCCAAAACCCATTTAGTAGTTATTGCCCTTTTTTTGTCAAATTTTCAAAATTTTAACATTTTTGCCTTTATCTCCAAAACTATTTGAGATAGAAGTGAAATGTAAATTTGAAAAATGTTTACCATGTTGAGATCTACCTACCCTGAAATTTTAAAGGAAATCCCAAAACCCATTTAGGAGTTATTGCCCTTTTTTGTCAAATTTTCAAAATTTTAACATTTTTGCCTTTATCTCCAAAACTATTTGAGATAGAAGTGAAATGTAAATTTGAAAAATGTTTACCATGTTGAGATCTACCTACCCTGAAATTTTAAAGGAAATCCCAAAACCCATTTAGGAGTTATTGCCTTTTTTTGTCAAATTTTCAAAATTTTAACATTTTTGCCTTTATCTCCAAAACTATTTAAGATAGAAGTGAAATGTAAATTGAAAAATGTTTGCCATGTTGAGATCTACCTACCATGAAATTTTGATGGGAATTCCAAATTCTATTTAGGAGTTATTGGTTTGTGTAATTTGAGGTTGGGTTCTGTTACATTTATTTAAGGTTCACCCTTATTCCTGGTCAATTTTATCAACTTCCTGCCAGGACTACCACCATCAGGGAACATATTTTAACATTAAACCTTATGAAAAATAAATCTTCAACAAATTTTCCCTGAACAATTGAACCAATTGCAACAAACTTGGTCAAATAGTTGATTAATCGTCCAATGAAAACCAGACTCCAGGTGAGCGACACAGGCTCTGATGAGCCTCTTGTTTAATATAGGACCATATGGAAAATTAACTCTTAAAAACATTTTTTGAACCTAACTGGGCAGCTATGGTCCTCTTTCGAATTGACTCGTAAACCAGACTGCAACTAAGATCCTTTGATGACACTTGTCACCTACCAGGATGCATCCCACACCTGCACAGGACCTAATGTAAACGATTCACATAAAAATACTGAGCATCAGGGAACAACTTGGCAGCAATGATATTTATCCTTTGACCAAGAACTTTATGGCCATCAATGCTTAAATGGAAAATCCACTTCAGTCTTTTCTGAAAGTTGAACTATAGTTAAAACAAATTTTGGCAGCACTGGTCTTTACATGTAGATATCCAATATCAAAAATTCTTCAAGGTTCCTATTCAACAATCAACTAAAATTTCAATTGCTGCTGTTATTGCCGTTGATTGGCAAATTGAATCCAGGTGAACGATACAGGTTACTGGAAGGCTCTTGTTTTAGCTCGCCTGGAATTCCCAAGACTTGATATTAAAAAAAAGGACAAATATACCTAAGGAGCAATCAAAGAAACGTAATCCATTGGACAGACAAACCCGGGAAGACAAATGAACAACCACAAGCACAACAAATAAACACAGAAAACTAAAAAACTATGAACAACACGAACTCCTATAAAAAACAGGAGTGAACTCAGGTGCTCCGGAAGGGTAAGCAGTTCCTGCTCCGTGTACGGCACCCGTCGTGAAGTTTAACAAAGTCAATCCGGGGGAAGGCACATGAAAGGTTACGACAGTGGGAACAGGTCAAACATCTTAGATATTGGGACATTGCAATGGTCAATCAATTCGTGATGACGACCGTAAAATTTCCTAAGTGATGACATCAACTTATCCCTAATAAAACCCTGGTTAAGAAGCTTTTGTGACAGCAGTAATCATCAATTGTCGAAAGTCCGGGTAACTCACGCATGCCCTTGAAAATCGGATAAGCTGAGAAACGTAGACGCCATATGCAGGCGATGCTGGTATATTGCTACTCAAGAAGGGAAAATTAACAATAGGAAAGTTGGTCGTGACGTTTGTCATAAAGTTTTGTCTTCAAATGTCCCTCATAGGCTATTTCAAGAAACAAATCCAAATATGAAGCGGACTTTGGTGTATCTGTAGTATCCTTAATTTCAAGCTCACTGGGGTAGATCAGATGTACAAAGTCTTGGAATTTGTCGTTATTTAACGACAACACATCATCTATATAACGAAAAGTGAAATTAAAGGATTGGGCTAGTTTCTTTTGTTTTCACGTAGTAACCCTTGAATGAAGTCCGCTTCATATGAGTACAGAAACAGATCGGCGAGGAGAGGAGCACAGTTGATTCCCACTGGAATGCCGATTGTTTGTTGAAAAATTAGACCGCCAAATTCAACGAATATGTTGTCTATGAGAAAACCTAACATGTTTGTAATTTCATCTTCAGAATACTTTTTGTCAGAATCAGAGTGGTTCTTCACTAAATAAGCCTTTTCTCTATCTAGAACAAGAAATTTATACCTGCGTGTCCCATTTTTCTTGAAAAAACATTGATGAACTAGTTGCTTTAATTAAGCGATCTTTTAATTGAGAACATGGAGAATGTGGTATGGTAGTGTAGAGTGTAGAGAAGTCGAATGTTTTTATGCTGTTGCATGTAGCCAACGATTTTGATTTTAGATATTGAAGTAAATTTTTGGAGTTTTTATGAATCCACATCTGATTGACGCCACTGGTGGAATATGATGTTTCACAGTAATTCTGAAGGCCCTCTTTAATACAATGTACATGTCAATATGAATGTTAAAATCTTTGAAAGAGGTTGTTTTTTAGAGCAATTAGCTGACCCAGCAATGTACCTTTACCTGTTAACTTTTCCCTCTGAATCCAATTCAACAAAAACCAAACATGGCAGTACTGTTTGTCATGAAGTCCTCTGATGCATCGATGACACATTTCATTTAGTGTGTCAACTTTTTACTGGTGAAGCCAGCCAGAAGGAACCAACAACCTGCAGGAAAACTGGCAATCTTCGTAAATTTAGATTTGAGTGAAGCACATTTTGTGTGCTGGATTCGAACTGATGAACTTGGTTTTGACAGAATAATGATCACCTAGTAGATAAATCAACTATTTAGACCCCGTCTACAACAGGATGCTTTTAAAATCAATGAGCCTTCCAACTCTCAAAAGTCTTAGCACCGTACTGCATAATTTTGCCCTCCGATCCATTGTGTTGGCCACAGGGACTGAACATGACCTAGTTTTCCCATTTCTGCATGACCTGGGTTGAACCTACATCATGGAAATAGATTGTCATATCTCGGCTTGAAATATTTTTTTAATCACAGGGTCCAGTAGTCTACTGGATTTGAAAATGCATTAATTACGTTTTTTATTTAAATGTTAATTACTGTATGATTGTGTGCTACCAAGGTATCTCGATTTCTGTAGTTGTAAACAATTGAACAGAATATGACATCAATTTCAATGTTATGTGAACAGAATATCTTCTTATGAAGAACAGTTTGATTTATATACTTATTTTTTAGCATACTTTACCTGTTTAAGACATTTTGCAAAGAAAGTTTAATCATAAATTAAATAATATGTATTATTTCATGCAGTTTGTATGTCCAGCATAAATAATTTGAGAATATCCAGAGCCATTTATATTTTTGGAAATGTTATTTGTGACCATAAACTATATATCAAAGTTCCATTTTGAAGTATTTAGATGCATGACCCTTGCCGAACCAAATCTTGACAAAATGTAGGTCAAGGTCACTGATTCCCAGTTTTCTTTCAAATTTGATTATCAATTTAGAATTTTGAATTTTATAGGCTGTTTGGAATTAAATCTTGTATTGAAAGGTACTGATCTGTATTTGTGTTACAAATAACAGGAATGGTCAAGAATTGCATACCAACCCATTAATGCCATCCAAATGACAGACCTTCAGTTAACATTACAAAAGTTATGGCGAAGCAGTACTTTATTATCAAACTTACCCTGTACTCATTGGTCTACAATAACGTCCTTAACTTTCAATATTTTAAATACAATCTAGCACTTACAAAAAAAATCCCAATTTTTGGCGGGTTGCAGGAAGTGTAAATCTGGGTTATAGTATGATGATGGTCGGGCGGGTGGGGAAAATAGGGTACTAATCTTGTGCCAACAACTCCTCCTACAATTTTTTCCATTTTTTCCAGACTTGGAAACAGTAATTTTTCCATCAAAATGTGAAAACACAGTACCGATTTTGTGTCATCAACTCCTCCTATAGTTTTCAATCCAGATTTATCAAACTTCACAGGAACATTATACACATATTGAAGTTGTGCACCTGCTATTATGGAATTGTTTGAATAATTTTTTCCAATTTTTCCAGACTTAGAAACTTGTAATTTTTCCAGACTTGGAAACTCAGTAATTTTTCCATCAAAATTTGAAAACACAGTACCCATTTTTGTGTCATCAACTCTTCCTACAGTTTTCAATCCAGATTTTTCAAACTTTACAGGAATATTGTACATATATTTAAGTTGTGCACCTGTTAATATGGAATTGATTGAATAATTTTTTTCCAATTTTTCTAGACTTGGGAACTTAGTAATCTTTTCATCAAATGTGAAAATACGGTACCAATTTTGTATCATCAACTCCTCCTTCAGTTTTCAACCCAGATTTATCAAACTTCACAGGAAGAATGTACACATATTGAAGTTGTACACCTGCTATTATGGAATTGTTTGAATAATTTTTCCCCGTTTTTCGGACTTGGGAACCTAGTCATTTTTCCATCAAAATGTGCATGTATATTAAACATGTTCTCCTGTGTTTATAATTTCGTCCGTAATATTGTTGACTCGTGTTTATAATTTCCTCCATAATATTGTCGGATTATTTGAAAAATGTTTGTCCGTAAAAAAATTTAAAAGTTTGTTGGTAGTTCACACAGTAAAATTGATACGAGTCTGATCTTATCTTAAACTCTCCGATCATCGTGGAAGTGTGAGTTGACACAGTGCCACAGATCAGAATTCCAAACTGATTTCATACAATACCTTTATCTTGAAAGACACTATTACTTCTCCATGGTTTATAACCCATTCTTTGCAACCCGGCCATTTGTGACTTTGATCCAGTTTTAGCTCACCTGGCCCAAAGGGTCAAGTGAGCTATTCTCATCACTTGTCGTCCGTCGTCATCCGTTAACTTTTACAAAAATCTTCTCCTCTGAAACTACAGGGCCAATTGGAATCAAGCTTTGAAATAACAAATTTATTGATATTTTTGGTCATGTTGAAACTTTTTTAAAGACGAATATTGAAAGTAATGAATGTAAAGTACCTGGATACAAAATATTTCGACGAGATCGTCAAAATAGGGAAGGGGTGGGATATTAGTATATGTGAAGGAAACTATTTCAGCAAAAGAAAGACGTGATTTATCAATGAATTCTATAGAATCTCTGTGGTTAGAAATTTCTTTACCAAATAGCAAATCTTTTATTATGTCATTTATTTATCGTCCACCAGATTCTCTGCAATCTTGGATTGATATTTTTGAGGAAGAACTGGAAATGGCTACTTCCGAAAACAAGGAAATTTTACTGATGGGGGATTTTAACATTGATTTACTAAAAAGCCAGAACAAAAAATGGCTAACTCTTATGGAATTGTTTAATTTAACGCAACTAATTACAAGTCCAACACGAATTTGTGAACACTCAGAAACACTTATAGATCATATTTATACAACAAACCCTGAAATTGTACATGGTCATGTGTCAAAGTATGCTATAAGTGATCATTATCCCATATGTCTTAACCGTAAAGTCAACAACAAATTTAAAAAAGATAAGCACACTGTAATTGAATACAGGTGTTTTAAAAAGTTTAATGATGTTGAATTTCAGGCCGATTTGCTCACATTGCCATTTCATGAAATTGAAATGCAAGATGATGTAAATATTGCACTGGATTTATGGTATACATTATTTTTACAAGTTCTTGATAAACATGCACCTATTAAAATCAAAAGAGTCAAATCATACAAGCAAGCCGATTGGTTTAATGAAGAAATAAATGATGCGATTCATAAGAGAGATATGTTTCATTCCCATAAAGATTGGGAAAATTATAGGATATGGCGTAACAAGGTAACTTCTTTAGTAAAATTAGCAAAAGAGAAGTACTACCAAAACGCTATATCAAATAGTAAAAAATCTAAAGAGTTATGGACACATATTAGGGAAGTTAACCCCAAATTAGATAATACTTTTCCATGTAAGCTAGATTATGAAAACAATACTTTTTTCGATCCACAGGATATTGTTAACTCCTTAAACGATCATTTTTCTACGATCGCCGATAAACTTATCGGGCATAAAACATCAGATATGAATTTTACATTGCTTCAAAATTTTATTTCTAAAAAACTACCGAAAAATTCCGATTTTCAACTAAATCTTATTACGGTAGCGGATGTTTATTCACAATTAAAAAAGTTAAATCCTAGTAAATCTTCAGGTCTTGATAAAATTGGGCCCAGAATATTAAAACTTGGTGCAGAAATTATAGCACCATCTTTAACATTTTTAATTAACAAAAGTTTGACCAGTGGTCAGTTTCCAGAAAAGTTAAAGCATGCAAGGGTAACTCCTATACACAAGGGAGGACCGGAAGATATCCCGTCAAATTATAGACCAATATCAGTTCTCTGTACTATATCAAAACTATTTGAGAGACATGTTTGCTCTCAATTGTATGAATATTTAAATGAGAATAATTTGTTACATACTTCACAATCAGATTTTAGACAATGCCATTCGAGTCAAACCGCTCTTACAAAATTAGTTGATGAGTGGCTAAAATATTTAGATCACGGTGAAGTTGTAGGTGCAGTTTTTATTGATTTTAGTAAAGCCTTTGACCTGGTAAATCATTCTATTCTTTTGCAAAAATTGCAATATTATCAGGTTGGAGACATGACAAAAAATTGGATTCAATCTTATTTATCTGATAGGAAACAGGAAGTTCACCATGGAAATATAAAATCTGATAAACATACTGTTAAATATGGTGTTCCTCAAGGGTCTATTATAGGACCCCTTCTTTTTATAATATACATAAATGATTTGTCTTTTCATATAAAAAAATCTGGTATTGATTTATATGCTGATGATTCGACTCTGCATCATCATGACAAAAATTTTCAAAGTATAAATACCGAGCTGCAAAATGATGTGAATACTATCGCGTCTTGGTGTGATAATAACAGCATGGTAATAAATGCTAACAAAACTAAATGTATGACCATTGGCTCCAAAAGAAAACTTATTAAATTACCTGAGCTTTCCATCAAAATTGATGAAACCGAAATTGAAAACGTCAAATGTCATAAACTTCTTGGCATTGATATTGATGAAAACTTAGAATGGGAAGATCAGGTAAACAGAGCATGTAAAATTATATCATCCAAAATTGCACTTTTAAATAAATTAAAACATTTTTTACCAATTTATGTTAGACAGCTGTTCTATAACTCATATATATTACCATATATGGACTACTGCAGTTCTGTTTGGGGTGATGTACTTAAAAAAGATTCAGACAGAATTACTAAGCTTCAAAAAAGAGCTGCAAGAATTATATTAGAATGTGATAATACAGTTCCTTCAAATTTTATGTTCTCTTCTCTGAACTGGTTACCTTTTGTAGAAAGAGTTAAATATCAAAAATCTGTGCTAATGTATAAAGTAGTAAATGGTCTTGTTCCAGAGTATCTATTTTTACAAACTGTTAGTGAAGTTCACAATTATAATCTGCGATCTTCAGTAAATGATGATTTGTTCTTACAAAGACCAAATACAAATTTTTATAAAAAATCCTTTCAGTATTCAGCAGTTAAAATTTGGAATGATTTGCCATATTGCATAAAAAATTCTCGAAATATTAACATATTTAAGGAACATTGTTTTAAATATTTCCTTAATGGAGTTTAAGGAAAATGTACTATATCTTAATTATATACGTTTATTATATACTGTTTATAATTTGTTGATTATTATTATGTGAATGTGTATTGTATGAATGTGTATGATTTTGTTAATGGATGTTTGGAGGGCCTCAATGAAAATTAGATTAAGTCTAATTGAGTAACCCTCGATAAATAAAGAATTTACTTACTTACTTACTTACTTACTTACTTGTTGGAATGGTCCTTGGGCGGCCCCCTTCCAATTTTATACCCGGCATCCCCGACTTCCAACCGACATGGCTGCTGTTACTATATATAGAAAAAAGGGGGATGAATTTCAAAAATCTTCTATAAAACTACTGAGACAATTGGAACCAAACTTAGGATATTCCTTTTCAGAAATATGTCCGATGACCGGACTGTTAACCAAGATGGCCGCCTTAGCTGATTTTAGTTTAACATAGGACCCTATAGGAATATTCATTTAAAAATCGTTTTGTCTGAAACCACTAGGTCAATTAGAACTAGATTGGTAGCAATGGTCCTTAGACAATCCTCTTTCAGAATTGTGTCTGATGAACCGGGCTGTAAAATAAGATGACCGCCACAACTGAACTTAGTTTAACATAGGGCCCTTATGGAAAATTCATTGAAAAATCTTTTTGTCTGAAACCACTTGACCAATTGAAACCAGACTTCGCAGAAATGGTCCTTAGGAGGTCCTCTTTCAGAACGGTGTCCGATTTCGTGGAATCGAATCAAATGGCCGCCACAGCCGAACTTAGTTAGGGCCCCTGCCATGGTGGCCGCCCTATAGTAATCAGTCTGTCCGTCTGTCCGTCAGCATTTCCCTTGTCTTACGATAAGTTAACATTGCCTTCACGGATTTTTATGATTTTTATACACAATATTGGACTTGACCCTTTCGCTTTTGAGTAAAATCGGACAATTTTTGGGAAAAACTTGTTTTATATGAAAAAATGCATATTTTGAGAATTAACATTATGTTGTATGATAACTTAAGATTGCCTTCACAGATTTTCATAATTTTATACATAGTGTTGAACATGATCAGGGGAAGGTCCCTTTTGATTTTTAGGAAAATCGGAAAACACTTTTTGGGGAAAAACTTTGTTTTTATATGGAAAAAGGCAAATTTTGAGAATTTAGCTTCATGCTTTTTGATAGATAAAATGAATGTATGAAATCACAACTAGATTTTGAAGTGTTTTTGATTCCCATGATTTCAATCACACAAGCGGGGCGGGGCCCTTTCTGACATTGTCAGTATTCTAGTTTAACATAGGACCTTATGGGAAATTCACTCAAAAATTTTCTTGTCTGAAACCACTAAGCCAATTAGAACTAAACTTAGTAGTAATTGTCCTTAGATGGTCCTCTTTCAGAATTGTGTCTGATTACCCAGATGTCATCCAAGATGGACATTACAGCCAAACTTAGTTTAACATATAGGGCCCTATGGGAAAAT
This sequence comes from Mytilisepta virgata, assembly GCA_028015205.1. NCBI lineage: Eukaryota > Metazoa > Mollusca > Bivalvia > Mytilida > Mytilidae > Mytilisepta > Mytilisepta virgata. The sequence goes on from CM051520.1 coordinate 12,986,554, forward strand.
TCATTGAAACATCACTTGACCAATTGGCAGCAATGGTCCTTAGGAGGTCCTCTTTCAGAAATATGTCTGATTTCTTGGACTGTGAACCATGATGGCCACTACAGCTGAATTTAGTTTAACATAGGACCCTATGGGAAATTCACTCAAAAATCTTTGTCTGAAACTACTGAGCCAATTGGAACTTAAATTGGCAGCATTGGTCCTTAGATGGTCCTCTTTCAGAATTGTGTCCAATCACCCGGATTGTCAACCAAGATGGCCACCACAGCCAAACTTAGTTTAATATAGGACCCTATGGGAAAATTCATTTAAAAATCTTGTCTGAAACCACTTAGCCAGTTGGAACAAGACTTAGCAGTAATGGTCCTTAGATGGTTCTCTTTTAGAAATGTGTCCATTGACCTGGACTGCCAAGCAAGTTGGCTGCCACAGCCAAACATAGTTTAACATAGAACCCTATAGAAAAACCAGCCAAATTGACTACAACACTTAAATTTTTAGTCCTCCTCAGGGTGATACAGGCTCTTGAGAGCCTCTAGTTAAAAATCGAACAGCGTTCCGAAGTCCCCCGCCGCTAGAGCATCAGAAACCCTTGGACAAGTGAAACATAACAAAATTTTCTCAAAGAGAGAGAATAGAAGAACAAACAATTTGTGGTTATTGCTAAAGTTTTTTACAAGTTAATGAGTGGTATGAAGACATTTATACAATATGGGTATAGTGTTGAAATCTTATTTTACCATGTGTATTGAGAATTTATACAAATGTACATTTACTCCTTTTTAATAAACAGAAATGCTTTGATCAAAAGTATTCCGCCTAACAAACTCTTAAAGACAGTATTTTTCAATTTTATAAGTTTCGATAGGAGTTTATGTATAGGTCCAAGTGTATAAATATTATTCCAATGCAAGGAGAATATAAATTTTCTAGAAACACTTAGATGAACATTTTGTCAATTTTCAAAGTTATTAAGGGGCATAACTCCTACAAAAATATTTCGACATGACTCATCTTCGAACTCCCTTGAGGTATCATTGAGTTAAAGCTACTGTATAAATATTATCCAAACCAGTCAAGAAATAAATTTGCTAGAGCGCTTACATGAAAATTTTGTCAATTTTCTAAGTTATTAAGGGGAATAACTTCTACAAAAATATTTCGACATGACTCATCTTCGAACTCCCTTGAGGTATCATTGAGTTAAAGCTACTGTATAAATATTATCCAAATCGGTCAAGAAATAAATTTGCTAGAGCGCTTACATGAAAATTTTGTCAATTTTCTTAGTTATTAAGGGGCATAACTCCTACAAAAATATTTCGACGTGACTCATCTTCGAACTCCCTTGAGGCATCATTGAGTTAAAGCTACTGTATAAATATTATCCAAATCGGTCCAGAAATAAATTTGCTAGAGCGCTTACATGAAAATTTTGTCAATATTCTAAGTCATTAAGGGGCATAACTCCTACAAAAATATTTCGACATGACTCATCTTCGAACTCCCTTGAGGTATCATTGAGTTAAAGCTACTGTATAAATATTATCCAAATCGGTCAAGAAATAAATTTGCTAGAGCGCTTACAAGGTGGACGGACGGACAGAAGCACGGACGGACAGAAGCACGGACGGACAGAAGCACGGACGGACGCCCGGCATTACCATATCCCCCGCATCGCGTTGCGGCGGGGGACAAAAATAAAGTGACTTTACTCTTGAATATCAAATGACAACACCAGTAAAACTGAACATGACCTGTATATTATTGCCCATGACTTATGAAATTTTTACAGCATTTATATGTAGCAATGTAGTTCATGGTATATTTTTCAAAAGGCTAACATAAAATCATAACTAAAGACATTTTATTAAAAGTTTGACTTTCTTTTCCTCCCTGTATACTTTGTATCTGGTCTCACATCCCTAAAAAAAAAGAAAAAAAAACCCAGAAGTATTATTTATTTAGGAACAATATTTTACATAATTGCAGGGTTTGAAACTCTCTGAAAAAGCTACCAGACCACAGAGCTGGCTGTTTATGAAACTTGCCAATCATGACAATTTGGAACCTCCAAAACTTGACCACCAGGCAGGTGACTTAAATTTTTTACCCGTCCGCTGTGTAATAAAATGCTCCGCTGGGCGCAGCTAGGTACGACCGCAGATGTCAAACCCTGAATAGTTGGGGTAATTATGAACACAACATTCAAGCTTGATACAATACTGAATTTGGATTGTGAATAAATATTTGACACAGCATAGGTTTCTGACACAGAATGAATGTTGTCTAAGAACTTAAAATGTTTTAATTTACCTATTCAAACCATATCAGTATTATTTGTTTTTATATATAAATCAGAAATAACCAATTTAAAATTTAAAATTGGGCACACATATCAATTTCTTGCTATTGCGCAATACTGTGCAATTGAAAATTTCTTCAAATATTTGACACATAATAGGTTTCTGACACAGAATAACTGAAATCAAAGAACTTAGAATTGGTCATATGATTTGAATTTATATTCAATTTTTTGCTTCTTGTGCAATACAATATGCTGTGGAGAATTGCCCCCCCCCCAAAAAAAAATAATAATTTACCCCTATTTTTAGCTTTTGTGCAATACACTATGAAGTTGCACATTGACCCCTCCCTCCCAAAAGAAAACAAAAAACAATAAAATTTATTGTAACCCCCCCCCTTTTTTTGCTAAAAAAAATTGAAATTTTCTTTTTAATTTATGAAATATGAAATGAGAAAAAAATTACCCCCCTCCCCAATTTCTCATTTTACCCCCCCCCCCCCCCTCTAAATTTTGTTTTCAACCCCCCCCCCCCCCCATTTCTTTATACTTTGCAACCATAACAGCCCATTTAAATACACCATAACATATTAAAATAGAAAATGACATCATAGTCATGGAATTTGTTAATAATAAGGTTTTGATAGCAGAGCACACATATCAATTTCTTGCTATTGCACAATACTGTGCAATTGAAAATTTCTTCAAATATTTGACACATAATAGGTTTCTGACACAGAATAACTGAAATAAAGAACTTAGAATTGGTCATATGATTTGAATTTATATTCAATTTTTTGCTTCTTGTGCAATACAATATGCTGTGGAGAATTTCCCCCCCCCCCCCCCCCCAAAAAAAAAAAAAAAAATTTACCCCTTTTTTAGCTTTAATTTTGGACCCCGATTTGGACCAACTTGAAAACTGGGCCCATAATAAAAAAAAATAAGTACATGTTTAGATTCAGCATATCAAAGAACCCCAAGAATTCAATTTTTGTTAAAATCAAACTAAGTTTAATTTTGGACCCTTTGGACCTTAATGTAGACCAATTTGAAAACGGGACCAAAAATTAAGAATCTAAATGCACGGTTAGATTCGGCATATCAAAGAACCCCAATAAGTCAATTTTCGATGAAATCAAACAAAGTTTAATTTTGGACCCCGATTTGGACCAACTTGAAAACTGGGCCCATAATAAAAAAACTAAGTACATGTTTAGATTCAGCATATCAAAGAACCCAAAGAATTTAATTCAATTTTTGTTAAAATCAAACTAAGTTTAATTTTGGACCCTTTGGACCTTATTGTAGACCAATTTGAAAACGGGACCAAAAATTAAGAATCTAAAAGCACGGTTAGATTCGGCATATCAAAGAACCCCAATAGTTCAATTTTCGATGAAATCAAACAAAGTTTAATTTTGGACCCTTTTGGCCCCTAATTCCTAAACTGTTGGGACCAAAACTCCAAAAATCAATCCCAACCTTCCTTTTGTGGTCATCAACCTTGTGTTTAAATTTCATAGATTTCTATTTACTTATACTAAAGTTATTGTGCAAAAACCAAGAAAAATGCTTATTTGGGCCCTTTTTTAGCCCCTACTTCCTAAACTGTTGGGACCAAAACTCCCAAAAACAATCCCAACCTTCCTTTTGTGGTCATAAACCTTGTGTTAAAATTTCATAGATTTCTATTTACTTATACTAGAGTTATTGTGCGAAAACCAAGAAAAATGCTTATTGGGCCCTTTTTTGGCCCCTGATTCTTAAACTGTTGGGACCAAAACTCCCAAAATCAATCCCAACCTTCCTTTTGTGGTCATAAACCTTGTGTTTAAATTTCATAGATTTCTATTAACTTATACTAAAGTTATAGTGCGAAAACCAAATGTCTTCGGACGACGACGCAGACGACGGACGACGACGACGACGCCAACGTCATACCAATATACGACCGCAAAAATTTTGCGGTCGTATAAAAAGGACGTGTTGGGCCAACAGACAGGCTATAATTTTAAACTAATAATAGTGTATGTTTTTGTGACATTTTTTAATTCCTCTGGTTTTATTCATTTCAAAACATTAAATGTTTCTGCCCACTTTCCTCTAATTTTCATTATTTAAAGATTTTTTTAACAAATGAAGGTTTTTCATTAAGTATTTGGCTATACATGTATATACTGCTACACATATAGATATTCAATCAATAAGGCTGAGCTTTCAAGTCAAAAGTTTTTCTGAAATGTAAGAATAAGATTTCTCCAATGAGGAACCTGAGTGAGTTATCTTTTCCTAACCAATGTAGGTAAGGGAGATAATTAAATGCTCTCCCTTTTGTCCTGGGGCTAAAAGGGAGACAAATTTATTATCTCCCTTACCTACATTGGTTAGGAAAAGATAACTCACTCAGGTTCCTCATTCTTTGCCTGTTTCCAGGGCATCTGATCGGTTGGAGAATAATTTGATAATCCAGTTGTTATTTGTTGTTCAGGGTTCCGGATAGTTTGTCGAAATTCCCATTAGATTTTCTCCAGGATTTTCAAAGATTCCATTACAACGCATAAACAAAGTAATGCCAACGTCAGCAATATTCTGCATAATAAAGGTAAAAATAAAGGTATCTCCTAATGAAAAGTTACACCAAGGACAAAATTAAGTGCCATTTTACTTTTTCAACATATCTAAATTATATCAGTGTAACAATTAACTAATACATATTGGTTATATTTGGACAATTTAAGTTCCGTAACTCTGGAATGACAAAAGTGAAAATCATCAAAAAGTATACAGGCCCTCAGACCATCATTTTTAGCTCACCTGGCCATAGGCCATGTGAGCTATTGCCATCACTTGGCGTCCGTCGTCGTCGTCGTCTGTCGTCGTCGTCGTCTGTCGTCGTCGTCGTCTGTAAACTTTTTCAAACGTTAACTCGTCCTAAACTACTGGACCGACTTCAACCTAACTTTGCAGAATTGTTCTTTAGGGCATCTGGAAAATTTCTATCGTTTAAAATTTTTGAAATGTCGAAAAACATGGCTGTCGTTACTATAAATAGAACATAGGGGTAAATTGCTGTTTTTTGCTAATAACTCAAAAACCGTTACAGATATCGAAAATCTAACATGGGGTAAAATTGATCAGCATGACAAGATCTACCTACCCTGAAATTTTGAAGGAAATTCCAAAACCCATTTAGGAGTTATTGCCCTTTTTTCACATTTTTGGCTTTTTTTTATGTTATTATTTCAAAAATCTTCTTCTCTGAAACTACTATTCAAAATCATATGAAACTTGGTAAGATTGTTGCTTAGGGTACCCTGCATAGAACTGATGTGGGGATTTTTGATTCATCGAAAAACATGGCCGCTGTTACAAAAAATAGAACATAGGGGTAAATTGCTGTTTTTTGCTAATAACTCCAAAACCGTTACAGATATCGAAAATCTGACATGGGGTAAATTTGATCAGCATGACAAGATCTACCTACCCTGAAATTTTGAAGGAAATTCCAAAACCCATTTAGGAGTTATTGTCCTTTTTTCGTCAAATTTTCATAATTTAACATTTTTCGTCATTTATCTCCAAAACTATTTGAGATAGAAGTGAAATGTAAATTTGAAAAATGTTTGCCATGTTGAGATCTACATACCCTGAAATTTTAAAGGAAATCCCAAAACCAATTTAGGAGTTATTGCCCTTTTTTGTCAAATTTTTAAAATTTTAACATTTTTGCATTTATCTCCAAAACTATTTGAGATAGAAGTGAAATGTAAATTGAAAAATGTTTGCCATGTTGAGATCTACCTACCCTGAAATTTTGAAGGGAATCCCAAATTCTGTTTAGGAGTTATTGGTTTGTGTAATTTGAGGTCGGGTTCTGTTACATTTATTTAAGGTTCACCCTTATTCCTGGTCAATTTTGTCAACTTCCTGCCAGGACTACCACCATCAGGGAACATATTTTAACATTAAACCTTATGAAAAATAAATCTTCAACAAATTTTCCCTGAACAATTGAACCAATTGCAACAAACTTGGTCAAATAGTTGATTAATTGTCCAATGAAAACCAGACTCCAGGTGAGCGATACAGGCTCTGGTGAGCCTCTTGTTAAGATTGTGTAAAAGTTTGAAAAAAAACAAGTCACGGTGTATTGGAGTTTGTGTGCAACATGTGAAAAATTGCTTATATCTGGACAACCTAAGTACCATAACTCTGGAACGACAAAAATGAAAATCGTCAACTAGAGGCTCTCAAGAGCCTGTATCGCTCACCTGGATTTAACTTTTCACCTTTAACAGGACTAAAAATTTAAGTGTTGCAGTTATTTGGCTGGTTTTTCTATCGGGTCATATATGAAACTAAGTTTGGCTGTGGCAGCCATCTTGGTTGACAATCCAGGTCATCGGACATAATTCTGAAAGAGAACCATCTAAGAACCAAAGCTGCCAACTTTAGCTTCAATTGGCTCAGTAGTTTCAGACGAAAAGATTTTTGAGTGAATTTCCCATAGGGTCCTATGTTAAACTAAGTTCGGTTGTGGCATCCAACTTGGTTCACAGTCCACGAAATCGGACATATTTCTGAAAGAGAACTCCTAAGGACCATTGCTGCCAAGTCTAGTTCCAATTGGTCAAGTGGTTTCAGACAAGAAGATTTTTTAATGAATTTTAACATAGCGCCCTATGTTAAACTAAGTTCAGTTTCTAACGGCCATTTTGGTTCACAGTCTGGGACATCGGACATATTTCTGAAAGAGGACCTCCTAAGGACCATTGCTGCCAAGTCTAGTTCCAATTGGTCAAGTGGTTTCAGACAAGAAGATTTTTCAATGAATTTTACCATAGGGCCCTATGTTAAACTAAGTTCAGGAGTGGCGGCCATCTTGGTTCACAGTCTGGGTCATAGGACATATTTCTGAAAGAGGACCTCCTAAGGACCATTGCTGCCAAGTCTGGTTCCAATTGGTCAAGCGGTTTCAGACAAGAAGATTTTTCAATGAATTTTCCCATAGGGTGCTATGTTAAACTAAGTTCGGCTGTGGCGGCCATCTTGGTTCACAGTCGATGAAATCGGACAAATTTCAGAGAGAGGACCATCTTAGGACAATTGCTGCCAAGTCTGGTTCCAATTGGTCAAGTGGTTTCAGACAATAAAATTTTTCAAAGAATTTTCCCTTAGGGCCCTATGTTAAACTAAGTTCGGCTGTGGCATGGCCTTGGTTAACAGTCCGAGTCATTTTACATAATCCTAAAAGAGAATCTCCTAAGGACCAATACTGCAAAGTTTGGTTAAAATTGGCCTTGTAGTTTCATTGAAGAAGATTTTTGAAATTCATCCCCCTTTTTTCTATTTTTAGTAACAGCAGCCTTGTCAGTTGAAAGCTTAAGTCGGGGATGCCAGACATAATTTGGGAAGGGGGCCACCCAAGGACCATTCCACCAAAGTTTAGTTCCAATTGCCCAAGTGGTTTCAGAGGAGAAGATCTTTAAAGGAAAGTTTATGCCGAATGTTGTCTTTAAAAGGCAAAAACTCCTGTAAGGGGTCAATCAATGATTTTGGTCATGTTGAAATATTTGTAGATCTTACTCTGTTGAACATTTTTGCTGTAAACAGTTTGTCTTTATCTATAATAATATTCAAGATAATAACCTAAAACTGCAAAATTTTCTTAAAATTTACAATTCAGGGGCAATAACCCAAAAAAGGGTTGACTGATTTGTCTGAAAATTTCATGGTAGGTAGATCTTGACCTGATGAACATTTTACTGCGTGTCAGTTTTGCTTTGAATGCTTTAGTTTTTGAGATATAAGACAAAAACTGCAGTTTACCCCTATGTTCTATTTTTAGCCATGTCAGCCATGTTGGTTGGCAGGCGGGGTCATCAGACACATTTTTTAAACTACATACCCAAATAAAGTTTGGTTCCATTTGGCCCAGTAGTTTCAGAGGAGAAGATTTTTGTAAAAGTTAACGGACGACGAGGAACGCCAATTGATCAGAATAGCTCACATGACCCTTTGGGTCAAGTGAGCTAAAAAGTATCGGAGCCTCAGACCACCATTTGTAATTATGTGTTAAAGTTTGAAGAAATCAGTTAAGGCATACTTGAGTTAGTGCGCGACATGTGAAAAATTGTTTTTTTTTTACAATCTAAACTCCGGGATGACAAAAGTGAAAATCGTCAAAAAGTATACAGACCCTCAGACCACCATTTGTAATAAAGTGTTAAAGTTTGAAGAAAATCCATTGAGGTATAGAGTTAGTGGGCGATATGAAAAATCGCTTATATTTGGAAAATCTAAGTCCCATAACTCTGGAACAACAAAAGTCAAAATCGAAAGTGAACTTTCTTCCATCAATCCTAATGTTGTGTTAAAATTTCATGAGAATTGATTGAAGCAAATTTCAGTTATAGTACAAAGTGTTGATGGACGGACGGACATTGGTATACTATAATACATCCCGTCTATGATGGGCGTATAAAAACTAGGAGTGACATCATATGCTCTCAAAAAGTATTATAAGTCAGCTTGAGCGGGGGCATTCATGTCCTAAGACATACTCTTCTTTTATTTTTAACTGTAAAATGTGTTAATCCTCTACATGTTAAAGGTTTATAAAGAAAAGAGCATTCAATGCAAGGAATTTTGTGTCTGAATTTATTCAAATCCTTAATATTGAGAGAAACAAATTATTCTTACCAGATTAAGAGTCAAAAGACATATTTTCCATCAAATATTTCAAACCTACAATATTCTAAATGAAGATGAGCCATAAAACAGCCTTAAAATGTTTCAATTCTATACAATTTTGTTCAACAATCCTGTGAAAACTTTCTTTGTACAAAAAGTAAACTGTCAATCATTTGTGATGAGCAAGAAAAACCGTGTGTATACATTAGAAATGAGGGAGCCATCAAAAGAGATTAAATTCAATTGATCATGGGATGGAGAAAAATTTTCAAAACTCCCTGCACTGCCCATTTATAAAAGGTTACTTACTTTCCCTGTCTTCTCCGCCTTTCTTTCTTTTCTAATATCCAATCTCGACTCTTCTTTGGATTTTTTCCTTTTAAATTTTTAAACTTTTGCCTTAAATAAACAATAAAGTAAAAAATAATATTATCTGAATGATTAATATGTATCAACTACTAATTTTTTGAATACTATCAAGATTGCGACATGTAGCCGGCACACCAACAGAAGGGTAATGTAGTGTTTAAATCACTCATTGGCATGCTTGGTTAGAAGACAAGGAATAATAGTAATATTAAATGGCAAACTATTTCAGAGGAGTAGCATTCAAAAGATGTTATTAAGTTATAAAACTGTGAAAAATGATCAAAGTCCCATAATTCCGAACAAAATCTACCGAATCAAAATGGTGGGATATTATGCTCTACACATCTTGACCAACAATCCTACAAAATATGAAAGTAATCCAACGAACGGTCCCAGAGGAGAAAAGTTCTCAAAGCGTCACGGACAGGCAAAGAGCATTATTACATCCCTTCGTAACTTCGTGGCAGATGACAAAAATAATCGACTGGCACATACTGGTGTAAATATCATGCTTATTACACAGAAAGGATATAACGCATAAATTTTCATTACAAATTATAAATATGCATCTGATTTCAAGCACAGCAACAGTATTGCAGTTCTTCATCTTAAAGTCACATTGATGCCTTCAATACAGTAAAAAATCTGGCGCATAAGAAAGTTCAAGAGTTTGCTGTTTATTATTATTAAGTTTTCAAGTGTAAAATCCCTGTCTTCTTACTAGGTTGTAACTGCATGTCGTTATTATTAGTCTTATTACTGTCCCACAACAAAATAAATGACAATCTAAACACAATAGATTGATGTGTAACTTTACATATAAATGCATTTATTTCTTTTGCATTGATCAACCATATTTTGCTAATGTATGTATTTAATACACTTCTGTCCTGATACAACTCGTCAGTAAATAATAACTTAATAGAATAGAGAATGGAAACGGGGAATGTGTCAAAGAGACAACAACCCGACCAAAGAGCAGAAAATGCCCAAAGGCCACCAATGGGTCTTCAATGCAGCGAGAAAATCCAGCACCCAGAGGTGGGTTTCAGCTGGCCCCTAAACAATATTGCACACAAGTTCAGCGAATTGGACGTCACACTAAACTCCGAAACATACAAATGAACCAAAATCAAGAAACACACAAGACTAACAAAGGCTAGAGGTTTCCTAACTTGGGACAAACGTAAAAATGCGGTGGGGTTAAACATGTTTTGTGAGACATCAACCCTCCCCCTATATCTCTAGCCAATGTGGAATAAACAAACACACAGTGATACAAACAGTAAAACTCACTTCACAAGAAGTCCGAGTCCGATTTTATAAAAGGTAACAGAAGAAACTAAGCAAAATGACAATGATCAATATATATTAACAAAGGATTAATAGCAGTTACTGAGAAGCAGACATGCCAGCTCCAGACCTCAATTAAACAGATCGAAAGATTATGTCTTTATCAGCCACAATCCCTCCCGTTAGGGGTTTAGTATCATGCTATCATAAATTATAAGAGAAGAACATAACCCGCATCATGCCAACAACTGGTTTTAGAATAAATGTGTTTATTTCCAATGCAAAACCCTATGAGTGAATCAATATTAATTCCAAAAAATGTGTGAGTCTTCCAAGGAAGACATGTGTCGCCTGCAAACGTAAATTTTTACAAAAGATATTAAAATTTTCTAAAAATGAAATATATATCCACACCTTTGCATTAAGGTTAATGCACAGAGAAAGTTTCATCAAATTGCTTTGAGCAGTTATGGAGTAGTTGAGGATGGAAGTTTTGACCCCCCCCCTTTTTTGCAAAAATGTCAATTAAGGTTAATGCACAGAGAAAGTTTCATGGAATTCCTTTGAGCTGTTATGGAGTAGTTGAGGATAGAAGTTTTGACCCCCCCCTTTTTTTTTGCAAAAATGTCAATTTTTACCAAAAAGAAATTAAATTTTTTTTCTAAAAATGAAATATATATGCACACCTGTGCATTAAGGTTAGTGCACAGAGAAAGTTTCATCAAATTCCTTTGAGCGGTTTATGAGTAGTTGAGGATAGAAGAAGAGTGTGACGATGCAAGACGACAGATAGTGATCCCTATGTGTCGACCATGCGACACAAAAATGCCATCTTTAATGACTTGACAATAGTATTGTAACTATATCCCTTGTAGATAAGTCTGTTTAAAGGTTCGGTTAGCTTTTCAGGTGAATGACGACATCTTTGTGCTCTGTATAGAATATTACCATAAAAGATGGGATTTGAAATACCCGAACATATAAGATGTCTGCATGCTGATTTATATTTATAAATGATGTCCTTGCACCAATGATAAAATTTAGTACAAGTTTGATAAGTTTGTGATATCGAAAACCCTGGTGTAAAAATTTTTCAGTAATACAGAGATTTCCTCTTTAAAATCAAATAAGTTGTTACATACACGAGCAAATCGAAGAAGTTGAGATATATATATAAACACCATATGATGGTGCCCAGGGAACGTCACCATCTAAAAACGGATAACAATTGGAAATGAAATATCATCTCTCTTATCGTAAATTTTTGTGTTAAGCTTCCTGGTAGAGATATAGATATCAAGATCTAGGAAAGGGCAGTGTTCATTGTTATTATTAGCTTTATTTAAAGTAAGTTCAAAAGGATAAATCTCTTTAGTGTACATACTGAAGTTGTCATTATTGAGAGCCAAAATATCATCCAAATATCTAAAAGCGTTATTAAATTTTTGTATCAATGTTGTTTTGTCCAGTCTTTGCTGATTTTAGACATAAATTGTGATTTGTAACTATACAGAAACAGGTCCGCAATAAGTGGTGCACAGTTAGTCCCCATTGGAATTCTAATAACTTGGCGATATATAGAATCTCCATAGCAAACAAAAATGTTATCTAGTAAAAGTTCAAGTGCAGTTATCATATCAAAGCAGGTCCAATTGATATCGTTATTTTTTTTGTTTTTTAAGAAAAAATTAAAATAAAAGGATTTTGAGATTAATGTCAAAAAAAGATTTAATCTTAAATTTCTAATATCTCACTGTTTATCCTAAAACTGCACTCATCTTTTACCTTAGTAATTAGGAAATACCTTTTATCACTGTACTGTACATGACTTTGTGAATTATCCGCTCCCTCAGTTCCAAGTCCTTTAGGTAGCTGCTGTGGCTGGCCACCAGCAAATAAACATAAAAACATCCTGGTAACATAAAAATATATCAAATCACTCATTCTTTCAATTCCATCTAAAATTAATCATATAAACAGGAAACACACAATTTGTAAGATCTGCACAAGTAATACTGAAAACTAGAATTTTTTTCGGCAAATTTTGCAAATATCCTGCAGCTGAAGAAGGAAATCTCATTTTCAAAGTTACAGTAGGATTTCCTTTATTAAAATTTAACAGTTGAGATCTAATTTGACAACTTTAGTTTCATTTGGGGTGAAATATATCATTTTTCAATTAAAAAGTCTTCATTTTTATATGATTTAATGTTTTTGGCTGCGGGACATAATGTAAAAATTTCAATCCATTTCAATAAAATTTAGAAGATATGGGCATTTGAAATTTTACTTCAAGAAATAAACAGAGATAGTCAATATTTACACTTGTTGAGTATACATCAAATAATTACAACTATTTATCAGATAATATTTGGTAATAAAAATTTTAAATCTTTATAGTGCATTGAATTATCTCTTCATCCAAACTATACATTTGTGTTCAGATATTTACAGTGAAGAGAAAAGTAAATGTGTACACATATATCATGACAACAGGTCTGAAATTTATTCAGTATATATTTGGTGTTTTCTTGTGGTGTGGCTCAATGATCATTGAGTGAAGACCCTTAGGTTTTACTGGCCTATAATAACAATGTTACAAAATACATGAATGGAGTTTCTCATATTTACTTACTTTTTTGCTTTGGTACTGTTAGGATAATCTACAACCAACCCACCTGTAAAACCTGCTCTCATTGCTTGCTGAGTTATTAATTCTAACTGAAAACAAAACCAATACACTGGTATGTAGCTGTGTAATAAGCTTTAGTCCATATATCCTTAAGAGATTTCTATTTAATGTTTTTGTTTTGCAGTTTGAGTAGTTGCTCCTTGTCAAAGACCACACAACAACCACTAGATCTTCTTAACCTGTATTAATCTTACGGAATGTTGTCTCATTGATGGTTAAGTAATGTTCTCTGCTCATTTTAATCCATTTTTAGCTTGACACATTTTGTGATTGTATTTTTTAATTTTAACACCTGAAATCAAAGTCACTGCTGCAATGGAAGTTAAATAATTGGATTTCATATGCAATTCCAATTTCTGTAAATTTCCTGAAAAATGATAAGATGTGGTATATCATCTATATGATGCCAAGTGCAAAGAAGCTGAATACAGATAACTGATAGATATTTGAAAATTACCAGTAGAAATCTATTATTTGATGGTGGTAAAACTATATAGAACCAGTAAATATAACTGTTTTTAAGCCTTTAATTTTTAATGGCTATAGCTACTTGTATATGGAAACTGAAAGTGCAAATGTCAAATCTGTAAATACCATTATACATTACCCAAAGATCAAATTCTTTGTGTAATGTAAAACATAACAGGTTTGTCTTTTACTTTAAACTTGGTACAAATGGAGACAATGCACCTAAGCCTAATCTATCTGGAGAAATAAACAAAACTCCTCTTTGTCATTTGAGTTTCAAATCTCCCTTCTGGGTGAAAGGAGAAGAAGTTATAAAATAAACAAGAGGCTCCCAGGAGCCTGAATCGCTCACCTGGTCCTTAAGCTTTAAGGGAGTCTTTCATGAGCTATTACCCCTATAATGGATCATCTGACAACTTCAACCCAATTCAGACTTTTGTAGAGCTCAATGAGCTGATTGTTTAAGCAAACAACAGCTTTTCTCTATCGACAATAGTTTTCATTCTATAGGGCAAAAACAAGAGAAAACGCTATTTTTGACATTTAAAGGGTCATCTATAAGGCATCAACAGTTATTTTGACATTTAAGGGACAAAACTTTAACTCCTAAAGGGCTCATTTAAACATTTTGCAAACTAAGGGAATTGCTGTGAAAATGGTCAATTTTGATGTTCTAAGGGGAATAACTCCTAAAAGGAATGACCATACAACTTAATAAGTACAAATTTTTAAAAAAAATCAAGAAAAAGGGCAATAACTCCTACATGGGTGGTTACATCTTCTTCAAAATTTCAAAGCAGGTAGATCTTGAGGTGTTGAACACTTTAGCTTCCCATCAGAATTTTGATATCTGTCACCATTTTTGAGTTATTTGCAAAAAACTGCAATTTACCCCTATGTTCTATTTTTAGCCATGGCAGCCATGTTTTTTTACAAATAAAAAATCCAAACGATAGTTTAGTAGCACTCATGCCAAGGAACAACTACACTAAGTTTGGTTGCAATTAAACTTATGGTGTAAGAGGAGTTAACGATTTTATTACAATGAATAAAGACTGCAAAAATGGTCAATTTTGACTATCTAAGGGGAATAACTCCTAAAAGGAACGAACCTACAACTTCGATCCTGTTACAAATTTTGTAGATCTTTGTGTGCCTAACAATATGAAATTTAAATTTTTCAAATTTCCTTTATAGTATCCAAGATATTGAGCTTAATAAGTGCAAAATTTGGAAAAAATGCAGAAAAAGGGCAATAACTCCTACATGGGTCGTTGGATCTTCTTCAAAATTTCAGGGCAGGTAGATCTTGAGGTGCTGAACACATTTACCCTCTGCCAGAATTTTGATATCTGTTATGGTTTTTGAGTTATTTGCAAAAAACTGCAATTTACCCCTATGTTCTATTTTTAGCCATGGCGGCCATGTTTTTTTACGAATCAAAAATCCAAACGATAGTTTTGTAGCACATATACCAATAAACAACTGTACGAAGTTTGGTTGCAATTGGACTTATGGTGTCGGACGAGTTAACGTTTGAAAAATTGTTAACAGACGACGACGACGACAGACGACGACGACGGACGCCAAGTGATGGTAAAAGCTCACATGGACCTTTGGTCCAGGTGAGCTAATAAAAAGAAATAGCCAATATTGCCCTAAAATTCTCCATCCTGGCAATTTTTCAATTAAACCCTGTGAACATGTACAGTCATTACGGATAATTCTGCGCATCGTCCTATTCGGCGCATTAATATGAAAATGATTTGAATGCACCTAATTAGACGCTGCACCGAATTACCCGTCAACACATGTATATTACATGCATACTTAATAATTCTATAATTATCTAATAGTGATCAGAAGGAACTTCTTGTTTTCTTCTTACATACTAAATTACACAACTGTACAAACCTGTGAACTGTTTTCTGGGTATAACTGGAACACTGCTTTTCCACCTCTACACTAAAAAAAATAATATATCTTACAACATAGTAAAAAGACAAACAAAAAATAAAGAAGTTTTTCTCTACATAAATTAGCAGCATTATCTCAATCATACAATTTTTAAGTACAAATATTATATATCTTACAACATAGTAAACAGACAAAAAAAAAGAATAAAGATGTTTTTCTCTACATAAAGTAGCAGCATTATCTCAATCATACAGTTTATAATGACATGAAATATCATCATGGTGCCATTATATAATGCCTGGAAATAAACTGATAACATTAAGAGGTAGCAGTAGTTGTTTGGCCTCAATGATAATCTATAACCAACACTACAGCCTAGCATATATAGGCTTTCCAAAATGTTGTGTGGGAAAATTCAACAAAATCAGAAGAATTGTAAATAAGCATAGAATTTAAAATAAACTATATATCGTGTATCTGTAAGACATGAATGCCCCTTCCTCCTGAACAAAGAATTTGTATCTATTATTTATGATGGGAAATCATATTGAGAATTATTTTAAATATATAAAAGCTTTATAATACATGTATATCCTGCTTACATTAACTTTTACCCAATTAAAAATCAAAGTGCTGGAAAGCACCACTGGAAAGATTGCAACTGTAGTTGTGTATAATTTCAAATTTTATCACACATTCCGGGGTACGAAGAGAATTTTCAACAAGAGTTCAATGTGTTTAAGTGATAAATTTTACTAAAATATTTGTTATTGGATCATAATTTTACTTGACATGACCTTAAAAAATTTAGATTCACGCGAATGTCTGAATTAACAGATAATCGTTAGGTTTTTCTCAAATAATGGGTCCATTAAAGAATTAATCGTCACATTAGTAAATGCACAATTAGTTTTGACAATAAATTAATTTAAAAGTAAATTTCCCAAGATCGAATAATAAGTCGCTACCCTATTATACGTGAATGGAACAGAAGGTAAACAAGCACAAGAGTGGACACACTACATGTCTGGCATGAGTATGCACATGGATACAAAATAATGATTATCTGATACCCGGCATCGCAAGTCAAAGGAAAATGCATTTAAAGAAATACCAATGGTCAGGCGATAATTTGTCTGAAAAATCTCATGCATGTCATTCAAGCCTAAAACTGTATCCAAGGCGAGCTGACAGGTCTGAGACTCTATGTTCAACCAAAAATTATCTATAGACCAAAAATGGTGGGTCTATATATAATACATTTATAACATTGGTTGAGAAATGGACTTATTTGTAATAAATT
Source organism: Mytilisepta virgata (assembly GCA_028015205.1). Lineage (NCBI taxonomy): Eukaryota > Metazoa > Mollusca > Bivalvia > Mytilida > Mytilidae > Mytilisepta > Mytilisepta virgata. The sequence continues at coordinate 13,003,597 of CM051520.1, forward strand.
GCTTCGCTGAGCGCAGCTGGATACGACCGCAGAGGTCCAACCCTGAACAGTTGGGGCAAAAATGGACACAATATTTGCACTTGATACAGGTCTGAAATTGGATTGTAATTAAATATTTGACACATAATAGGTTTCTGACACAGAATAACTGTAGTCAAAGAACTTAGAATTGGTCATATGATTTGAATTTATATTCAATTTTTTGCTTTTTGTGCAATACAATATGCTGTTGCAAATTGAACCCCCCCCCCCCCCAAAAAAAAAATTAATTAAATTTTACCGCTTTTTTTGCTTTTGTGCAATACACTATGCTATTGCGTATTGACCCCCTCCCCCCCCCCAAAAAAAAAAAAAAAAAAACTTATTGTACCCCCTCCCCCCCCCCAGCCCTTTTTTGCAAAAAAAAAATGTTTGAAGAAATTTTCTTTTTAATTTCTGAAATCTGAAATGAGAAAAAATTGTCCCCCCCAAAATTTCTTATTTACCCCCTAAATTTTCACCCCTCCACCTTTCCCTTTTTCCAAAAAAAAAATTATTTCCCTCAAGATAAGGTCATAATCCCTATTCAAATTTCTCATGGAGTTTGCAAACATAATTACCCATTTAAATACATCATTGAAGTCTTAAAATAGAAAATGACATATGGCTAAAATTAATATTAATTAATAGTAACTTCTAAAAATAAATTAACAGCTATAAATCACCCCAAGACAATCTACATTTCTTTATACATAATTGAATCATACACAATATTTTACTTTAAATGTGTTTGGATTACCTCCCATACACCAAGATAATATCATAGATTTCTATTTACTTATACTAAAGTTATTGTGCAAAAAACAAGAAAAAATGCTTATTTGGGCCCTTTTTTAGCCCCTAATTCCTAAACTGTTGGGATCAAAACTCCCAAAAATGGTCATAAACCTTGTGTTAAAATTTCATAGATTTCTATTTACTTATACTAGAGTTATTGTGCAAAATCCAAGAAAAATGCTTATTGGGCCCTTTTTTGGCCCCCAATTCTTAAACTGTTGGGACCAAACCTCCCAAAATCAATCCCAACCTTCCTTTTGTGGTCATAAACCTTGTGTTTAAATTTCATAGATTTCTATTATCTTATACTAAAGTTATAGGGCGAAAACCAAATGTCTTCGGACGCCGACGATGACGCCGACGACGACGACACCAACGTCATACCAATATACGACCGCAAAAATTTTGCGGTCGTATGAAAATGGGACAAGAGTCACTCAAGCCTAAAATTGAGGTCAATTTGGATATAGGTATTACAGCTACAGAAAAATGGACTTAATCATGAAATTGTGACTCAAGTCTGAAATTTAAGTCAAGGAGTCAGACAGCCATGTATCCATCAAGCACTATCTATACCAAATATGGTTGGTCTATGTATTGCAGTTGCTGAGAAATGGACATTATCCCAAAAAAGTGAAACAAGTCAATCAAGCATGAAATAGAGGTCAAAGGTAAGGTTTCAGATGATGGATGAATTATAGTTTAACGTCCAGTGGCAACCAGGTGCATTTCAGGACGAGAACATGTTGATATGATAATGAATATGATCCCTGCTTTGTACTAGACCGACACGCTAAGTCGGATTTTTAATGTGCTAGCTCACGAGTTAACTGTCCGCAGGAAGACATATCACCTCACTCGGACACATTATACTGACTCCGAGCCGACCAGTCTTTGCTCTTACTCCTAGATGCCGCGTGCTTGGCAGAGAAGCAGCAAATACCAATTTTAATGTCTTTGGTTTGACCCGGCCGCGGATCGAACCCGGGACCTTCCGCACTCGGGGCGAGCATGCTACCACGAGACCACCGAGGCGGTCGTAAGGTTTCAGATGTTAAAGTGGAATATACTAAGAACCAAATACTGCGGATCTCGTTACAAATGTAGTACAGTTGCTAAAAAAGAGACTAAATCATGAAAATGTATATTAAGTCACTCAAGCATGAAATTCAGGTCAAGTTCAGCTGACAGGTATTAGACCGGCACGTATCCACTGGCATGCAAAGTTATTAAAGTTTACGTTGCCGTTGCAGCTGGAAAGTAACACCTATATCTCGCCTTCGTGACTTTTCGTCGCAGGCGAGACAAAAATGGCTGTATTTTCAAGACATGGATGGAAATGTGTCAAAAATGTTAGTTTTAATGTATTTGGCACCAGGTTTCTGCCTACTTCAGGATGAGAAGTGTGTTCGAAATAATGTTCGGTTGTTCATTTTATTTCCTTGGTAATCTCGGTAAATAGTAAAAATTATAAAAATATTAGATAATATCAACAAAAAAGTACTCGTAATTTAAAAAATGCTCTGTCATCATTGGAACTACATTTAATGAAGTATAACACAAGTCTAATGGTATCGAAGAGGCACACTTCCGGTTTTGGAGACTGATGCCATAGATACGACTTGCAATCTTTCCAAAAATTAACCCACAGTATTAACTCTGTTTCTTACACAAGTACCCAAACACTAAAATTTAATGGAGTCACTCAAGCATGAAATGTATGTCATGTGGACTTTTTTGTTGGTGACCCCTGTTGAACTAAAGAAGATGATTGAAGTTTTAAAATATCATTGATAGGACTAAAATGCCAAAATTTAATCAAAGTCACTCTATCATAAGATGTATTTCATAGTGACTCAAATGTACCTGAGCTGTGGTGTACTACATGTATATCAAACCAATGTAATTGTGAAATATCATTAATACATTATGACAGGTTCTTTAATAATATACCTAAATACAAAAATTAATCAAAGTTAATCGAGCATAAAATGTAGGTTGTGGTGACTCAAATGTTGCTGAGTTGTGTTGTACTTTATAAGACAACTTTACTTGTGAAATATCATCAATACATTACTATAGGTTCTTTAATAATACACCTTACTTCAAAAACTTAATCAAAGTCGTTCAATCATAAAATGTAGGTCATGGTGACTCAAATGTTGCTGAGTTGTGTTGTACTGTATAAGATGATTCTAGTTGTGAAATATCATCAGTATATTACCATAGGTAAAATAAAACCTAAATGCAAACATTTTACCAAAGTCACTCAAGCATAAAATATAGGTGTGGTGACTCAAATGTTGCCGACTTTTGTTGTACTGTGCAAGATGAATGAATAGGGATAATATCATTGATATATCTCAATAGGTTTCCAAGAAACTGACCTAAACACAAATACTTAACAGAGTCACTTATGTGTGAATTGTGGGTCATAATGACCCAACCGTTAGTGAAAAGCATTATACAATGTAAGATGATTATAATGATGAAATATCATTGATATAACACCATTGATTCATAGGACATGAAATTAAATGCAAAACTTTATCAGACTCACTAGTGCATTAAATGTAGGTCAAAGTGACCCAAATGTTCAGTGTCATAAGAGGATTGTAGTGGTTTAATATCATTGATATATATCTGTGGGATACAGAGAAATTGACCTAAATGCAAAAATTTAAAAGCCTGACAGACGTACAGATGGACAGACAGACAAGGGTAAATCTATATTCCCCTTCCACATTCGTGGATGGGCCATAAAAATTAGAAAACAATGTGTAAACAAGGACATACCCTGAAAAAATTAGAACTGTGAGTGACCTCACTGAGTGATACCCCCTAATTGCAATAAGAGGAGTTGCACTTACAAGCTTTAAACATGTAAAACCCTCAAGTTGGATTATCTCACTTTACAAGGATCCAGCAATAATTATCTTGCTTCACGCATATCTACATATGATGCCCAACCTTAATATAAAGTTTCATCAAAATCCATTGACTGGTTTAGGAGGAGTTGTGCTTACAGGCTTTAAACATGTAAAACCCTTAAGTTAGATTATCTCCCTTTGCAAGCATCCAGTGATAATTATCTTGCTTCATGCACATTTACATATGATGCCCAACCTTCTTCTAAAGTTTCATCAAAATCCATTGAATGGTTTAGGAGGAGTTACGCTTACAAGATACATGAACAAACGGATGGATGGACAGGGTGATTCCTATATACCCCCCCCCCCCCACAAAACTTTATTTGTGGAGGAGTATAATGATTCTGGCTAGGGATGTGCACATTCTGGTACATAAGTAGTTTAAGAACATCAACCCTCACATAAGACATGCTTAATGCAAGTATTCATAAAAACTCCATGAAAAGTACTGTTCATGAATATACATATACTCACATACATTGTATGTACATTTTCAGTGTTAAAATTCAACAAAAATGTCCATTCATAATTTAATAGCACGAAGATTTGATTGCTTTTGAAAATCTCCCATCTAGATTTCTACTTTTGAAATAATCAATAACAGTTAGGAATATTTTTGTCAAGTTCAGGGGCAATGTTAAAACCTATCAGACAGTCACAAAGTGTAATAATTTACTTACTAAACAGGCATATAGTGTTGTAAAGAATTGTAACAATCTCTTCGGTGGATGGTGATATTTTTTATCTGCATTACATAACCACTGTAAGGCTGATATACTGAAATATATAGTTAAGCTAATATCATATCAATGATTAATATCTGAGAGGGTAATAGCAAAAAATGTTCCCCTTAGTTATTAACAAAGACATTTCAAGGAGTAACATAAAATGCTCCGCTGGGCACAGCTAGATACGACCGCAGATGTCGAACCCTGAATAGTTGGGGCAATTATGAACACAACATTCAAGCTTGATACAATACTGAATTTGGATTGTGAATAAATATTTGACACAGCATAGGTTTGACACAGAATGAATGTTGTCTAAGAACTTAAAAATTTTTAATTTACCTATTCAAACCATATCAGTATTATTTGTTTTTATATATAAATCAAAAATAACCAATTTAAAATTGGGCACACATATCAATTTCTTGCTATTGCACAATACTGTGCAATTGAAGATTTCTTGCTATTGCGCAATACTGTACAATTGAAAATTTCTTGAAATATTTGACACATAATAGGTTTCTGACACAGAATAACTGAAATCAAAGAACTTAGAATTGGTCATATGATTTGAATTTATATTCAATTTTTGCTTTTTGTGCAATACAATATGCTTTGGAGAATTGACCCCCCACCCCAAAAAAAAATAATAATTTACCCCTTTTTTTAACTTTTGTGCAATACACTATGAAGTTGCACATTGACCCCCCCTCCCCCCCCCCCCCAAAAAAAAAAAAAAAACTAAAATTTATTGTAACCCCCCCCCTTTTTTTGCTAAAAAAAAATTGAAATTTTCTTTTTAATTTATGAAATATGAAATGAGAAAAAAATTGCCCCCTCCCCAATTTCTCATTTACCCCCCCCCCCCCTAAATTTTGTTTTCAACCCCCTTCCCCCCCCCCCCCCCCCATTTCTTTATACTTTGCAACCATAACAGCCCATTTAAATACACCATAACATATTAAAATAGAAAATGACATCAGAGTCATGGATGGCAAATTTTAAATATACATATAAAGCCGTTTAGATAAGATAAACAAAAAAGCTTCATCAGCACATTTTATATTGGCAAATTTCCAATGGAATTTGTTAATAATAATGTTTTGATAACAGGGCACACATATCAATTTCTTGCTATTGCACAATACTGTGCAATTGAAAATTTCTTCAAATACTTGACACATAATAGGTTTCTGACACAGAATAACTGAAATCAAAGAACTTAGAACTGGTCATATGATTTGAATTTATATTCAATTTTTTGCTTCTTGTGCAATACAATATGCTGTGGAGAATTGCCCCCCTCCCCCCCCAAAAAAAATAATTTACCCCTTTTTTAGCTTTAATTTTGGACCTCGATTTGGACCAACTTGAAAACTGGGCCCATAATAAAAAAATTAAGTACATGTTTAGATTCAGCATATCAAAGAACCCAAAGAATTCAATTTTTGTTAAAATCAAACAAAGTTTAATTTTGGACCCTTTGGACCTTAATGTAGACCAATTTGAAAACGGGACCAAAAATTAAGAATCTAAATGCATGGTTAGATTCGGCATATCAAAGAACCCCAATAGTTCAATTTTCAATGAAATCAAACAAAGTTTAATTTTGGACCCCGATTTGGACCAACTTGAAAACTGGGCCCATAATAAAAACACTAAGTACATGTTTAGATTCAGCATATAAAAGAACCCAAAGAATTCAATTTTTGTTAAAATCAAACAAAGTTTAATTTTGGACCCTTTGGACCTTAATGTAGACCAATTTCAAAACGGGACCAAAAATTAAGAATCTAAATACACAGTTAGATTCGGCATATCAAAGAACCCCAATAGGTCAATTTTCGATGAAATCAAACAAAGTTTAATTTTGGACCCTTTTGGCCCCTAATTCCTAAACTGTTGGGACCAAAACTCCAAAAATCAATCCCAACCTTCCTTTTGTGGTCATAAACCTTGTGTTTAAATTTCATAGATTTCTATTTACTTATACTATAGTTACTGTGCAAAAACCAAGAAAAATGCTTATTTGGGCCCTTTTTTAGCCCCTAATTCCTAAACTGTTGGGACCAAAACTCCCCAAAACAATCCCAACCTTCCTTTTGTGGTCATAAACCTTGTGTTAAAATTTCATAGATTTCTATTTACTTATACTAGAGTTATTGTGCGAAAACCAAGAAAAATGCTTATTGGGCCCTTTTTTGGCCCCCAATTCTTAAACTGTTGGGACCAAAACTCCCAAAATCAATCCCAACCTTCCTTTTGTGGTCATAAACCTTGTGTTTAAATTTCATAGATTTCTATTAACTTATACTAAAGTTATGGTGCGAAAACCAAATGTCTTCGGACGACGACGCAGACGACGACGACGCCAACGTCATACCAATATACGACCGCAAAAATTTTGCGGTCGTATAAAAAGCTCTTTCACCCTATCAATTAATGTTTCTTTCATTTATTTTGCTATACTGAACTGTTTGTTAGTTTCTAAATGCAGCTTTGTATTCTTCTCGTTTAATTACAATAATCTATCAAAGGCTTGAAGAAATATATCTAATATACTGCTGAGTATCGTAGAGCCTTATAATGTATCTAACGGTATATGGACAAGCAAAAAAGGGCTGATAGGTCTACATAAGTGACCTGGCCAGGCAGTACTCAGTCATCAGACCACCACAAAAGGCTTCTTGTAACACATGCCTTTTACTAGTCAAACTATGTGGTTACTCATCTGTAAAGTAGTTTAATAATACTAGAGGCTCTCAAGAGCCTGTGTCGCTCACCTGTATCTAATGTGATTTTGGAAATTATGTAAAATTATATAATGATTGAGACCAAGATTGGTTTAATTTGACACAGTATCTAAAATTAAAAACAGGTCATCTTAGTGTAGTCTTACAATAGCTACTGAAGACATCTTATCATTATTATTTTTGAATATGTGGTCAAGTTGTGACCATTCAGAATTTTTTTTACAATTTTCTGATAGACTTCTAAACATCTTGGATGATGGATCAGCAACAAAGTAACAACACTTGGTCAGCACCTCATAAGGAACATTCATGCTATGTTTTGTTACATTCCATTCATTGGTTCTCTAAAAGAAGTCATTTGTATGCATTTCCCATAGGGTCCAATGTTAAACTTAGTCCCCCGCTGGCAGCCATCTTGGATGATGGATCAGTTACAAAGTAACAACACTAGGTCAGCACTTCATAAGGAATATTCATGCCATGTTTGGTTTCATTCCATTAAGTGGTTCACTAAAAGAAGTCATTTGTATGCATTTCCCATAGGGTTCTATGTTAAACTAAGTCCCCGGCTAGCGGCCATCTTGGATTATGGATCGGCTACAAAGTAACAACACTTGGTCAGCACCTCATAAGGAACATTCATGCCATGTTTGGTTTCATTCCATTCAACGATTCTCTAAAAGAAGTCATTTGTATGCATTTCCCATAGGGTCCTATGTTAAACTAAGTCCCCCTCTGGCAGCCATCTTGGATGATGGATCGGCTACAAAGTAACAACGCTTGGTCAGCACCTCATAAGGAACATTCATGCCAGATTTAGTTTCATTCCATTCAGTGGTTCTCTAAAAGAAGTCATTTGTATGCATTTCCCATAGGGTCCTATGTTAAACTAAGTTCCCCGCTGGCGGCCATCTTGGATGATGGATCAGCTACAAAGTAACAACACTTGGTCAGCACTTAATAAGGAATATTCATGCCATGTTTGGCTTCATTCCATTAAGTGGGTCACTAAAAGAAGTCATTTGTATGCATTTCCCATAGGGTTCTATGTTAAACTAAGTCCCCCGCTGGCGGCCATCTTGGATTATGGATCGGCTACAAAGTAACAACACTTGGTCAGCACCTCATAAGGAACATTCATGCCATGTTTGGTTTCATTCCATTCAACGGTTCTCTAAAAGAAGTCATTTGTATGCATTTCCCATAGGGTCCTATGTTCAACTAAGTCTCCCTCTGGCGGCCATCTTGGATTATGGATCGGGTACAAAGTAACAACACTTGGCCAGCACCTCATAAGGAACATTCATGCCAGATTTACTTTCATTCCATTCAGTGGTTCTCTAAAAGAAGTCATTTGTATGCATTTCCCATAGGGTCCTATGTTAAACTAAGTTCCCCGCTGGCGGCCATCTTGGATGATGGATCAGCTACAAAGTAACAACACTTGGTCAGCACCTCATAAGGAACATACATCCTAGATTTACTTTCATTCCATTCAACGGTTCTCTAAAAGAAGTCATTTGTATGCATTTCCCATAGGGTCCTATGTTAAACTAAGTTCCCCGCTGGTGGCCATCTTGGATGATGGATCGGCTACAAAGTAACAACACTTGGTCAGCACCTCATAAGGAACATTCATGCCATGTTTGGTTTCATTCCATTCAACGGTTCTCTAAAAGAAGTCATTTGTATGCATTTCCCATAGGGTCCTATGTTAAACTAAGTCCCCCTCTGGCGGCCATCTTGGATGATGGATCGGCTATAAAGTAACAACACTTGGTCAGCACCTCATAAGGAACATTCATGCCAGATTTAGTTTCATTCCATTTAGTGGTTCTCTAAAAGAAGTCATTTGTATGCATTTCCCATAGGGTCCTATGTTAAACTAAGTTCCCCGCTGGCGGTCATCTTGGATGATGGATCAGCTACAAAGTAACAACACTTGGTCAGCACCTCATAAGGAACATTCATGCCATGTTTGGTTTCATTCCATTCAACGGTTCTCTAAAAGAAGTCATTTGTATGCATTTCCCATAGGGTCCTATGTTAAACTAAGTCCCCCTCTGGCGGCCATCTTGGATGATGGATCGGCTACAAAGTAACAACACTTGGTCAGCACCTCATAAGGAACATTCATGCCAGATTTAGTTTCATTCCATTCAGTGGTTCTCTAAAAGAAGTCATTTGTATGCATTTCCCATAGGGTCCTATGTTAAACTAAGTTCCCCGCTGGCGGCCATCTTGGATGATGGATCGGCTACAAAGTAACAACACTTGGTCAGCACCTCATAAGGAACATTCATGCCATGTTTGGTTTCATTCCATTCAGTGGTTCTCTAGAAGAAGTTCAAAATGTAAAATGTTAAGGACGACGCCGGACGACGGACGACGACGGACGACGGACGCCAAGTGATGAGAAAAGCTCACTTGACCCTTTGGGTCAGGTGAGCTAACAAGACATTATGTTGTACTAAGGAGAAGACGATAATACATGTACTATACCATCCTCCCAAGTCAAGGTTTTGTGGTGTGTGACCTAGAAAATTCTACCTATGACGCAAATGGATTCTCTTCTGACCTAGAAAAGTAACCAATGAAATTGTTCACTCCTGACTGGTAAAATATGAATGTGTGGTGTCAGGGGTTTGTAGGAACTAAGGTGGATACAAAACCCTGACTTGGGAGGATGGTACTATACATACTCAGTGTAAATCAACTGTCCACCAATGAAATTCCATTAAGCAACCCAGGTAGAATAATTCTGCAGTGTACTTATTTTCATTAGTTTGGTGTTTTTCATGATCTGTGAAGTCTATAGTATTATACAAATTATGTGACACTTCTTAAATGCAGACATTTTACTCTTAGGGTGGGATCTGAAAATCTTATCCAACTATAAGTAAAAAATACTGTTTGAGGACACATATTTAGAGATATTCCCACCGATAAAAGAAGTATCCCATCAATTCATTAGGATCTACGTAGACATCCAAGAACAAAAAAGGACAGATTCAGCTCAAAACTAGGAAATAACTTATTACCTAATAACAGCATCAAATGTACCAGGTCTAAATGGCATACCATCTCCCATGTCACACAAAACAAGGTCACCTTCTGTTTCTTTTTCTACTGCTACATCTAAATAAATGACCAGAATTAGGCATATATTTTCACAGAAAAATATATGCACATTAAAATACAAAAGAGAATCAATTTCTGACGATGGACCTATGTTTGGTAAAATTGAGCCAAATTTGGGAAGTTGAGTTTAAAGGTATAGATTCCCAATCCTCTTAGTGGTACATCCGGTGAAAGAAAACACCAAATATCACTGCTTACCTCAAAGCAGTACTTAAATTTAAACCAAGTTTGTGACCTTCACCTTCAACTTATGTATTGCCATCGTATTTGTGACACACCTCCTAGTAGTGGTGACAAATCATGCCCAATGTCATTGCTTAACTCAGAACAGCATTTAAGACATTATGGAGCAGAAATGATTTCTGATCATGGTATTTTTGTAAATAAATTTAAACCAAATCTGTGACCTTACATTTCCAAAACACCTCCTAGTAGTGGCACACAACCTTTCCAAATTATTGCTCTAACTCAAAATGGGATTTAAATTATAAAGCAGAAACAATTTGTGTGCACAGACAAGCTGACTACTTTAGGGGCACTGACAAGGTAATGCTAAACAAATCAGCAGTCTATCATTACAACACAAAATGTTATCAGAGGTGAAAAATAAAAATACCCTCCCCCCCAATTAAGTGGAATTGTTGTCCCCTTTATTATATTAATTGATACATGTGTATTTTCTCAAAAGGCCATTGCATAAAATAAAGATATGGAATCCCAAAAATCATTCTACTAAGTCAATAAAATAGATGGTGTACAATATCACTGGTTACTTAGGTTTAGGAGGAGTTGCAGTTTACATTTAAATATGCATCATGTTGTACCAAAGTGAAACAGATTTTTCATTTTCAAAATATGAATTATTTGCTTATACATGTACTTCAAAAGGGTTAATCTTATATGACACAATTTCTAACCAATTTGTTTAAAAATATTACTGAACAATGAACAAGTGAACATTATATGTAATAGTGTCAAGGTCATTCAGATTTCATGAAAGAGTTGATTCAATTGTAATATGCCCCTATAGGAACATACAATATACAAACTCCGTCCAGATCAAACCAACTTCTTTTATAGGAAACTCAGGTTATTGATTTTACAAAGAAAGTTGCCATGATAAAATGTTCTACAAGAGTGCAATTAAAAATATCTGGAGACAAAACAATGACACAATTATATAGCTTATCTTTTTTACCCAATTTCACTTATAATTTTAATTTGCATAGTTTTCTAAAAAAAATATTATATCTTCATAACCTGATGCAGAGATATGGAAATGTTTATCGGTACTAACCAAGCATATGTGGACTTATATCTACTCCAACCCAGAAATGACCATTATCTGTTAAACATTCACCACTTAAACCAGAGCCACATCTTTAAAAGAAAAAACCACATAAATATATGTATATTAGATTATGTGCAAATATAAGCATGTTCTTCAAAAACTTTTTTGTTTTATTCTGGTCTCTTATCTAGTACACATATACTATGTTACATAATATAAACTATCAGTTTATCTTTTACCTAAATATATATGTGTAACAGTTTTGCTTTAACATGTTTAATAAAGCCCAAAATATTTTTTATACAAATCAAGAAGTTAAAACATATTTTAAACACCAGTAATGTTTTAGTCCTTTAATTTTGTATTTACCGATAACTTTTGCATTTGAGTTGCTGTTCTACATTTAATGTTAAAGTTTCGGTTTTCAACATAAAGCCTGGAGCACAACTGATGAGTCGTAAATCTTCAGAGTCTGCACATCATGTGCATTAAAATTGGTATCATGGAATAAACAAGACCAAAACCGTGCCTGGACCTGCCTTGCAGCATGTTTCATTGATCTGCAATCAGGATGTGGCTGCACAACAGATCCAATAATTGCTTACAGACTACAACTCAACATTATCAAGCTACAGACAAAATATAAAATCATTCCCTTTTGTAGAAGCCAAGAAATCTTTCAAGAAAATTTTTCTAGTGTTCTGAGTATTTTTGAATTTTAAACTATTGGCAAACAGGATGTGGCTGCATGACAGATCCAAAAATAGCTTACATCCTACAACTCAACATTATCAAGCTGCAGAAAAAATATAAAATCATTCCCTTCTGTAGAAGGCAAGAAATTTGATGAAAGTTTCCTACCAAAGGTCTTTCGGATGGATGGACAGAGTCAAGCAATTACTAGACCTGCTTTTGTTGTTGGCGACACAGGTAAAAAGCCAGATTTAAAGGATAAGTTCTTCAAAAAATCATTTTATTTGCAAAAATGCTAAACCATAATATGAACAATATGATCTCTAGTTACATTCTATCATACCCAACATCCAATATGAAACATGGTTGATCCTCTGGTAATCTTAGTAATTCAATTGCTCTTTCTGATAACTGGTTTTGGATTTCAATCATGCGAGAACTGCAAAAACACTAACTTGATTACTATTATATACATATTTTGACACAAGTTCTGCCGATAATTGAAAATATGATTTAATAAGAATACATGTTTTAATAATTAAATACATGTGTGTATTTTGTATTCAGTATCTATCCACTATAATGATAAATTCTTTCTTATCCATTACATGAACGTAAAACTTCATTTAGTCAAAGAACAATAAAATCCATTCTAATCTTTTTAGTGTCAATTTCTTTACTTTGGTGAAGTCAGCACATGTAACACCTACATGTGCAGATTTAATTCTTTTCCCTTTGTTCAATATTATGGGGTATTGTCTCCTTGACATTTACTCCATATCTAACATGTTCATATTAACAAATTCATTGCAAATAATTAACACTAAAATATCCAGTGTGTATAACATAAATTCACTGTATTAAAAAACCATCTTACTTGGATGTGTATTTTCTGGCTTCTTCTTCATTGTAAAACTACAATGTAAATGCAATATAGAAGATTTAAATATGCATCATGTTGTACCAATGTGAAACAGATTTATCATTTTCAAAATATTAATTATTTGCTTATATATGTAATTCAAAAGGGTTAATCTTATATGACACGATTTCTAACCAATTTGTTTAAAAATATTACTGAACAAAGAAAATTCTGGAAAAAAGTTGTCAACGTTTCAATGAACGAGTGAACATTATATGTAATAGGGTCAAGGTCATTCAGATTCATGACAGAGTTGATTCAATTGTAACTAGAAGGAACCCGCGACTCTTGCGGGAGAAGTAAGGGAGTCGATATTTGAGAGGTAAAAAAAGTGCGGAAAAGCTGAAGTCTGTTAACAATGCCGATGCTGCAGATTAAAAAAAATTGTTAAGAGGGAGATTGCGAACAAAGACCTATATCACTGATAGCACAGTTTCAATTTTATGTGACAATCTCGACGAGTGTCTTTAAGGAGGAGAAGACTCATACTTTGCTGGTGCAGCTGATTTTTATGGATGCGTGTTCATTGTGTATCCCAGTACACCAGATATTGCTATTTACTGGTAACAAATGCATTATCTCAACAACAGAAGTGTATCGTCAATTGCCGCTAGTGTACCGTCAATTGCCTCTAGTGTACCGTCAATTGCAGCCTGTTGCCATTTACGGTACACCTACATGTATAGTATTGCAATAGGTACCAGAAAAGGGCAATATACATCTGCTGTAAGAGGATGCACAGTGGTGTTAGTCTTAATGTGTTTTTTCTTCAACAATTTTGTATTGTCATTATGTCTTTGTTTGTTTCCAAAGTTTGTCCCTTCCCTTGGACTTTAGTCTTTTAATACTTAGGGGACAATCTGGGGGACAACCATTCCATTCTGAGTGTTTATCATGTATATGCCATGTGAAGACCAGACACACTGTAGCATGTAGGTGTTCAGCCTGTAATCATTTTTTTTAATTATTAAATGACAAACTAACATACTGTAAATGTTCATTGTACACAACGGGACCTATTCTTTATTTAAAAGTCAAGATAATCAGGGTGTCTCAAGGGTATAATTATTTTTGAATTTTTTTTTGATCCCTCATAGTAAAATTTTCCAAGACCGATTAAATATTTGAACTAACCTTTAATGTACCATTGGTATTGTGTATACACGTTGAGTTGTAAATTACACATTAAAATGCTAAAAGAAGTACATTGACTGAATCAGATAACAAGAAAAATAAATGGAAATAGTGAGCTGTCAAAAGGGGCATAAAACGACTAAAATGTATGAAATACACAAGTCGAACAAAACCAAATATAAAATCGTAAAAAAACAACAACAAACTAAAAAGTTAAAAATACTCAACATTTCGACCAATATGGTCTTAATCACGAGTATGTAAAAAATAAAAATAAAAAGGTGTTGACTCTTTTAAACCCAAAGCATTGACTGAATCACGTGTTTCCTGTGACAGTGTTCAAATACAATGAGGACTTTCATATGTTTAAATCTATTTTACATACTATTAATACAGAGTAAACAATATTTTCATTCAATGTTTCACAACGGTGTTACTTGTTTGGTACAAAAAGGAAATTTAACAGGAGGGTCTGACAGCTATGCGTTTCCAAGCCCTGTTGTGTATTAAAATGTCTAGAGTTGCTATTCCGACAAACCTCAAATAAATGTTTCACAATAAACCACTAATTTACTGAGAAACAAACGTACAGACTGATGGACAGTAGCAATTAAGACATGCAGTTCGTTCCACTGGGACTCCAAGCTGTTTACACAAATGTTATTAAAGTTTTCATATTTTATTAACCATGTTAATATAGAACAAAGATTTGAAACATATAATTAAAAAAATACAAAAAAGTAATAGTTCTATATCAAAAATAATTATAATTTTGGAAAAACAACACTGGCAAAGTAAAAATGACCCCAGAAATAATAATCCTATAGAAACATATATGGTTGTATAGACATTAAGCAGAAATTTTTAAAGTAGTCTCCATTTTAATTTAGAAACTGGACTCAAAAATTTAAACCAAACCTTCTAGGAAAGGTACTTGGCTTTGAATTCGTAAAGTATCAAATAAACAAGCTCCAGACCAACTGGATGAAGTGTGATTGTTAACAGATTTCATACCTATCTGAAGTTTGAACAATTGACTTTAGATCAAATATACTAATCATAAATTATGGTACCATATAACTATATCTTTTGCAAAATATTTAACTTAAACCGAATATCTAATCATAATAATAATTTTTTTTTACGTTAAATGTTTATTCCCGTTTTATAGAATGTTAAATTTTACCAAAACAGATACTATTACAAAAATGAAATTAACTTTAGCAAAAATGTTATTTCAAGAGGGGAGATAATAAAATATTAATCATGTGAATAATACTCTTCCCAATGATGGGCGTTTTTTTAGAACATTTTCACACAAAACTCAGTTTGCTAAGAAAAAGAAATTCTTCTGAGGGCTAACTTGAGAACTACTGAATGTCACTATTATATGTTATATCTCAAACATTTCCAAAATTTTGTGGTTTCAGAGTTTTTACCGCTCAAAGAAAACGGTGTCTTCCTTTAGTATTAATGATATGCCCCTATAGGAACATACAATATACAAACTCTGTCCAGATGAAACCAATCTCATCTATAGGAAACTCAGGTTACAAAGAAAGTTGTCATGATAAAATTTCTTAAATTTTTGTTTTGTGCACTTTCTCTTGCAACAAGTCAGTTAGTTTAATTGGGCGAAATAAAAAATCATACACGCCCACACAAATATATATACAAATTCATGGTATACATATGCAAGAAAGTTACGAAATTTACTAAAACAAGAAACAGCACGATTTTGATTACTGAACCAAGAAACAAAACAATTTTGTTTCTTGAAATAGTAATTGTCTATGGGAAATTACTTAAATAAGAAATGAAACGGTTTTGTTTCGTTTCTTGAAATAGTAGTCCTCAATCAAGACTAGGACGGCCACAATGTACTATATTATGATGAATACAAGTCATTTTGGCACTCGGTCAAATCGGCACCTGGTCATTTCGGGACTCGTCTATTCGGCACCTCTATATATTTAATATGGCACTGTGTCAGGATGATTTATTACCCAAGAAACATATGTGAATAATTAACTAACACATGATTTATCTTGAACTAATTGCAAAAGCAATGAATTGCAGTAAAGTATCATAATAAAACATGTAAAAGTTATCAAATCACTAGATTGTCAACTATTGTTATCTTTGCATCAAACTAATATAAAAATTCAAATTTATTTATCGAAATAGAGCCCAACAGAATATTATCATCAACACATAACAAGGAAAAATAAAATATAATGTAGAATTAAAAAATTCAAAATTATTTTCATAATTGGCATTCATATTAGACCCTTAAAGTAACTGAGCCAATCAGGTCTTCTGTATTTTTTTAGCTCAAAGATTTATAAATTTTCCAAAATTCATTTGGGTTCTTATCTGAAATTGCCAGAATGGAGTTATTAAAGTAATTTATTTTTGAATGCTGTGTTTTATCATTTTACTATGTGAACTATAAAATGAGTAAACCAAAACAAACGTACAAACAGACCTTACTGGTCTTTGATTATTTCCTTCGATCACGATTAATTACCAAATTATCCAAATTAATATTGTATCATTATTTCATCAAAGATTTGTTTATTATTTTATATACGGTACAGAATTATCCAAATTTAGAAGCCGAAATGTCCAGGGGCCAAAATGTCTTTTTATTCAAGTATCGAACTGTCTTGATACCCCGGAAATAACCAAAAAAACTATCGTCCAAAGACATTGTCCTAACAATGCAATATTTCTCTACTTGCACGCTAATTTTGGGTTACTTTCTACAGTGAATTTTACGTCGCTATACAATAAAATGTGTTATTATATTGTTATAAATTTGTATTAAAATACAATAGTATGTGATGCCGAAATCACTATGGAAAAGTCCCTAAATGACTATTTGCACACAATTTGGTACTGGTGCCAATTTGACTTAATACAGTACATCGGGCTGTCCCCGATCCTGTAGTTGGTGATCGCAATACTGGTACAAATGTATACCAGTATTGTGCACAATACTGGTATAAAAATTTTGTACCAGCTACTAGTATTGTAACTTTTTAAAATAAAAACAACAATACTGGTACATTACTGATATACCAGTATTGTTGTTGTATTGTAGACAATACTTTAAGGTGTACTCTATGTCCAAGTTGTTTTTTAAGTGTATTTTTCAGCAACTTTTTCATTATGTTCGTAAGAATCAGGATGAATTATATTTTACTCATATAATATAGATGATATACTAATAATCTACTTAAAACGACAGTCTCTATTTCTGTAGAAAGCTTCTATGGATTGTTTCCCTTTGCCCATCTGCTAGTCAGCGTTCAAATTCAACCATCTCATGAACATGGAACCATCCAAATTTGCATGCGCTCTTCACTTTCGGTGTCAACATAAGCAAATTTTGCTATGGAGATTTCCCATAGCAAAGTAATTTTGGGCTGTATGTTTGGGAATTGAATAAAAAATTCATAACATATTTTATGTTTTTAGGAATGACTCGGCGAATTTGACATAGCTAGGTAATTTTTATTCAATAACAAATAATTTTAAGGATTTACCAGCCAAAGTTCCATTTTGCAGATTGCAGTTTCAAGACACTAATTACGATCATTCAAATGCCTTATAAAATTGTCATGTCATATGTTAATTACATTATGTGACACCTTTAATAAAAGATTTATTACCTATATCACAGGGGCTCGTTACAATTGACACACTATGTCATCTGTGACTGATCCGGCCCCGATCTATAATACCATAACAATTATAGATCGGGGCCGGATCAGTCACAGATGACATACAGGTAGTACAGATCTGGGCCAGATCAGTCACAGATGACATACAGGTATTATAGATCGGCCGGATCAGTCACAGATGACATACTGTGTCAATTTGTAACGAGCCCCCTGTGCCTATATGTATTGTTTATTTTTTTTAAAAAAAACACACAATACTGGTACAAAATTTTTATACCAGTATTCACAATACTGGTACAGTCATTTCGGGTAATTCTGCGCATAATTTAACATGAAAATGATTTGAATGTGCCTAATTAAACGATGCGCCGAATTACCCGACAACATAGTATAACAGTATTCCCATTGCGACCACCAACTACAGGAGATCCCTCGAATGTTGTTAAATACCAAAAATAAGAATAGAAACTAGTCCCTGTGGTCAAACTAACGATTTCTGCAGGGGCCTGCCTTTCAGGCCGTCCACCATGTGCCATTGTTGATACTTTTAGGCTGCTCACGAATAGAGGACATATCGGCCCGCGAATCTCTCGGCCCACGACCACACAGACCGTACTCGGCTCGTGTCATCGGACACTCATCCCGAATTTTAATCTTCTCATCGGACAACTCGTCCCGTACTCGGATTGTCATATTACAAGACTACACGGATAGTAGTTGGATCTGCTAATCAGACTACTCGGTCCATTATGTGTAAGCGCTGATTTGTTCCGGGCATATAAAGTTCCGGGCCGAATAAAATAACTAGCCTAAAAGTTCCTCCAGAACTTTTCAACTAGTTAGTTTGTTCCAGACATGGTTGAAAAGTTCCAGGGACATGGAATTTATAAACTAGTCATAAAGTTCCGGAGAAAGGTAAAGTTTTAAAACTTATGCGTATGTGTGCATATTAACATGAATCATGGTAAATAAAATAAATATCATTAATTGATACTTATGGTTTAAATTCTACTAAAATAAGAATTTTGGATAATTTGAGGGTTAGAAATTTTATAACTAGTCCAGAAGTTTCAGTAGTTTTCAATTAGTCCAAAAGTTCCAGTAATTTTCAACTAGTCAAAAATTTTCATAAATTGATGGAAATTTTGGATAATTTGAGGGTTAGGAATTTTATAACTAATCCAGAAGTTCTAGTAGTTTTCAACTAGTCCAAAAGTTCCAGTAATTTTCAACTAGTAAAAAAGTTCCTGTCATTTTGAACTAGTCCAAAATTTCCAATTATTTTAACTGGTAAAACATTCAGTACTATGATTCAGCCATCCACATTTTTGTCTTAATTCAGAATTATTATGGGGCCTCGGTGGCCGAGTGGTCTAGGTAGTTCGTCATGACTACTAATGATCACTAGCCTGTCAACACTGAGGTTTTGAGTTCAAATCTCACCTGTGGCAGGGTGTGTTCGACTTCGATCTAAATTGACAAGGATTGCCCATTTTCCTACCGAAGGTCAGTGGTTCTCTCCGGGTACTACGGCTTCCTCCACCAATAAAAACTGGCCGCCGCGAAATAGCCAAATGTGCTGAAAACAGCGTAAAAAAAAACAACTAAACAAACAAACAGAATTATTATACATATATAATTAAAATCTTCTCATCTGAATAAAAAAGTTAAAAAAAATCATAACTTGATAGAAATAATATTTTTTAGGTTTACTTGTAAGATTTCTCATATTGATTTTATTCATGCATCCATAGAAAACATGCTTTTTTAATAGCTATATAGTACTGGAATATTTTGACTAGTTATAAAGTTCCGGTATTTTTAAACTAGCTTTAAAGTTCCAGTATTTTTTAACCAGTTGAAAAGTTCTGGTAATTCTTGACTGGTTGGAAAGTTCTGGTAATTCTTGACTGGTTGGAAAGTTCCGGTAATTCTTGACTGGTTGGAAAGTTCTGGTAATTCTTGACTGGTTGGAAAGTTCCGGTAATTATTGACTGGTTGCAAAGTTCTGGTAATTCTTGACTGGTTGGAAAGTTACAGTATATTACAACTTGCTATAACATTCCAGTATTCTATAACATATTAAAAAGGACCGGTATTTTTTTTATTTAGGTGAACAATTCTGGCATTTTTCATCTGTTTAAATAACAAAATTAACATTTGCATCTACATTGAACATCTGGAACAAGTTGGCTAGTTGAAAAGTTCCGACCTGCTGGAACTTTTCAACTGGCCATGGAACAAACTAACTAGTCCAAAAGTTCCGGAGGAACAAAGTATTTAGTCAAAATGTTCCACCGGAACAAAGTAACTGGCGGAACAAACTGGCTGTTACATATGTACATGTATAACCAATTTTTATTTTTTTTGTATCTCTTTATGATTTATTTTACCTTTTTTAGCAGAAAGAAAGTATTTTTGAAAATGGATAACCATAATTAATTAATTTAAAAACTAAGTATGTTGCGAAACAGGTCATGCGACAATAGATAACAAGAAAAATAAGTGGAAATGGTGAGCTGTCAAAAGGGGTGTAAAAAGACTGAAATTTATGAAATACACAAGTCGAACAAAACCAAATATAAAATCGTTAAAACAACAACAACAAACTAAAAAGTTAAAAAACCCGACCTTTCGACCAATATGGTCTTGATCACGAGCATGTAAAAAATAAAAATAAAGAAGTGTTGACTCTTTGAAACCCAGCGCGAGACTGAGTCCGTACATTCACGGTCAGAGTTGTCCGATGTCCCGGTCAGAGTTGTACGATAACACGGACCGAGACCGAGTACTGTCCGTGGGCCGATTTGTCCGGTTTCCATCGGCGTTTCCTTCCCCTTCCCTTTAATTCCCCTGTCTGGGACGTCAACCACAAACAGCTGACATAAGTGTATTCACATGATATTCCAATATGTCCTGAGTTTAAGAAAAGTTATTTGACAGTTTCAAGGAACCAATACATTAACTTTGCAATGTTATAACCTCTTGTTTTCGGTCTTCTCCAGATTTGAAGGTGACCTACACCCTACACGGCTACAGCCTACGCTCTATAAGTATAGTACTGCCACTGGTCACCTGAGTTACCATCATGAGGAACATCGTAAACAGAGAGATGGCTTCAAAAATATTGAACCGTGGGTCACTCATTCAAAGTCAACAATTATTTATTGTTAACACAGACCAGAAGCGTCTTGTTTCACATAGACATCCATCACATGATCACAAATCTCCAAATTTTTATTATCATGTTCTAGAATTAACACCTAAAGCAAACCAATCACAGATTAAAGATGCGTATTATGAATTATCCAAAAAATACCACCCAGATGTAAATCCTACAGCTGAGGCCAATCTAAAATTTCAACAGATATCGGAAGCATATGAAGTTCTAGGAAAAATATCAACAAGAAGAATGTATGATAGGGGTGTACATAGAACTGGACATACAAGCCATGCTAGAACTACTGGTCATACTGAAAGAAATGCTAAGTATTATTCCGATCATAGCCAGTTTCACTCTTATGAAGGATTTGCAAAAAGAGCAAGAGGCCCAATAAGTGGTCGTAGTAAAATTTATGATTTTGATGAGTGGTACAGCGCACACTATACAGAAAATAGAGTCAAACATCAAGAAAATAAGAAAATTATTAAAGAAATGCAAGAACATGAAGAAATGAGAAGAAAAAGCAAAGAAGATGCATCAATATTTCCAGTTATTATTTTAACTGTTGTTGTAGCTTGTGTAATGTACAAAAATTTTGAAGATGCATTTTAAATTTAGTCCATATTCCAATAGCACTTTTTGAAAATTCATACTAGAATCACCATCCAACACTACCTACAGTTATAAGTTAATGCAAAGTTGTTTCATTTAACAGTCAGGGGATCGACTTGTTTGAGTCAGAATTGTTCTGATGCAAAAAAATCAGAACTCACCTACGTATATACGTCATAAAAAATTTCGTCGATTTTCGCCGATGTAAAGATATTTCAAAGTTGTCACGTTACTATTGCCTCCAATAAGAAATATTGATAGTCAAGACTTCGGAGGTCACTTGCGCTATTACAAACTCTTGGACTTATACCATGAGTGAGTGGTTTAAAGATTTTATTCCATGTTTTTGACGAAAAATCAACATTTTTTAGCCTGACTTTAATTCTTTGCACTGTCTTAAATCGGTTTTTTTCAACCTCTCTCATAATTTTTACGCAATCTTTACACATTTTTGCGTTAATCAGAAAATTTTGGTGTGGGTTCACGACCTATAAGAGAGGGTTCACGGCATCTAAAGATGGTAACTGTCGTGTACATTTTATTGCATTCTGACGTGTGCAAGTAGCATGACAGGAAAATCGGAAAGAAGGAAGATAACTCCGTCTTCCTTATACATTTTTTCTACTGAAGACCGTAAGTTGTTCGTCGACCTCGACAAAGCCTGGAAATTTATTTGATTTTACCAACCAAAAAATTCCAAAACAATTACTGAAACCTATTTTTTTTTCTGAAAATTGGGCAAAAATATCTTTGAAGGTTGTATTTCTTTGTACAAAAAAAAAATTAAAAAGCTCCTTTGTTATATTTTATTTTTAGTTACATAAGCTTAAATCTAGAATATTTTCGAATATTATAAAAATTCTAAATTGTTAGAAAAAGATAAAAAAAATGTTTTCTATCCATTTCACAATATCCTTATTTTAATATTGTTTGTACGATTTTATTATTTTTTTTAAATGCTCAAATATTTTTCATTATATGTCATATCATCATTTTGTTTAATTTAGTAATGACACAACACATTTTTGTTTTCACTTTGAAAATTTCCAGATAAACTGGTTTTCATCTTATTATTTATCTTTTTGTCATTTTTAAAAGACCTCGGTAGCTTCGGTGGCCGGGTAGTCCAGGTAGTTCGTCATATTAGCCTGTCAACTTTGAATCTCACATGTGGCGGGGTGTGTTCGACTCCGATCTCAATTGATATGGATTGCCATTTTTTCTACCAGAGGTCGATGGTTCTCTCCGGGTACTCAGGCTTCCTCCATCAATAAATACTGGCCGCCGCGAAATAGCTAAATGTGCTGAAAACGGCGTAAAATCCCAACTAAACAAAAAAACAAGCTATTGATCAGATATATGTGTACTTTTATGTACAGGAAACTCACAGATCTCATTTACGAGTTTTATACATATATAAGGTATTTTGCTTTTATTTTGTTGCATTTGAAAGTTTTGTATACATGTAAATGTATGCTTTAAATACTGTTTTATGGTAAATGAAGTAATATTTCCTCAGAGTTTCTTTGCAGAAAAGCATTGGAGCTTAATGCAGGGATCAGCGTAAAAAGTAGTTCCGTAGGCATGTTAGGATGAAGGCCTAGTTTTGCTCCTTCTCATGGATGTACAAAATATTTCATCTGGTAAACAATGACTACTACTAACTTTAAAAAATAAACATCTAGATAACTTCCTTATTGCATGTTAAATTTGCTTTTATTTAAAGATTTTATTCACGGATGCAGTAAGTTAACGAACGTCTCGCATAATTTATCGAGTGCGTAATTGCCCCCGGATGGAAAGGGGAATACTAATAAAACTCCCTATTATTACTTGTTAGTATGAGTATGGCAAAATATAATTAAAGGGTGTGGTTTTGCTAAGAAATCACTTAGTTAAGTAAACTCCGCCAACATTACCTGATTGGTATGCATAAAACGAGTCAAGTTAAAAATTTGCTTAGCAAAATCTTACTTTATTGAAACCCTGCCCGTTAAGATTTGACTTAACTCTAAAATAAATAGCGGGTAACTCTAAAATAAAAAATGGGTGACTTCGGTCGTTTCAAAACCAATTAAATAATAAAACTCCATTCATACAAAAGGGGCATGCATTTTAAACAAAATATCCAATTACCCCTTTTATATTCTCTGTGAATATTTGATTTATATTAAAACTTTGTATCTTGGCTTATTCATACTTTTGGTTTAGGCGTATAGGCACATTTAATATGTGGTAAAGTTTAAAACTTATAAAATAAGATAAATTTGTAACAATAGGCTATCGT
This sequence comes from Mytilisepta virgata, assembly GCA_028015205.1. NCBI lineage: Eukaryota > Metazoa > Mollusca > Bivalvia > Mytilida > Mytilidae > Mytilisepta > Mytilisepta virgata. The sequence goes on from CM051520.1 coordinate 13,027,756, forward strand.
AAGTTTATCTCCTCAGTCTATATATAGATTTACCAAATATTTACTACGACACGCATGAAATTAATGCATTTAATGAATGATAATTGTTACTCATCAGTGTCTACCTTTATTGTTTCCGTATGATACATTAGAAGGGAACAGATTTTTAGAGATCACACAAATCCCATAGATACATGGATCGATCACCATCTGAGGACGTCAAAATATTCAAATTTGACAGAAATACAAATTTTACACGATTGTGTTCATTCAATTTGTATATCGAATATTATGTCGTCAGCACACTGTTATTGTCTTTATACTGCAATCTTTGGTGACATTAGTCGATATTACTACCAATTTTAAAATTATTTAAAACGTTTGTTACCTTCAAGATGCCCCAGTTGATTTGGCGGGGGAAGTCACCCTTTGAAAGATCGATGAGAAGGTGTACAATTGATAGTTGCATAAGATTATTCAAAATAAGGGAAAATTTGGCTGTAAATATTTTTTTCAACAATATAAAATACGTAACAAATGTAATAAGAGAATACGTATTGATATTTTGTTTTAAAGATTTGTCAGTAGGTTTGTAAATTTTATTTTATTATTATTTTTTTTTTTTTTGAGATTTTTGTACTTGATAATATATTTTTTTCTGGATAAAATCAATTTTTTTTTACACTTCTAGCAAAGTAGTTTTTTTCCGAGAAGAGAGTTTTTTGTTAATTTTATGCAGCATGAAGTATTGGATTAATCTTTAGTTGAAATAATCTAGCAAAATATTATAAGGATTGAATTTTTATTAGAACATCCATTGGCTATTGTAAGTTAACAACGCCCTTCTAGATCTACTCTGTACACACATCTTGAAGGTTCAACTAAAAACTCGGTGCCTTACCGTAATTTACGACCCATGTGACACGTGACTTCCAATTAACTTGCGTACAGTAAATGTATTAAATGTTTGCCACCAAACATAAATGAATTGACATGCCTATTTGCCTTTCAGGATAAAAAATGGCGTACTGTACATCATGTTTATATTTTTTTAGTTTTTTTTCTTCTTCAAATTAACACCTATTTTCATATTTCATAATGTTCTTGATTTTTAAAAAATATTTTATAGTTTGTTTTTATACTAAAAAATAAAAGATTTTAAAATAGTACACTTCCTTGATCTGCCACTATTTTTAGAATATTATAAAGATTTTTTTAATTACAATAAGTATGGTGTAATTTATTTTGATTTAAACTCAATTCAATTCAGCTAAAACTTTTTGCAAACATATAAAACTAAGCGGGTTATATCAATACAAATTCATCTCATGACAAATTCAACGAACACATACATGATATGAAAATAGCTTTACATCCTCCCTTCCTCAGTTCTAATGACTGAAATACAAAATAAATCAAAATTTCTATATCATTGGGTGTTGATGGGTTTAAAGTCTTTCCTCTGTTTCCATGTAGTAAATAATGGGATTTTTTTGTAAAAATATTTTAGAATAGGTTTTCTCAGTTCCAAATTTTCTTACAATCGAATGTAAAAAAAACACACATGTTAATAAGCAAATGTCAAAGTCAGGACTTATTAGTGCACTCGGGACACTTTGGGATTGTGAAATGATTTCATCTGTAGTATAATTTGGTACAATTTGCAATTTAAACGGTTTTACAGATAGATGTCCTTTTTATCAAACAACGGACACAATCCATTTATTACTGAACATATCAATCGAGAATGGACTGTTAAATCCCAGTAGATCTATTACGTTTGTAATTATAATGCCGTTATGGTCCATTGAATTAAAGTGGTCAGACTGAATTTTTCTTACATTGAAGTCTTTAATGTGTGAGATGTTTCTGAGTGAAAACGAGTTCTAAGATTGAAGATTCTACATTAATTTTTCGAAGAATCTATGTTAAGGTCGAATCGAACTAATTGAAAGTATCCTACAGTTTTCTGATTTTTCGATGTAAAAGTCCATAAAAAGCATTGTGTAAATCCTCCAGTTTCGTGAAAAAGTAATATTATATTGCTACATACACGAAAGCTCTGATGATTTAAAAAAAATATTTGTGTGTTCCCATGTTCGACTGTTGAAAATTACAAAAAGGCACCAATAGTGGGCAATTTTTAGGTAACGTCATGACGGCGTTCGTTAAACGTTGCAGATATAGTAACCTAAACTATTTACTTTGCAGACCAGTTACTTTCTTTCATTTTCTTATTTTTTACCATTTTACCATTTTTTACCTTTTATATAGGGGCCTCGGTGGCCGAGTGGTTTAGGTAGTTCGTTATGACTATTAGGTACTCCGGCTTACTCCATCAATAAAAACTGGCTGCCTCGAAATTGACGAATGTGCTGAAAATGGCGTATTTTATATTAAACCAGAGGCTCTTAAGAGCCCGTTATCGCTCACCTGCCAAAGTCTGTCAAATTGAACCTGATATTTGTTTTTTAAAGGATCTTCCATATATGCTTCCTGTAAAGTTTGGTTACATTTGGCAATGAAGTTTCAGAGGACAAGATTTTTAAAAATCAGCCAATCAGAAACAAAAATTGCCCATGGCAGCCATGTTTGCTATCTGATCAGGACAAAATGAGAAATTTTCATAAGGGACCTCCCATAGATGCTTCCTGTTGTTTAGTTTTATTTGGCAAACCAATTTGAGAGTAAAACAGAAATTTTTAATCAGCCAATCAGAAACACGAATTGACCATGGCGGTCATGTTTCTTTTCCGATCAGGACAAAATGAGAAAATTTTGTGAAGGACCATCCATAGATCTTTCCTGTAAAGTTTGGTTCCATTTGGCCAAGCGGTTTCAGAGGAGAAGGTTTTTTAATATCAGCCAATCAGAAACAAGAATTGCCCATGGCAGCCATGTTTGTTGTCCGATCGGAACAAAATCAGCAAATTTTATAGAGGACCCTCCAAAGATGCTTTCTGTGAAGTTTGGTTTCATTTGATCCAGCAGTTTAAGAGAAGATTTTTTTTTAAATCAGCCAATCAGAAACAAGAATTGCCCATGGAGGCCATGTTTGTTGCTCAATTGGGACGAAATGAGGAAACTTTATAAAGGACCTTACATAGATGCTTCCTGTCAAGTTTGGTTCCATTTGGCCAAGCAGTTCTAGAGAAAAAAAAATTTTTTTTAATCAACCAATGAGAAACAAGAATTGCCCATGACGGCCATGTTTGTTGCCCGATCGGGAGGAAATGAGGAAAATTTGTAAAGAACCTCCCATAGATGCTTCCTGTCAAGTTTCGTTCCATTTGGCCAAGCGATTTCAGAGGACAAGATTTTTTTATATCAGCCAATCAGAAACAAGAATTGCCCATTGCAGCCATATTTGTAGTCCATGTTTGTTGCCCGATCGGGAGGAAATGAGGAAAATTTTTAAAGAACCTCCCATAGATGCTTTCTGTCAAGTTTCGTTCCATTTGGCCAAGTGATTTCAGAGGAGAAGATTTTTTTATATCAGCCAATCAGAAACAAGAATTGCCCATTGCAGCCATATTTGTAGTCCGATCGGGACGAAATGAGGAAACTTTATAAAGGACCTCCCATATATGCTTCCTGTCAAGTTTTGTTCCATTTGGCCATGCAGTTTCAGAGGAGAAGATTTTTAAAAACTCAGCCAATCAGAAACAACAATTGCCCATGGTGGCCATGTTTGTTGTCCGATCGGGACGAAATGAGCAAACTTTATAAAGGACCTTACATAGATGCTTCCTGCCAAATTTAATTCCATTTGGCCCAGTGGTTTCAGAGGAGAAGATTGAAATGTGAAAAGTTAACGGACGGACGGACGACGGACGACGGACGGACGGACGACGGACGCAAAGTGATGGCAAAAGCTCACCCTGGCTTTTAGCCAGGTGAGCTAAAAAGGAGTACAATTATCTAAATTATTGTATTTTTACTGGATTATAAAATATATGGTAACATTGAATCCGCTTGTCAGTGCGAATAACAAGGTAAAACTTTACACGTAGAGAAAACAATTTATTTATTAAACTTTATCGTTGGGTATGCAACAGCATGTATAGCAACACATAATATTTAATATTCAAATTGTTCTGCTCAAGCTAAAAAATCCAAGAATGATGGTATATAATTTCATAAGTGTGAGCGTTCTAGGCAAGTTATATTGTAGTCCGCTGCAAAATCCGCTGTGCGCTAATTTATAATATATTTCGTAGGCAATATTTGTTCTTATAAATTTATCAACAATGTATCTAATACACTAGGGAACTATTTCATCAAATAACATTACCAAATGCTGAGCCATACATTTACACTTACCGGTATGTAATTTATAAAACCGTGCGTATCGTCATTATGGTAGACTAAAATATGAAGATTTTGTCCTAAAACTTCTAATAATATTTGAAATTTTATTCATCCGACTGAATGATTTGCCTTAATACTTACTGAAATAAATACGAATTCTCTGTAGAATTATAAAAAATGTGCGAGTCTTCCAAGGAAGACATGTGTCGCCTGCGGACGTCAATTTTTACAAAAGATATTAAAATTTTCTAAAAATGAATTATATATGTACACCTTTGCATTAACGTTAATGCACAGAGAAAGTTTCAGCAAATTCCTTTGAGCGGTTATGGAGAAGTTGAGGATAGAAGTTTTGACCCCCCCTTTTTTTTCAAAAATGTCAATTTTTAGAAAAAAAAATTAAAATGTTCTAAAAATGAAATATACTCTCTCAAAAAAGAAACGCAACATCAGATTATCTTTTTGAAATATTATTTTTCCGGACAAATAACCAATAAATATCAAAATATATGTACACATGATCATAATTACACCTTCATAAAAAGTTTCCAGGTACAATCATTTAAATTCATCCACCCGTAAACGACTTTGGTCGCAATCTGGGACACCCTACGATTTACGCATTGCCAAAAACTGGGTCGACTTTCACGTGCAAATCATGGGTTATTTTTTAGCTCAGTCAGTCGGTATAAAAACCCGGTATTTCTTTTCATGAATGCATTCGTAAAATAAAATTCTGATGAGGTGACGCTATGCCAAGGTTAGACGCTGCTACCCGGAATATCGCTATCGGACGACTAGAGGCCGGAGAATCACAGAATGCTGTTGCTGTAACGTACAATGTTCATCGTAGCACAATTTCACGCCTTTGGGGACGCTACCTGCAGCTTGGTACTACGACAGATCGGCCACGTTCAGGGCGCCCGCGTGTTACAACCAGGGCGCAAGATCGTTACATCAGACTTTTCCATCTGCGGAATAGGACTATTGCTGCAACAGAAACAGCTGTAAACGTCCCTGGGTTGCGCCGTATATCAGCACAGACAGTACGCAATCGGTTACGTTCTCATGGATTGAGGGCAAGAAGACCTTACTTTGGAGCAACACTGAGACGCCAACACCGCCGAGCGAGGGTTAGATGGTGTACTACAGTTCGTGCATGGAATTTACAGAACTGGAGAAGAGTATGGTTCAGCGATGAGTCACGTTTTCAACTGGAAAAGCGAGATGGTCGCATACGTGTGTATAGGCGCCGAAACGAACGTTTTGCGCAAAACTGTGTTGTGGAGAGAGACAATTTTGGCGGAGGCAGTGTTATGATGTGGGCCGCTATTTCTTATGCCAGAAACACACAGCTGATACATATCCAAGGCAATCTGAACGCTGTTAGGTATAGAGACGAAATTTTACGACCTCATTTATTGCCCGTAATTGACATTCGGAGAGAAATTTTTCAGCACGACAATGCCCGACCACATACAGCACGTGTAACAGTAGACTTTTTAGAACAACAGAATGTCAATGTGATCCGTTGGCCGTCACGATCACCCGATCTTAATCCAATTGAACATTTGTGGGATGAAGTGGATCGGCGCGTGCGCCAACGACAACTACCACCGCAAAATCTGCAACAATTACAGCAGGCACTTCAGTTTGAGTGGCAAAGGATACCGCGTGTTCGAACTCAGCGTTTAATTCAATCTATGCCAAGAAGAGTCGGGGCTGTGTTACAAGCAAATGGTGGACATACCAGATATTGACAATTTATGAGTGATTTATTGACAATATGTGACAAACTGTGATATTCCAAGGTAAAAGAACTCATGAACAAGAAGTGTGCCAATTTTTGCATTCCTGTGTAAATTATTTATATCATAAATTATGAAAATAATATATGAAGTAAATTTCCTATTTTCTGTATGTTGCGTTTCTTTTTTGAGAGAGTATATATATGTACACCTGTGCATTAAGGTTAATAGTTTTAATAGAATTTCAAATAGTTGGTTTTAAAAAGACAGACAATTTTAAATAATCTTGTGTTTATATATGAATCAATGTGTAAGTCATTGTATATGAAGGGTGTGCGAGTCATTAAATACATGTACTTGCAAATCTTCAACGGGCACTGATGGAAAAATTAATTTTACTTTCTTCGCTGCGATACATCTCCATCCAATTAACTCTTCGTCTTTTTTATTATCAGATTTGTAAAAAGTTACATACATGTTAATTTTCACATCTATTTTTCAATCAACCATTACAAAAGATCATTGCATATGTTATGGTCACTTTCTTAAAATTTTCGTTGGATAAATATGAAGATTTTCAACAATGTGAAGCTGTGTTTCTAGTAATTTTAGCACAAATTTTTTGGTTACCTCAAGGAGGGGGGGGGGGTGTCATCCTATAAATTCGCCAATGTTGCAGGTTTTTCTAACAAGCTTTTCAGCAACCATAAATCTGCCCTTAAAAAATTCGGTTTTATATACTCAAGGAGGGGGGGGGGTGTCATCCTATAAATTCGCCAATGTTGCAGGTTTTTCTAACAAGCTTTTCAGCAACCATAAATCTGCCCTTACAAAATTAGGTTTTATATATTTATCGTAATTTGAACTACATAAACTGTGACGACAAAAGAAATATATGGAATACCAGCGGGATTACAAAGGAGATTTGCCAGTACGTAGACTAGGACTATTTCTGTATGGGGATGAACTACTCTCAAGGTATACCAGTCCGTAGGGCATACTTTACTTCTTTTTTGAAGGGGTTACAAATTTACTAATTTTGGAGATCTTTGGGATAAAACTTCAGACGCACAACGTATCTTTTGGGGGTAAAAAATTATGAGGCATTTTAAAAGGGATAAAAGATGTTTTGACGTATATTTGGGAATATTAATATTTGAAAATTTTCATCTTTAGTGCATGTACCTGTGACTTATTTAGTCCAAAGTCTACAAAATGTATCAAAAAAAATTTACATTTTAAAATAAATAGCTCAAATCATACTAAACTAAACATTTTATGTATTTGTTAAGTATTTCATATTCTGTCAACATTTAGGTGAGTTTATTATTATTAATATCATGCTAAAAACCGTTGGTGGTTAAACGATATTACGCGCGTCATCAGTTTAATGAAATCTAATATTGCTGATTACGTTTAAAAGTAGTAAGGCCTTTTTCGCCATATTTATTTCACTTCTAGGGCCATTTTCAATAAGCCGTCTGAGGCCTATAAAAATTTCTGTAGGCATAGCCTAGTATGTGTTCCCTTAAGATATCCTAATACATGTAATAACTAACATATAAGTTACTAAAAATAATTCTTCTTACCTAAACATGGGAGACATTTTTAACACAAATTTGCCAAATTAACTTCTTGAATACAATTTTTCCACGTGAAGGACACTCAGAACCAAAACTTGTTTTTGGTGTAAATGAGTTTATGAATCTCTTTGTATATGACAATAGAATGATTTTGGGTCTGAAATTCCTTCTTGGCAATATTCCAAAAATGATACAAATTTACCCAAATTGCCCATATATGCACACGACCTTTGCGGGTAAAATTTTTTTCTTATAAGGTGCATTGCTTACAACCGATTAAGATAAAAAGTAGAAAAATATTTCAGATTAAAAATCAATGTTTAAGAGTGAAACAAATACTGGGGAAAGTGGCCCTACTCATCTGTTTTCTCCATAAAGCCGAATTGGTGTTATTCACCTTGAAACTTGTAATCACAGATATAATATATATAACTATTCCTTCTCTCTACCAAGTATTAAAATAGCAAAATATCCTGATCCATGAAAACTGATTTGTGCATTGGAAAATGTTTGAAACCGAGATGAAAAAGCCAGTTCCTATACGACAGAACTTTAAACATGTTAAAAGAAAAAAGTCAGTCTGTCTGTCGATCAGATGATTCGAAAAGGAGAAATGTCAGATGAATTTATTCAATTTCTTTCTCTTACACAATTTATTATCACTCCAGCAGGTCTCAATTTTTACGGATGATTCACACATTTTAACATATTACTGGAAATTTTGCCAATTAAAAAGATGGTCAATTCAATGCGTGCCATAAAAAAATTGGTAAAATTTTAAACCTTGCGATGACCAATTAATTTTGTAATTTAAAACAACTGTTACAGTGACTATAACAAGCGAGAATTTATACTGAAATTTACTGATTAAAATCACTTTGCAGGATATTATGTCATGAAAATATACAAGTTGACTCCAAAAAGTAATAATTTAAACCCGAAAGAGGGTGGTGTGTATAATACTTTATTTATTTATTTGCAAATGCGCCAAGAAAGGGAGAAAGGCTATTACTTGTTATCATCTCTTGCTAAATACGAGGTCATGACCTTCCTGATAAGGCTGCGGTACAATGTATGATTATTTAGATGTTGATTAATTACTATTGTATAAAATAAAAACAATTAGTGGAGGCATATTATGGCAGATAGGGGAATTAATAGTTGCCATCTTATAATGTTTACTATAACAAGTTTGCATTGATAAATCAACATTTTGATATAACATAATTCCTATAAATTTTCCAGAATTTAATTTTAGTAAAAGATATAATGGCAATTGTGGGTATTCCTAAACTTTAGACCAGGCAAATCAAATTTGTAGACACGAGAGAGAGAGAGAGAGAGGGGGGGGGGGAGGGTGACACATAATGGCATATAGAGGAATTGATAGTTACCATCTTATAATTCCTACCAATATTCCAGCATTTAGTTTTAGTAAAAGATATAATCAGAAGATCCAGAAAAATGTCAAACATTTTATCAAGAGGATGAAAGTATTTAAAATTGAAATTATTTCTCTAAACCTGAGACATTTTCTGAACCAGATCCTGAAAAAAGTTGTATTTTATGTAACTTGCAAAGCCAATTAGTCAAAAATTAAGCTGATTGAAAGTATGTAATCATTATTTTCATCAGTAAGTTATCTATTAATATTACACATTTGTTTTCGGATCAGTTTTATTAAAACATTGAAACAGAAGGTAATAATTTTTTTTTATAGATTTTTCGTCATTGGTCAAATTTTTTATTTCCCCAGTTTGATTATTGTATGATCCTTCTAGCTTTTAAAAAATACTGCAATTGTTTTACTTTTAAAAAATCAATGTTTTTTATCCATTTTTTCAGAAACAATGAGTATAAATGTGTATAAACAATGTGGTACAACGATAAGCACTGTAAAAGATAATAAAGTTTGTACCATATACAGATGGAGATAAGATTTTTGAAAGACCACTACTTATGACCAGCTGTGTTGAATGTCACAAGCAAATCATGTTAATTACCCTTGATATGTGGGAAAGTAATACCATCAGTACAGACAGATTAAGTGACTGTACTTCTCAGAATTTTTTATCGTCTCAAAAAATTTTGACCCCCCCCAATTTTATTTCAAACATAATGACCCCCAATAATTCTCAAGCCCCACCCCTACCCCCCCGCCCCCTATAAATATTGACTGACCCTTAAGCTAACATGCCTTATTGTGTTGTATTTGGATTTTAATTCTATGGTGGTTAAGTCTGTTTCTTTTTGGGAGGTTTCCAAAAGAACAAGCCAGGTTTTTAAACATTTGGTACATTATTCTAGAATGATGGCTTCATAGCAAAGTTTTGTTAAAACCTTTCACTGAAGATCCCAAGAGACTAGCCATGTTGGGCTACCCAGTCAATAAATTCACTGCCTATTCAAAGAAAAGCGTATGAAGAAAAGTGAAGACTTTAAAAAAGATACATATACAATGTGGGGTAAAAAACTTGGTGATTTACATTTAAAGGGGGGTTGATTATCTATAAAACATAGGTAATATAAACAAAATATCAATTTTAATAATTAGTAATTTTAAGTTTTATCCCATGTATTTTTTAAATCCCAGATTTAGACCCATTTGATTTTCCTTGCACGTGTTATACATTGTACACATCATAGACATACGTGAAATATTCTTGGTGCATTAAATTAAAATTAGAATAAAGCTTTACATTCAGGTTTGAAAAATTTTTCACTATCGATATCCTACAATAAAAATGGTTTAATAAATACTTTCATAATTTGGTGTCACCATTGGTGTTTGAAGCATGTCGGATCGACTTTTATAGTGTGTTATGATACTTTTCTTTTAGTTTCCTTGACCATATTCACAAAAAAGTGGGGGGGGGGGGGGGGAGGGGGGCTCTTCGATTTAACTGCTTAACCATTTTATGCTCGTGTCCCAAGTTGGGAATCTCAGTTACCTTTCTGTTTATTTACTTGTTGATATTCTGACATGAATTGTACCGCTATGTCTGTTTTTCCTCAAACATACAGTTAAAAGTTTAACATGAATCATATATTGGATAGTGGAAATAAAGCATTTTCGGATACTCCACAATAAAACAATCCACAAAGTCCAGATTCTTTAAATTATTCAAAAGGTGCTTGAAGAACATTCAACAAAGCTTCTTATGCAGCTTGAAATGTAAATCCGAATGTCGCCGAACAACTTTAAAATATAATCTGTTTGTTAAGTTTGTGAAACGGTGAAACTTTAGCAAATCGGATGTTGATGATGTTTTCGTTTAATTTTTTTTTTGGTAAAATACTCATTAGAGCAAAGATACTTTGGTGACAGGAATAAAATTGGGAAGTAGCGCACCTATATTATTTTACTAATTATTTTCTTACTTTTGATGACCGGGTAAATTGCAGAAAAGTAGTTTGTATTTTTTGCAGACACGACATATTCTTTTCTGCAGAAAAGTAAAACTGTTATTTCACAAAAAATTGTGGACATTTAAACCAATTTATCTCGGTCGAATTTACACCCACCCCCTTTCCCATCAAAAATAAAATAAAATAAAAATGAAAAAAAAAAATAAAAACAACAAAAAAAAACCAAATGAATAAAGGAAATGTAATGAAATAGAGATAAACGAAAATTACATAATAACGGAGTTACAAATAAAATTTACATTTACTACATTTAAATTCATATTTAAAAAAATGTATAATTCTTTATCCGTCTTGTTTTTTTCAATAAAGATTACCAGTACTACATGTTTTTAGATAAAATACATAAAATCTTGATATCATCCTAACTAGCTATCCCGCCCGTTTATGCTTGTTCAGAATTTGTTCTGGACGATTAAACACAATAAACATGTGATAAGGTAATTAACACGGGACTTATTGTTTACTCTGACACATGCCGATGAAAAATATTTATGTATGAATCTAATAATAATGATATTTTAAATTCATGGTTTTTTTTGCATTTTGATTTTAATTTTATGACCTTTTTCTTCATTTCTCTCATTTTATAAAATTATAAAAAAAAAAATAAAATATGCCTCGATCGTCCACGAATGAGGAAAAGTTTACGAATAGACAAGATATGAACTTCTTGACAACAAAGATCATGGAAATAGGAATCTGTATTGTGGTATTCTCTACAATCAAAACTGCTGCAAGTACCCTCCCCCTTTCCCCAACACTTTCCTTACCGGGGAATTTAAGCCGATGCTTACATAGTAAGAAATTCTGATTACTCTTTAGTTAAAGAAAGCCAAACATAGTGAATCAAACTTTGGCTTTGATATATATATAGAAAAGGAAAATGACATTGTATGCGTAAAAAGTCGTTCTTGTGCATCGAAATTGGTATCAGATAATATTATCGTTATCATCATGATCATTTTTAAATGAAATAAAAGCGAAGAACGGAAATGGACTTTATTAATGCATACTACGTACATGTACGTATGTTACAGTTTGTAATTCCGATATGGGAACGATTATAATACGGATGCAGTTTTAGGTTTTTTTTTTCACCCACAGGTGTTTGAATGCCTTAATCTGACCAACAGAATTTTAGATCGTAAAATATTGTCATAGATTCATATCCAGCTCATACATGTCATATATTCAAAGGTCTCACTTGGTAACTTCGTAGTTAAACTTATAATATTCACTTTTTAATGTAAGTTTCATTTCTTATTTTGTAGTCTCACATTTTGATGTGACAAGGGCGAATCTAGAATTTGGGGAGGGGTGACATCCACCCCCACATTTAATTATTGCCCCTCGCTGCAACGCGACGGATGAATTTAGTAATGATCTGCGTCCGCCCGTGCGTTCGTCTGTGCGTCTCATAATTCTGAACAGATTAAACAAAAATAAAGAAATATTAAATGAAAAAGGAATGAAAGTGAACATTTTGTTTAAAATATTTTAAATGCCCTTTTGCACTAACACCAACCTAAACATAAAAAAACAAGCTATACTTGTATGATTAATTTATACATTGTACGTATATGAATTTCACATATACTGATTCAGATATTTAAATAAAAATGAAAGCAGATTTTAAAGTTTAAGCCATCGTCTGTGAAGAAATAAATGAAAATCTTCAATGCACGATGATGGAAAATTAATTTTACTTTCATACCTTTCCATCGCATTCTTCTTATCTGTATTATCCCGTTGTAAAAAGTTACACGCGTGTTACTTTTCACAACTATTTTTCATTTATTATCAATTACATGTACTACAAGAGATCATTTGTAATGATCACTTTCGTAAGATTTGATAATTATAAACATAATCAAGGAATTCGATTTGTGTTTTTTTTTATTTTTCATATAAAATTTTTTGGTGACCTTAACTTAGGAGAGGGGGACACGTGCTCCCTGTGCTCCGTAAATCTGCCACTGAGTGATCTTTCTCAAATTTTCATAGTTTTATATAATGTATACATGTAATTAAGTTGAAAAGTTAAGTTATAAAAAGTGCAAAAGTGGCCGTTAATACATTTGGCTGGGTTACCAGAGCTCACTCTATAAAAACACGTGGAAATTTGCATATTCTGTTCGAAATCGACTCTTACATGTACATATATCATGAACCAAGAAATTCTTATTTAGTTTAATTCTATATCCTCGAAACAGTTTATATTTTGATGAAATGCCCTCTAATAAAAAACTAACAGTTAACAAATCTTTATGATGTCTATTTTTATCTTGCCTGACCAGCAACATTTTTAAAACTATTATTCAAAGGTGACCAAAGCAAAACGTTTTTGCAGCAGAAAATTAATTTGAAACCCTCAATTAATATCTGCAAATTCATTCCGAAATCGCATAGCTTAATGGACTGGAATATGACGTATGAGATCCCTAGTCATTAAAAAAAGCGTGGTTTGACTTCAGAGGTATCTTGGACTATCTACTTAATTTATTAAGTTTAAAACTACATGTATTTTCATGATTTTGATTTGATTTGGCACCGGTGCACACCCTATCAGTTTCGTTTCTTTTTTAAAACTCAGATTGCAAATAATCTTTATATAGTTTGACGGGGTGTGTTCGACTCCGATCTTAATTGACAAGGATTGCCAATTTTCCTACCGAAGGTCGGTGGTTCTCTCCGGGTACTCCGGCTTCCTCCACCAATAAAAACTGGCCGCCGCGAAATAGCCAAATGCGCTGAAAACGGCGTTAAACCCCAACGAAACAAACAAACAATCATATAGTTTGATGTTAGTTTCTCAAAACACTTTGTCTACTCAGTTTGAAAAAAATATCTTTCCCGGTTTCTGATGTCAGTATTCTATTGTTTTACCTCTTTTTTTGTTGAAATCAGACAGGAAGACATTCTGATTTTAATGAAGTAAGTTTGTTACTGTTTCAGTTAAATTGTTTCAGTTAAATTGAGGCCACTGATTTTCTCAGGTCAGTTTCATTTTTTATTTGTTGAAGTCAGATTCGGAACTATTCAGCTTATAATTCATACTCATGTAGATTCCTATTTGATCAAGTCAGTTGCATTTCTTATTTGTATTAGTCAGATTCGAATATATATAACAAATGAAGATTCTTATTTCATGAAGTCAGTTTGTTGGGGTCCCATGCCCAGTTACTCATCTCAAGTCAGTTTCATTTCTTATCTATTTAAATCAGATTCGAAAATACCCAGCTGAAAGTCATAAACTTGTAGATTCTTAATGGATTTAGTCAGTTTGTTCGGTCTCATTTAAATTGTGCGCACTGATTTTTTCAATTCGGTTTCATTTATTTTCGTTTAAATCAGATTGAAATTAAAGTCGAGAAATACCAAAGGGATATTCGAAGGAGGGGAAAATCGAAAACAACTGACATACTCCGAAGAACACCGAAGACAAGACCAAAACAATACAAACACTACACTTAAAACCTAAAAACATATGAACAACATGGATCCCACCAAAAAACCGGGGATAGTCTCTCAATTTTGCAGCGATGTCAGTTTGTTACTTTCTCATATTCTCATTTAAGTTATCCTTCATAAAATATACTAGTCAAGAGATTCCTCTGACGTCAGAGATCACTCTATATACAAATTTGTCGACTCTGTCCAGATATTGTTAATCAGTTTTATATAGGGATTTTATTTCTTGTAAATAAACTTGAGTTGAGTGCTTTTTTTTATGTCAGCTAATTAACCCTATCTTTCACAGTTTTTTTCATCACTACAGTGGTAAAAAAGAAGTCATGCAATATTTTTCATCTTTTAATTGAGTAGAATTTTAACATAATTTATATAACCTATTGTTCTGTAGATTAAACGGTCTAGATATTATATATTACTATGCTTTATTGAGCCAAGCATAATAGTGCTCAGATGTCAATATGAAGCTATTGTATTTAAATACTGTTCGGAGCATCCCTTTTGTGAAGATTACTGTGGTCTTTCTGCAGAAATTTTTCATCTTACCTTTTTCGCAAAATGTATCTCCTCCGTGACCAATTCATATACCTGCTGTTCCTTGTCAGTTAACGTTGGGGTATGAAAGTAGGATATTGAGAAGGATTTTTTGTTAGAGAATGCTGTTTTTATCACACAATCCTTTAAAATTATAATATTCACAGCAGAATATAACAAAACATTCATTTTTATGGTAAATCTGTTATCATCATTTATGGTAAGATTTCCTCTGTTTAATTTGTTAAAAGGTGACCGAATTGTTTCACTGAACTTCCAAATGGATCAGCGAATGTATACATAACACGGGATCTTTAAATCATAAATTACACGTTTGACCTTTATTTTACAATGTTATTGCGGAAATTGTATATAATTACAATTTCCGGAAAAGGCTAAAGGCAGTTTTCGAAAATGAACAATAAGAAATTGAAAAAAATCGGAACTTTCCAAAGAAGAAAAGATGTATTTTATTATTACCCAGCTCCTTTAGTTTTTTTTATTTAGCAAGTTTATGCGCACATCATTTTCTGACTGTAACAAGTAAGTTAACAACAACGAGAAGGGAAGTTACTCTTAGTCAAAAAATGTCTTGAATTGGATCAAGAAGAAAAATCTTAACTTGAACAAACTTACTTGTACAAGTCAGAATAATATACGATTAACTAAAGAGAGATAACTCTTCCCGGATTTTTTTTCTGACAGTTAAGAGTAAGAAACATTCTGACTTAAATATGTAGATCCCCTGACTGTTTAATGTTACTGGTTGGCTGTCATATACACTTGATGGCTCTCGATGGAAAAAAATTATTTTCATTTCAAAGTAATATGCAATGTTTAAATTTAAAACCCACTTATGGTATGTAAGTGTTAAACAAGTTTTTATTTAATACAGCTTAATACACATATTTACATCCAAACTTAATATCCATATATAACATGTATCAGAAGCTCTAAGCCTGAACATTTGAAATAGATTTAACAGCAGCAAACCATATTACTTACCATCAACAATCTAATTAAAAGCAGTTCTCCAAACTTGCTCCTATTATTTTCGTTTGGTTGTTGATATGTCACGTGTGGGAGATCTAACTACAGCCGCTTGAGGGTCATGTCTAGGGTCAAATTTGCTGTAGCCAATCAGCGAGGCGGCTATAAAATCTTAGGGTATTGAACTGGCATAGAATTATTGTGGCGTGTAGAGTAATTCCGAATGTAAAATAACAAATATGACAGCCTCCATGCGATTTTTATTTCATAATCTGAATCGTTAAAAGTTATTGTTTTTAAGTCTACCAACGAATTCTTATGGCCTCAGGTGAATTATTAACACCGAGAAAAATATGTATGAGAACAAACATTTGTGATTGTGTGGGTTCTCAGTCATAAACATTGAAATTTTTGCAATGGTAGAAAAAAACCTCTTCAAACAAAAACTGAATTTGAACCCCGACAGTGTAAGAGAGCGCATCGTTGATTGGTTTATTTTAAATAACTTTCTAGAAGCTGATTGTTTGGTCAAAGTTCAGCAAATTTGACCCTAGACATAACCCTCAGGCGGCTGTAGTTAGATCTCCCTCGCGCAACATATAAACAACCGAACCAAAATAAGGAACAAATGCGGAGAACTAAATTTAATTCAAGAGAAAAATACTCCTATTGAATTTCTAGCAATTTTATTTTTTAGAGTCGGATTGGGTAATTCTGGTAGGAGTTTTGGAAAGGGCTATAGTTGGTAATGTACATGAATAAATGATTGCAAATAGATAATACATGTAAAATGAATGTAAATTTAAATACATCTATTATTAGGTCATATGTGTGTCAGATATGTTTTCCAATTACATGTATATACCGGTACACAATTTCCTCTTCCAACATGACACATAAATTAATTAAAATAAATAGTTATTAAGTAAGTGTATGTCATTATTCAGAATTTTATTAACCTAAGTTTCAGAAATATTTTTTTTCTTATTTTTTTACCATTTCAAAGATTGAATCAACTCATTTTTGTGTTTAAAAAACCGTACATCTGCAAGAAACAGTTTTATTGCTGCTTTATGTCGTATCCTCAGAATCATGAAAATTGAGATTCACTTGTTGATATGGCCAAACAAATATTTATATACTATTGTAGTAAAAAACTAACTTTGTAAAACTCTTGCTGTTGTCTGATGTCAGTGTTCTTTGATCTTCTTTGATTTTTATTTTAATATAAGACTTAAAAAATATTGAGAGACAATCCTTGTTCATTTGTGACATATTTTGTGAGATATTTAAACTATGTTTGAGTGTTTGAAGAAACAGTGATTTTCCAATATATATTTCATAACCCCCAAGTTATCTGATTGAATTGAAGTATACTCTTGATGAAATTTAAAATAGCAAAATTGAGAAATAAAAAATTGTATCTTCTTTTTGGCATTTCTAGTTTTACACATTGTTGATTGTTTAATGGTGTTACTGACATCTTTTTACTATTTGATCTATTTTACTCAAGTCTCGATCTCTTATCCATCTTGGTGAAAACTTCCTGATGATTAACAAACAAGTGGTAAAGAAAACCAATGGTAATATATATCTTTTATTCATAAAATACTATTGATAATATATATATAGATAGCTTTTAAACCAAATTGAGCAAGAGAGTGTACGGGTATATGATAAATTATAAGTGTAATTATCATTTTTTTAAATTTTATGATGTTTTTATTTCAGATTCCCCGTAATTTTAATATATATAGGATGTGATAAAAAGTTATTTCCTTGTTGTGAATTGTTAAATAAGTTAAGAAAAAATAAAAGATTCATGATTGCTATGCCAGTTGTATCATTTTGTCAAAGTTATTTCTCTTTATAGGCTTATTCATTCTGTAGATGCTCTGAAGACAAGAGGGTTGTACATGGTTAATTTCGTGCAACATTTTTGGTATTTTTTAATTCATGTATTGCCATGCTCAAAGTTCGATATTCATCCCTTTTTATGAAAATGAGAAAAATGCAACATGCAGGCCAACTTGTTATTTTGCTTTCATCATGAATGACATATATATTTCTCATTTATCTGTGTCCATATTACCCCTGTATAACCTCTGATGTTTATATCATACCTCTACTCTATGGAGTGGGTGGTATACTGGATTCACCTTGTCCTCTGTCTGTCCATCCGTTCAAACTGAATTTTTCGTCACACTTATCTCGGCTTCTGTACAACGGAATGTTTTGATATTTGGCATGTAGCCTTATGACCATGAGTTGTATCATCTCTCCAATTTTCAGGTCTGTCAAGGAACCACTTCCTGTTTGACATTACTTAGAAATTTTACAATACCTTATGTTTACTTGAAATTTTCCCAAGTCTGTTTTCCCAATTTTCAAAATTAAAAAAGAGAGGGGTTATACTTTGCATGATAACATGTGCAACCTCATGTTTTGTTACAGCAATGACATTTATATTTCTCATTTGCCGGTGTCCATATTCCCCCTGTACAACCTCTGATGATTATATTTTGTTACGTAGTTGTGGTAATCAGTGTTTATTGGAAAGAAAGTACACACATTTGAGTACATGTAGTACCATTGTGGATTTTTCATGGTTTCTATGAATTGTTCAATATTAAAAATCATGGCCTTCAATTCAAACCTATTCTACTATGCAATCAAATTGAATGTACAGTGTTCCAGCTATCTTAAAATAGATGTGTGCAGCAGCCTGCCTCTTTTTATTTGCACCCCTCTGCCCTTTTAGTGCTCCACTCTGCGATCTGCAAGAAGTATAATATAAAATTCAGTAAAGAGGACAAATATACCTAAAGAACAAAAAAAAAAAAAAAAAACAGAATCCATTCAACATACGAACTTGGAAGACCTTTTTAGCTCACCTGTCCTAAAAGGACATGCGAGCTTTTGCCATCACTTGACGTCTGTCGTCCGTCGTAAACTTTAAAAAAAATCTTCTCCTCTGAAACCACTTTACCAATTACAGCCATACTTAGTCTGAATGATCCTTAGGGTATCTAGAATAAAGTTTGTTTTATTTTCTTGTCTGTCGAGAAACATGGCCGCCATGGCTAAAAATAGAACATAGGGATATAAACTGCAGTTATTGGCTTTTATCTCAAAAACTAAAGCATTTAGAGCAAAACTGACATGGGGTAAAAATGTTCAACAGGTCAAGATCTACCTGCTATGAAATTTTCTGACGAAGCAGTCAACCCTTTGTTGGGTTATTGCCCCTGAATTGTTAATTTTAAGGAAATTTTGCAGTTTTAGCTTATTAATTTTAATATTATTATAGATAAAGACAAACTGTAAACAGCAAAAATGTTCAGCAAAGTAATATCTACAAATAAGTCATGACCAAAATCATCAATTGACCCCTTATAGGAGTTTTTGCCCTTTAAAGACAGTTTTTCACATTTTTAGCTCACTGGCCCGACCAGGTGAGCTTATGCCATCACTTGGCGTCCGTCGTCATCTGTTGTCTTCGTCGGCGTCGTAAACTATTTCAAGAATCTTCTCCTCTGAAACTACTGGGCAAAATACCTTCAAACTTTAACTGAATGTTCCTTAGGGTATCTAGTTTATAAATTATATCTGAAGTTTTGATCTATCAACAAACATGACTGCTGTTTGCTAAAATAAGAACATAGGGGTCAAATACACTTTTTGGCTTAACTCAAAAACCAAAGCATTTACAGCAAAACTGACATGGGGTAAAAATGTTCAACAGGTCAAAATCTACCAGCCATGAAATTTTCAGATGAATCAGACAACCTTTTGTTGGGTTATTGCCCCTGAATTGTTAATTTTAAGGAAATTTTGCAGTTTTAGGTTGTTATATCTTGAATATAATAATAGATAAAGACAAACTGTAAACAACAAAAATGTTCAGCAAAGTAAGATCTACAAATAAGTCAACATGACCAAAATTGTCAATTGACCCCTTATATGAGTTTTTGCCCTTGAAAGATTATTTACATGTAAACAGAAAATAATGGTCTGACATTGTCACAGATGTTTAGGGCGTTACTTGAAATAAATTAAATGGTAGCAGTACAAGTAAAATGGAGCATCAAGGGTCAAGGTCATTGAAAAATTCCGTAGCAACCGATGAAAAAGTCCCTAGCAACAGATGAAAAAGTCCCTAGTAACCATATATATTTAGATTAAGGACCTTATAATTTACATGTACAAGTCAAAAAGGGTCAAGGTCATTGAAAAATTCCCTAGCAACTAGTTATATTTGGGTTCAGGACCCTACAATTTAACTGTTCATGTCAAAATGGAAGGTCAAGAGCCATTGAAAAAGTCCATAGCAACCGATGAAAAAGTCCCTGGCAAACATATATATTTAGGTTAAGGACTTTATAATTTACCTGTACAAGTCAAAAAGAAAGGTCAAGAGTCAATGCCATTGAAAAAATCCATAGCAACCAATGAAAAAATCCCTAGCAACCATATATATATCAGTTCAAGACCCTACAATTTATACCTGTTCAAGTCAAAATTGATGTTCAAGAGTCAATGCCATTCAAAAAGTCTATAGCAACCGATGAAAAAGTCCTAGCAACCATATCTATTTGGGTTCAGGATTCTATATTTTAGCTGTACAGGTCAATATTAAGGAGAAAATTGTGATGGTATACATTAAATAGCAAAAATAATCATTGATGCAAGATCTACTGGTACACAAAAGATAACAGGTGAGCAATTCAGGCTCTTGGGAGCCTCTTGTTTTCATTATCTTTGTAAACTTTTAAAAATCTCCTCTGAAACTACAGAATCAATTTCAGCCAAACTTAGGCTGAAAGATCCCTAGGGTATCTAGTATAAATTTTTTGTTTTATTTTCTTGTCCACCGAGAAACATGGCTGCCATAGCTAAAAATAGAACATAGGGGAAAATGCACTTTTTGGCTCCTATCTCAAAAACTAAAGCAGTTATAGCAAAACTGACAAGTAGTAAAAAAATTTATGAGGTCAAGATCTACCTGCTGTGAAATTTTCAGATGAATTGGTCAACCCGTTTTCAGGTTATTGCCCCTGAATCGTTAATTTTAAGGAAATTTTGCAGTTTTAGGTTATTAACATGCATATTATTATAAATAAAGACAAACTGTAAACAGCAAAAATGTTCAGCAAAGTAAGATCTACAAATAAGTCAACATGACTAAAATTGTCAATTGACCCCTTATAGGAGTTTTTGCCCTTGAAAGATTATTTAAATGTAAACAGAAAATAATGGTCTGACATTGTCACAGATGTTTAGAGCATTACTTGAAATAAATTAAATGGTAGCTGTACTAGTAACATGGAGGGTCAAAGGTCAAGATCATTGAAAAAGTCCATAGCAACAGATGAAAAAGTCTCTAGCAACCATATATATTTGGGTTAAGGACCCTATCATATAGCTATACAAGTCAATATGGAGGCTCAAGGGTCAAAGTCGTTGAAAAAATCCATAGACCATAATGGAAAAGTCCCTAGAAACCAGATATACTTGGGTTCGGTACCCTACAATTTACCTGTTCAAGTCAAAATGGAAGGTCAAGAGTCCATGCTATTGAAAAAGTCCATAGCAACCGATGAAAAAGTCCTTAGCAACCGTATCTATTTGGGTTCAGGATTCTGTATTTTAGCTGTGCAGGTCAATATTAAGGAGAAAATTGCGACAGTATACATTAAAAAGCAAAAATAATCATTGATGCAAGATCTACACAAAATATAACAGGTGAGGAATTCAGGCTCTTGGAAGTCTCTTGTTTAATACACATAAAGAATTTTGAATTAATTTAAACTGAATTGAAGGTACAGAGAAACTTATTGAACTCCTAAAAGGGCATTAGATAAGTGATAATTGATATTTCATAAAAGTTGACTTGATCTTGTTTGCCCTTTTCATATCTGGAAACGTGTTAAAGTGCCCCTTATCTTCCTTATATCCTAGCTGGAACACTGATGTACAAACGTGCGTGCAGAGAGAATTGAAATTAGGGGTAAAAACTAGGCCAATAAGTTACACCTGCTTATCGCTCTCGTGCATATTAATTGATAATGTTAAATTTTTACATTCTGCTTTATTTAAAAATTTCAGGAATGTTATTCGATGTAATATTTCCTAGGTTTGTTTTTTCATTTCTCGTTGATAACATGCAAGTAACACTGTAAAAACTTTCAATCTCTTTCATAGCAAATATTTGTTCAGAACAGATTTTGCAACAGTAACTGTGTGTATATAAATGGGGTTTTGCAAATACTTCATTTAGGTTTAGGTTTGTATCTACATGTATCTGTTTCAACAGCAAAATTATTTCTTCTTTTGATATCATTTTTGACTTTGAACTTCAAAGATGACAAAATTGTCCCACTTATCTGAATTCCAATGTCATAACTACAGATTCCCCAAATTTTTAGCTCACCTGGCCTAAAAGCCCATGTGAGCTTTTCTCATCACTTTGCGTCCGTCGTCGTCGTCTGTCGTCGTCTGTCGTCGTCGTTAACAATTTTTCAAACATCTTCTCCTCTGAAACTACTGAATGGATTTGGATAAAACTTAGCATGATTGTTCCTTAGGATATCCTGCACAAAGTTTATGCTTCGATTTTTGATCCGTCGAAAAACATGGCCGCTGTTACTAAAAATAGAACATAGGGGTCAAACAACAGTTTTTCGCAAATATCTCAAAAATCATTAAGTTACGGCAAATTCTGGCAGGTTGAAAGTGTTCAGCATGATGAGAGCTACCTGTGTGCTGATTTTCGTGAAAATCTGTCGACTGATGTTAGAGTTGTTACCCTTTTTAGCTCACCTGACCCGAAGGGTCATGTGAGCTATTGCTATCACTTGGCGTCCGTCGTCCGTCCGTCCGTCCGTCGTCCGTTAACTTTTTCAAACGTTAACTCCTCCAACACCATAAGTCTAACTGCAACCAAACTTGGTAAAGTTATTAATTGG
The DNA here is from genome assembly GCA_028015205.1 of Mytilisepta virgata. NCBI lineage: Eukaryota > Metazoa > Mollusca > Bivalvia > Mytilida > Mytilidae > Mytilisepta > Mytilisepta virgata. Next base: position 13,050,769 of record CM051520.1, read on the forward strand.
TATGGGTGCTACAAATCTATTGTTTGGATTTTTGATTCGTATAAAAACATGGCCGTCATGGCTAAAAATAGAACATAGGGGTAAATCGCAGTTTTTTGCAAATAAGTCAGAAACGGTCACAGATATCAAAATTCTGGCATAGGGTAAAAGTGATCAGCACCTCAAGATCTACCTGCCCTGAAATTTTGAAGAAGATCCAACGACCCATGTAGGAGTTATTGCCCTTTTTCTGCATTTTTTCCAAATTTTGCACTTATTAAGCTCAATATCTTGGATACTATAAAGGAAATTTGAAAAATTTAAATTTCATATTGTTAGGCACACAAAGATCTACAAAATTTGTAACAGGATCGAAGTTGTAGGTTCGTTCCTTTTAGGAGTTATTTGACATTTTTGGCTTTTTTTTATGTTATTATTTCAAAAATCTTCTTCTCTGAAACTACAATTCAAAATCCAATGAAACTTGGTAAGATTGTTCCTTAGGGTATCCTGCACAAAGTTTATGCTTCGATTTTTGATCTGTCGAAAAACATGGCCACTGTTATTAAAAATAGAACATAGGGGTCAAACAACAGTTTTTCGCAAATATCTCAAAAATCATTAGGTTACGGCAAATTCTGGCAAGTTGAAAGTGTTCAGCATGATGAGAGTTACCTGTGTGCTGATTATCGTGAAAATCTGTCAACTGATGTTAGAGTTATTGCCCCTTTTAGCTCACCAGACCCGAAGGGTCATGTGAGCTATTGCCATCACTTGGCGTCCGTCGTCCGTCCGTCCGTCGTCCGTCCGTCGTCCGTCCGTCGTCCTTCGTCCGTCGTCCGTCGTCCGTCCGTAAACTTTTTCAAACGTTAACTCCTCTGACACCATAAGTCCAATTGCAACCAAACTTCGTACAGTTGTTTATTGGTATATGTGCTACAATACTATCGTTTGGATTTTTGATTCGTAAAAAAACATGGCCGCCATGGCTAAAAATAGAACATAGGGGTAAATTGCAGTTTTTTGCAAATAACTCAAAAACCGTAACAGATATCAAAATTCTGGCACACGGTAAAAGTGTTCAGCACCTCAAGATCTACCTGCCCTGAAATTTTGAAGAAGATCCAACGACCCATGTAGGAGTTATTGCCCTTTTTCTGCATTTTTTCCAAATTTTGTACTTATTAAGCTCAATATCTTGGATACTATAAAGGAAATTTGAAAAATTTAAATTTCATATTGTTAGGCACACAAAGATCTACAAAATTTGTAACAGGATCGAAGTTGTAGGTTCGTTCCTTTTAGGAGTTATTCCACTTAGATCGTCAAAATTGACTATTTTTGCAGTCTTTATTCATTGTAATAAAATCGTTAACTCCTCTTACACCATAAGTTTAATTGCAACCAAACTTAGTGTAGTTGTTCCTTGGCATGAGTGCTACTAAACTATCGTTTGGATTTTTGATTTGTAAAAAAACATGGCTGCCATGGCTAAAAATAGAACATAGGGGTAAATTGCAGTTTTTTGCAAATAACTCAAAAATGGTGACAGATATCAAAATTCTGATGTGAAGCTAAAGTGTTCAACACCTCAAGATCTACCTGCTTTGAAATTTTGAAGAAGATGTAACCACCCATGAAGGAGTTATTGCCCTTTTTCTTGATTTTTTTTTGAAATTTGTACTTATTAAGTTATATGATCATTCCTTTTAGAACATCAAAATTGACCATTTTCACAGCATTTCCCTTAGTTTGCAAAATGTTTAAATGAGCCCTTTAGGAGTTAAAGTTTTGTCCCTTAAATGTCAAAATAACTGTTGATGCCTTATAGATGGCAAACTGTAGAAAATGAAAAAAAGCTTTTGATTGCGTGTAAATTTGTTTTTAAATGGCTATTTATTGAAATATAAATTCAATGTTACCTCAATATACAATAGTACTTAAAAATAACTTTCATTAGATGTATATATTTATTTGACATTTTTGGTTTTTTTTTATGTTATTATTTCAAAAATCTTCTCCTCTGAAACTACTGAATGGATTTGGATAAAACTTAGCATGATTGTTCCTTAGGGTATCCTGCACAAAGTGTATGCTTCGATTTTTGATCCGTCGAAAAACATGGCCACTGTTACTAAAAATAGAACATAGGGGTCAAACAACAGTTTTTCGCAAATATCTCAAAAAATTGACATTTTTGGCTTTTTTTTTGTTATTATTTCAAAAATCTTCTTCTCTGAAACTACTATTCAAAATCAAATGAAACTTGGTAAGATTGTTCCTTAGGGTATCCTGCAAAAAGTTAATGCTTGGATTTTTGATTGGTCGAAAAACATGTCCGCCCTTACTAAAAATAGAACATAGGGGTCAAAATGCTGTTTATTGCTATTTTTTCCTGAATAATAGAAATAAAATGAAGATGAAAGCTACTTTCAAGGTAAACATGGTATCCCGAGTTGAATGGTGTTGATGAAAGTTTGGACGGCCATTTTTAAAATGGCTGTCATTTTCCCACCATTTTTTATACTTGCTCGGATTTCAACAATATTTGGTTTTTAAAGTAAACATGGTATCCTTAGTGAATGGTGATGATGAGAATGTTGTATAACAATGATTAAACTTCATAATATGTGAGCTTTTAATTGCCATCACTTGGTGTCCGTCATCATCGTTGTTAACACATTTTCAAACATCTTCTCCTCTAAAACTAATAGGGGGATTTGGATGAAACTTAGCATTATTGTTCCTGCAATATTTCCTTTTCAAGTACAATAAAAAGCCTTAACCCACAATTTTTACATAACTTCTTTCAAACATTTTAAAAACGAAGACAACATATAGACCAAAAGATTTATACTTGTATTTGAAGATGAATTAAAGCTTGTACATTTGTATTTTGTATTGTGAATCATCAGATTGACTGTATCTTAATCAAGCGTAGGGAGAACTCATGCCCATTTCTTGAGGTTCTTGAAAGGCTTTTAAAGGTATTTTCAGCATACTCAGTTTAATTTACAACAAACATTAATATATTAATTTAGTTTATAGTGCTTGTTTGCCAGGTGAGCGATTCAGGCTCTTGAGAGCCTCTTGTTTATGTTATTATTTCAAAAATCTTCTCTGAAACTACTGAATGGATTTGGATAAAACTTAGCATGATTGTTCCTTAGGATATCCTGCACAAAGTTTATGCTTCGATTTTTGATCCGTCGAAAAACATGGCCACTGTTACTAAAAATAGAACATAGGGGTCAAACAACAGTTTTTCGCAAGTATCTAAAAAATCATTAGGTTAAGGCAAACTCTGGCAGGTTGAAAGTGTTCAGCATGATGAGAGCTACCTGTGTGCTGATTTTCTTGAAAATCTGTATACTGATGTTAGAGTTATTGCCCTTTTTTGACATTTTTGGCTTTTTTTTATATTATTATTTCAAAAATCTTCTCCTCTGAAACTACTGAATGGATTTGGATAAAACTTAGCATGATTGTTCCTTAGGGTATCCTGCACAAAGTGTATGCTTCGATTTTTGATCCGTCGAAAAACATGGCCACTGTTACTAAAAATAGAACATAGGGGTCAAACAACAGTTTTGCGCAAATATCTCAAAAATCATTAGGTTACGCCAAATTCTGCAGGTTGAAAGTGTTCAGCATGATGAGAGCTACCTGTGTGCTGATTTTCGTGAAAATCTGTCAACTGATGTTAGAGTTATTGCCCTTTTTTGACATTTTTGGCTTTTTTTTGTTATTATTTCAAAAATCTTCTTCTCTGAAACTACTAATCAAAATCAAATGAAACTTGGTAAGATTGTTCCTTAGGGTATCCTGCAAAAAGTTATTGCTTGGATTTTTGATTGGTCGAAAAACATGTCCGCCCTTACTAAAAATAGAACATAGGGGTCAAAATGCTGTTTTTTTTGCTATTTTTTCCTGAATTATAGAAAGAAAATGAAGATGAAAGCTACTTTCAAGGTAAACATGGTATCCCGAGTTGAATGGTGATGATGAAAGTTTGTTTTGGACGGCCATTTTTAAAATGGCTGCCATTTCCCCGCCATTTTTTACACTTGCTCAGATTTAAACAATATTTGGTTTTTAAAGTAAACATGGTATCCTTAGTGAATGGTGATGATGAGATTTTTTGTATGGAGCATCTATTGAAGGTCCTTTAGGAAATTTGCATAAATCTTCCCGGTCCGTGAAACAAAATGGCCGTCATGAGCATTTACATGTTCTGATTTGTCGAAATTTAAAAGTTCTTCTCCTCTGAAACCGTAAAGCCAAATGAACTGATTTTTCGTATGGATGATCTATGTAAGGTCCTTTACAAAGTTTGCATAACTCATCATGGTCCGTGAAACAAAATGGCCGCCATGAGCATTTACATGTTCTGACTGGTTGAAATGTAAAACTTCTTCTCCTTACAAACCGTTAAGCCAAATGAACTGATTTTTGATATAGAACATCTATGGAAGGTCCTTACAAAATTTGCATAAATCAACCTGGTCCGTGAAACAAAATGGCTGCCATGAGCATTTACATGTTCTGATTGGTCAAAATTTTAAACTTCTTCTCCTCTGAAACCTTAAAGCCAAATGAACTGATTTTTGGTATGGAGCATCTAGGGAAGGTCCTTTAGGAAGTTTGCATAAATCTTCCTGGTCCATGAAACAAAATGGCCGTCATGAGCATTTACATGTTCTGATTGGTCGAAATTTAAAAGTTCTTCTCCTTTGAAACCGTAAAGCCAAATGAACTGATTCTTGGTATGGAGCATGTATGGAAGGTCCTTTACAAACTTTGCATAAATCTTTCTAGTCCGTGAAACAAAATTTCCACCAGAAACCTTTATATGTTCTGATCGGTCAAAATTTAAAACTTCTCCTCTGAAACCGTTTGGCCAATGAACTTATACTTGGTATGAAGCATTTATAGATCATTTACAAAGTTTCCAGAAATCAATCTAGCCTGTCAAATCAAACGTTTGTGACTGCCAGGTGAGCGATACAGGCTCAGCCCACTGAACCTTTTGTTTAATTACTCAGCATACTGTAGAAATTCAATCATAACCAATTGTTTTATGAATAAGAGAAATACGTGGACGTGTAAGTTCCATGTAGTATTGAGGAAGCAGTAATGTGTAATTTGATGATAATATGTTTAATTTGTGTAGAGGAAACTGGAAACTAGAAATTGTGTCTTCAATACACGGATGCCCTGCCCTAAAATCCATATAAACCCAAAACTTAAGTTTCGTTAATACGCTATGCTTAGTTCCAAAGAAATGAACCTAAATGCAAAACTTAACCAGAGTTGCTCAGGTGTAAAATGTAGGTCATATAATGACCAAATTATTGTATGACTGCTGAGTACTACCCAAGGTACATTCACTGATGAAGTTTCATTGATACACTATGCTTAGCTCCAAAGAAATGAACCTAAACTTAACCACATAGTTTGGACAGACGGACAAGGGTAACTCTATATGCCCCATCCACATTCGTGGGCGGGGCATAAAAAAACAACAAAATGCAAAAATTTAACAAAAGTCACCCAAGTATAAAATATAGGTTGTAGTGACTCAAATGTCATTTAAGCACGAAATGTAGGTCATAATGACCCACATATTGGAGAAATCTATAATACAATGTAAGAATTATAGTGATATATTATTAATGTATCTCAATGGGTTTCTGACCACATTTGGGAACATTGACATTATACTGCATATTCTCTGTTAGAAATTTTCATAGAAATCCATCAACAGGTTTAAGAGAAGTTGGGAACAGAAGAAAGTGAGACAAAAATGATGAAAGATGCAAGACAATGGATATTATCCTTATGTGCAGGCCTCCCAGTACGGGTCGTCCCGATAGTCCGACACGCATTAGTCCGACACTCATTGGTCCGACACTCATTAGTCCGACACTCAATAGTCCGACACTCGATCATTTTCCACTACCTTGAAAAACAAGTGTGGACACACTGAAATGTTTTGCCTGTATAACGTTAAATTTAAATGATCAATGTCAGGGGCGGATCCAGCCATTTAAAAAAGGGGGGTGTCTGTGTTCCCAACCCAAGGTACATGTCCCGATACAAATGCATTGATCGGCCAAAAAAAGGGGGTCCAACCCACGACCCCCCCCCACACACACACATGAGGTCGAGGTGAGATATACCCTTTCAGACAAACGTGTATATATAAAAAAGGAGATTTGGTGTACTTGCCAATGAGACAACTCTAAACAAGAGACCAAATGACACAGAAATTAACAACTATAGGTCACCGTACGGCCTTCAACAATGAGCAAAGCCCATGAAGCATAGTCAGCTATAAAAGGCCCCGAAATAACAAATGTAAAAAAATTCAAACGAGAAAACTAACGGCCAAATTAATGTACAAATAAATGAAAGACAAAGGCCAGATATACAATCATTCCATACTCCAAATATAGTTAACATATTACTTATAATAAAAGTGAAATTAACATTGCAAAAATCTGAACTATCCCAGTCTCTCTTTCTGTTACATAAGTCGCAAGCGAAACACTAAATACAAAAAGATGTGATGTAATTTCCAATGAGACAACTCTTCACAGGAGACCAAATAACACAGTAATAGGCCACCTTACGGCCTTAACTAACTTTAACCTTGCAATGTACTTTTTAAAAATTATGCCAATTCTATGTTAAGTGAACAATAAGACTGAGATAAAACCCAATTTATCATACAATTAATAAAAACCTCATCAAAGGAACATGTGTTCTAAGTTTCAAGTTGATACGAGTACTGCTTCATAATAAACCACATTGACTAAAAATCTGTTCGCACGAACAGACGAACGAACTTACGGACAAACGAACATCTGGACAATCGGTCGTACGAATGAACGGACAGACGAACGAACTAGACAATATAATGCCCATGTACAATCGTAAAAAAGGAGGGTGGGTGTAATAGATGAAAGCCACAGTAAACTCAGATTTGAAATAAATGTAGATGCGTAATGACTGGTCTTAATGTCAATTAAGAATGTCACGTTCTGCTGGACTTTTTAGAATTACGAACACAAACTTGTAAGATATGTTTTATTTCAACTTTTATTACACCACCGACAAACGGCTAAACGTCTCAGTCATTTCAGTTAAATTGGGCAACAGTGTACACCATGGCGTCCCAGTACTGATTAAGTGTTCTCTGTCCATTTCTGTAGGAATTCGTTAAACGATCTATCCTTTCTTGAAGAAGGCGGTACTTCCTCTTTCGAACGGGTGGTCGATCGCCTCGTCTAACGGCTGCAACGGACAAGGCCCCCCTTCTCTCTTCTGTTTTTTTTAACTTCTTCAAAAAGTACCACAAGTTTGGATGACGTCTGCCAACTACTGCGTTCCATCTCTTGTTGAAAGCTGAAAAATATTTATAATGAATTTTCAAAGGAAAAACAGAAAGTTTTTTTGTGACCCAATTCTGATTTAGTAGTTAGCAAGGATTAAATAACACATTTCATTTTTATATTCAGTGAAATACAAAAGTAAAACTATTACAATCATGAGATACTGAATTTAAGCATTTTTTCTTTCTGAATTTCGGGTATGATTGTTACACGGAAGCTTTTATGAAAAACAACGGCTGATCATAAGCGACAGAATCGCTTTCCATTTTTTTTATTGGGGCCATTAATACTGATAAATCAAATTATTAATACTACATAGATTGGGGATACATACCGTAACGGAGTGTCATTAAAGCATATGCTTTTATGATTTAATTTGTCATACATGTATATACTTACATTCGACATGATTGTTTGTCCTATTGTCCATATTTCTTTGGTAGACATTCCAAATAACTGGGCTAAACTGTCCATTTAGGTAATTTCGTTGGAAATAAGTTAATAGCTCCCTTAGACCTGGACAATTGTGACATAGTCGTTGAGTAGTTGCATCTTGACGAAACAACTGGAAATTTTGTCGAACCACCGCCAATGGAAGATACGCTATGGCCATCATTTTTCTCACACATCTCCTCAGTGCAAGACGTCTGTTAAAGGCATTTCGAAGTCCCTCTTTCTGACGTCGCCTCCAGATACTTCTGCAGAAATGAAAGAAACAGCCACACATCCTAGCTTGGGGAAATTCTGTTTCCGCTGCAGTTATCATTCCGGTCTCGAAATCTGAAACAATGTTTTGTGGCGATAAATCATTGTTGGTTAACCTTCTGTAACGCCGTTTAATGTGTCTCATAATCTGTCGATAGCTGCCAATATGCTTATCTGTCATTAAAGCATAAACAAATGGAATTACCCTGTCACGGTAGAACCCGTGTATTGTCAAAAATTGCATATATGGACGCGGGACAGACTTAAAAGTAGCATCTATATATATGTCATTACAATCTCCCAAACACATAAGTGCCTCCCTAGTGCAGAAAACAGCAATTCCCCATCCATTATCTAGTTTACTTAGGAATTGATCACCATCTTTGGTAGGACACCAGCGCCCGTTGATAGCCACATCATTTATTGTGGCTGGGATTGGGGGAATGTGTTTCCTTCTTGTCCTGTCAAGTGATGATCTTAGGCAATCGTATGTTGGGATACTATCCCGTTCATTCCGTGGGACTTGCTGAACAACATTGTCATAAGCCTGTCTTCCGGAGACCTCTGGATTTGCAGATACATGATTTACCATTTTTTGTCTTATTGATGCAGAGTCAATTGTTTCCTGGTCTTCTTGGTGATCATGCTCGGAAACCTAAAAGATAGTCAGTCGCAAGTTATGTAGTCTGTATAAGTACTTATCTTCAAAAACCTAAGAAATAATTAAAAAAGATATGCGCGCAGAAATCTTCTTTTAGGCTCTAGAGTAATTTCTATATCTCTAAAGTAAAAACCGGTCAGGATGTAATACAATTTACCAAATAGAAAGATTGTCATGATGAAAAGTGACCGATAAGACATGCTCGTATCAAATGTAAAATTGATATGCTTGAAGTACAAGATGTATAAGATAATAATCGGACCCCCCCCCCCCAAAAAAAAAAGGATTCATTTTTACATAAAGACCAAGTTTCTCATTTTACTTCTTTGGTTCCAAGAGGCAATTATGTTTTATTTATAAAAGTATGTTGAGGAATAAAATACATGAAATGAACTCAACTTACATATAAAACGTCGATATTGTTTGGTGCATTTTGTATGTCAAAAACTGCATTTCGTAAAGGGGCTCTGCATGTGTTCCTCCAACACCGCCAGTGAATTGCGTTTAATCTAATTCTGTTTTTCTGGTACCTGTATCCTTCATGTATTAAGATTTTTCCACCTCGACTACCTTGTACAACATAAGCCATGCTTCTTCAAACGTCTTAGTTCAAATGCCACATGGTTTGAGAACGCTGCACTTTTTTCCAGACTGACCAATAATAATTTACTTTTCATGATGACATCAGCATCAGCTATCCGAATATTTGATTGGCTTATTTCAGCTTCATTTGCATATTGCCCCTCTTTCAAACTCCCCGGTTATGTTGTCAATTGACCGAATTTTATATCTACTAAAACTGCACTCACACAAATTAAATATCATATTTAGTAGTATGTATGCGTTATAGTCACCAAAATATACACCGTTGCGCTAATACGTTGTTTTAGACGTTTTGCACGACGTCGAGTTTATCTGTGCCATTTCAAAAAAACGGAGTAAAATCAGTTAAGCTTTAAATTAACAGATCAGAAAACATGGGTTGAAGGCGTGTGCATATTAATATAAAACTCAAAACGATGTCAATTTTGCTACAATGACATTTTACTGATTCTTAGTTCTTCATTTACTATATATTTCTATATAAATTCCAGTTTTTTAATATCCTATTTTTCAAAGATTCATTAGTTAAATGATTAAATAGGGACGCATTAAATGACCCGCAAAAAATACGTGTTTAAAGAACGGTGCAAGTTCGTCCAAAAACGGAACAACATGCGTAAGTCTATAAGAATGTGTAATGCTCTTCTTACGTCCATGAACAATTCTATCTACAACTTGAGAAAATAATGTAAGAAATTATCACACCGTATGAAAATCGTGATATTGTCCATGTCTTGATTGTGTGTGCATAAGACTTGCTATCTTTGAGTTATAACGCGGTATTTTAGTTTTTTATTTCGATCCAACATATATGGTTATATTTACAGTACATGTAGGTTTTCATTTCATACAAATTCTGATTTTTTTATTGGTGAAATGTATAAGAATATAAGCTAAGTAGTTTGTAGAGGCAATGTTCAATTAAAAACAAAAATCCCGATGTTCTATATTCACAGTTTCACTCGAAAAACGAAAGTTGGAAATCGTCAGTGTCGGACTAACGATGAGTGTACGTTTGTCTGAAAGGGTTTATCTCAACTTGACCTCATGTACATTCAGTGGCGGGTCCAGGGGGTGGGGTTGGGGGTTGTGGTTGGAACCCCCTTTTATGGCCGATCAATGCATTTGTATCGGGATTTGTATTTGGACCACCCACTTTTTATCCTCGGTTGGGAACACCACACCCCCTTTTGTAAATGGCTGGATCCGCCCCTGACATTATTTAAATTTGAATTTAACGTTTTACAGGCAAGACATTTCAGTGTGTCCACTCTTGTTTTTCAAGGTAGTGTATAATGATATTGAAGATCAACTTGAAACTCTGTACACATGTTTATTAAAATCGATGTGATCTTTCTGAATTGTATGCAAAATTATAGGGTTCTGACCTTATTTTATGGTTCATTGAACAAGGAAAATGATCGAGTGTCGGACAAATGAGTGTCGGACTATTGAGTGTCGGACTAATGAGTGTCGGACTATTGAGTGTCGGACCAATGAGTGTCGGACTATCGACGTTATCCTCTCAGTATACTCTACAAATTTAATAAACTAGAGGCTCTCAAGAGCCTGTATCGCTCACCTGGATTTAACTTTTCACCTTGAGCAGGACTTAAAATTTAAGTGTTGCAGTCAATTTGGCTGGTTTTTCTATAAGGTTCTATATTAAACTAAGTTTGGCTGAAGCAGCCATCTTTGTTGGCATTCAGGTCAATGGACACATTTCTAAAAGAGAACCATCTAAGGACCATTACTGCTAAGTCATGTTCCAACTGGTCAAATGGTTTCAGACAAGAAGATTTTTAAATGAATTTTCCCATAGGGTCCTATATGAAACTAAGTTCGGCTGTGGTGGCCATCTTGGTTGACAATCCAGGTGATCGAACCCAATTCTGAATGAGGACCATCTGAGGACCAATGCTGCCAAATGTAATTCCAGTTGGCTCTGTAGTTTCAGACAAAAAGATTTTTGAGTGAATTTTCCATAGGGTACAATGTTAAACTAAGTTTGGCTGTGGCGGCCATCTTGGCTGACAATCAGGGTCATCGGACACAATTCTGAAAGAGGACCATCTAAGGACCATTGCTACCAAGTCTAGTTCTAATTGGCCTAGTGGTTTCAGACAAGATTTTTTATTGAAATTCCCATAGGGTCCTATGTTAAACTTAGTTCGGCTGTGCCGGCCATCTTGGTTCACAATTCAAGAAATCGAACATAATTCTGAAAGAGAACCTCCTAAGGACCATTGCTGCCAAGTCTGGTTCCAACTGGTCAAGTGGTTTCAGACAAGAAGATTTTTCAGTTAATTTTACCATAGGACCGCCCTATGTTAAACTAAGTTTGGTTGTGGCAGCCATCCTGGTTGACAGTCTGGGTCATCGGACATAATTCTCAAAGAGGACCATCTAAGGACCATTGCTGCCAAGTCTGGTTCCAACTTAACCACATAGGGCCCAATGTTAAAGTAGGTTTAACTATGGTGGCCATCTTGGTTAACAGTCCGGGTCATCGGACATAATCCTTCTAAGGACTAATACTGCCAAGATTTTGGTTACAATTGGCCTTGTAGTTTCATAGAAGAATATTTTTGAAATTCATCCCCTTTTTTTCTATTTTTAGTAACAGCAGCCATGTCGGTTGGAAGTCTGGGATGCCAGATACAATTTGGGAAGGGGTCCACCCAAGGACCATTCCACCAGTTGGTTCCAGTTGGTCCTGTGGTTTCAGAGACCCCGGACTCTGTCTTTAAATGGCAAAAACTCCTAGAAGGGGTCAATCAATGATTTTGGTCATGTTGACTTATTTGTAGATCTTACTTTGTTGAACCTTTTTGCTGTTTACAGTTTGTCTTTACCTATAATAATATAAAGTTAATAACCTAAGGGACGAGATCAAAAATTCAATGTCGGATAAAAAACTTAATTCAAATAGTTTGGGGGGGGGGGGGGATAAAAATCACTGGAAGTTTTGTTATCCGACATCGATTTTTGTATACGCCTATATTGGTCAATCAATTTTTCCCAAATTAAGTTAAGAGGGGGGTTTGGGGGGGGGGGGGGGGGTCAGTGAAAAAACTATGTGAATTAAGTTTTTTATCCGACATTGAACTTTTGATCTCGTCCCTAAAACTGCAAAATTTCCTTTAAATTAACAATTCAGGGGCAATAACCCAACACAGGGTTGACTGATTCGTCTGAAAATTTCATGGCAGGTAGAATTTGACCTGATGAACATTTTAACCCTAGTCAGCTTTGCTCTAACTGCTTTAGTTTTTGAGATATGACAAAAACTGCAGTTTACCCCTATGTTCTATTTGTAGCCATGTCGGCCATGTTGGTTGGCAGGCGGGGTCATCGGACATATTTCTTAAACTAGATACCCTAATGATGCTTGTTGCCAAGTTTGGTTCTATTTGGCCAATTAGTTTCAGAGGAGAAGATTTTTGAAAAGGTTTACAGATGACATACGCCAACTGATGAGAATAGCTCACTAAAAGTGGTAGAAAGAAAAAAATCTATTAACAGTTTAGGTGTTCACTCACAACTTTGTTTACCATATAGTTAACAATTGTTTTAAAACAACTGAACGGCCTAAAGCTCACATTCCAGCCACATCACAAATAGGTTGCTCATATCAACAATTTTAGTGTTTGAATTCAATATTTTGGAGTCCATTGTATAACATTAAGAAACAAATATCTTTGATCAATACTCTTCTCTTTAATTCCATTACTGTTTAAAACACTAGTGCACTGTGACAAACATACTAAAGAAATCATCTGAATCAAAATTTGTACAAAAAAATTTATAACACTGTCTGTTGAGAGATAAAATTTTTCAAAATCAGGAATATCTACTGTGACAGACACACAAGTTATAACTAGGAATATGAGTTACAGGTTACATCAAATATTTAAATTATGATATATTGGGACATAAATTAACCATGGAAGGACTTCACCTAAAACATAAAACATAAAACTGAATAGGTAATCATTACACATCAATGATAATATATAGACAATAACAGTGTACTAATAAATCAATTTTTTAACAAAAGCCAAGAAATTTTAAAATATATCGCACCAAATATGCAGCAGTTTTTCTTTTAGTTATGGTACTACCTACTCAAGAGTGCATGAAAACTTAACATTTAACCCTCTTATTATGTGTCAATGCTTGTTTTTATCACTGTGCTTAAGTGGTACAATCTTAAGTTGGGTATATCCCTTTATAAACCAAACAGAGCTTACAAAAGATCCAAACAAATGAACATGTTTCAATGGCCAATATTGTACACTGTACCCAACTTTAAATAGACCCTAATGTGGGTTGTAAAAATTGTTCTGAATTTACATGCATCATTGCATATTTTGACAAGTTATCTAATTGACAGCAAACCATATTTTAAAGGTAAATTGTCCATGGTGTAAAGATGGAAAGACCGGTTTCAAAATTTTCATTTTCGCTTAATGGATGAAATCAACAAATCGTCAACATATGAATGATACATCAACTCCTTATTGATTATTGATGCTAGGCTTCTACTTTGATTATAGAATGATTGTACATATGATGTAGATGCGCAATAAGGTTTTAAAATTTTGATTTCATTCATGGAGCAAATATTTGGACCGAAAATGAGTGAATTTTCAAAATATGCTTAAAAAATTAATTTCGGAGGCATTTTTTATGCTAGGCTTCTGGTTTCTTTATAGGTAGATTGTCCATGACGGACAGATGCAAAAAAGATGCTCAACATACACTTTTAGACCCATGGCATACAGGAAGTATTATAATTATTGAAATATGCTGTTGATTTATTTTTCCATTTAAAGCAAAAATGTAAATAAATTTTCTGACCTCATCAAATCTGCCAGCAGCCCACACCCCCTCCCCTCAAAATCAAATGGTCATCCCCTTATTGGGTTATGTGGGGTGGACTGAAATGGTTTTAGCTAAAATAAAATGCTCCACTGGGCGCAGCTAGATACGACCTCAGATGTCGAGCCCTGAATAGTTGGGGCAATTATGAACACAACATTCAAGCTTGATACAATACTGAATTTGGATTGTGAATAAATATCTGACACAGAATGAATGTTGTCTAAGAGCTTAAAAATTTTTAATTTACCTATTCAAACCATATTGTTTTTATATATAAATAAAAAATAACCAATTTAAAATTTAAAATTGGGCACACATATCAATTTCTTGCTATTGCGCAATACTGTGCAATTGAAAATTTCTTGAAATATTTGACACATAATAGGTTTCTGACACAGAATAACTGAAATCAAAGAACTTAGAATTGGTCATATGATTTGAATTTATATTCAATTTTTTGCTTCTTGTGCAATACAATATGCTGTGGAGAATTGCCCCCCCCCCAAAAAAAATTAAATAATTTACCCCTTTTTTTAGCTTTTGTGCAATACACTATGAAGTTGCACATTGACCCCCCCCTCCCCAAAAAAAACCCAAAAAACAGTAAAATTTATTGTAACCCCCCCCCTTTTTTTTGCTAAAAAAAAATTGAAATTTTCTTTTTAATTTATGAAATATGAAATGAGAAAAAAATTGCCCCCTCCCCAACTTCTCATTTACCCCCCCCCCCCCTAAATTTTGTTTTCAACCCCCCCCCCCCCATTTAATTATACTTTGCAACCATAACAGCCCATTTAAATACAACATAACATATTAAAATAGAAAATGACATCATAGTCATGGATGGCAAATTTTAAATATACATAATTTAAAAGCAGTTTAGATGAGATAAACAAAAAAGCTTCATCAGCACATTTTATATTGGCAAATTTCCAATGAAGTTCATTAAACTAAAGTTATTGGCAAATTTCCAATGGAATTTGTTAATAATAAAGTTTTGATAACAGGGCACACATCAATTTCTTGCTATTGTGCAATACTGTGCAATTGAAGATTTCTTGCTATTGCGCAATACTATGCAATTGAAAATTTCTTGAAATATTTGACACATAATAGGTTTCTGACACAGAATAACAGAAATCAAAGAACTTAGAATTGGTCATATGATTTGAATTTATATTCAATTTTTTGCTTCTTGTGCAATACAATATGCTGTGGAGAATTGCCCCCCCCCCCCCCCCCCAAAAAAAAAAAATAATTTACCCTTTTACCCCTATTTTAGCTTTAATTTTGGACCCCATTTGGACCAACTTGAAAACTGGGCCCATAATAAAAAAACTAAGTATATGTTTAGATTCAGCTTATCAAAGGACCCCAAGAATTCAATTTTTGTTAAAATCAAACTAAGTTTAATTTTGGTCCCTTTGGACCTTAATGTAGACCAATTTGAAAACGGGACCAAAAATTAAGAATCTAAATGCACGGTTAGATTCGGCATATCAAAGAACCCCAATAGTTCAATTTTCGATGAAATCAAACAAAGTTTAATTTTGGACCCTTTTGGCCCCTAATTCCTAAATTGTTGGGACCAAAACTCCCAAAATCAATCCCAACCTTCCTTTTGTGGTCATAAACCTTGTGTTTAAATTTCATAATTTCTATTCACTTATACTAAAGTTATTGTGCAAAAACCAAGAAAAATGCTTATTTGAGCCCTTTTTTAGCCCCTAATTCCTAAACTGTCGGGACCAAAACTCCCAAAAACAATCCCAACCTTCTTTTTGTGGTCATAAACCTTGTGTTAAAATTTCATAGATTTCTGTTTACTTATACTAGAGTTATTGTGCGAAAACCAAGAAAAATGCTTATTGGGCCCTTTTTTGGCCCCTAATTCTTAAACTGTTGGGACCAAAACTCCCAAAATCAATCCCAACCTTCCTTTTGTGGTCATAAACCTTGTGTTTAAATTTCATAGATTTCTATTAACTTATACTAAAGTTAAAGTGCGAAAACCAAATGTCTTCGGACAACGACGACGGCGACGCCAACGTCATACCAATATACGACCGCAAAAATTTTGCGGTCGTATAAAAAAAATGAAAACAGCCTAATGCAGATGTGGCACTGGTTTCTGGTGAATTCCTTTTGAATTTAATATTTAAAAAATGTTTTAAAATTATTTTCTGTGAACTTGTGATCATTTTGTTTGAAAATAACAACATTGTGATAAAAAGTAACAACACTGTCCTGAAATTCGACAACATTTTTATTAAATGTAATCTCCCAAAAAAGAAATTGACAAAGTTAATGTGAGAAGTCAATTAAAGAATGTTGGGTATTAACATAAAGATCCTTGATCCTAAAATAAACTTTGTAAAAGTTTTATCCTTAACACTAAATCTGCATCAAAATCATCACTTGGATGAAACAAATGTGGGGTTGCGGGTATAACTGTTGTCTCCAACAGTACTCTAGTTTGAGTTGCCTGCCTGTCAAACTGCACTCCTGTCCACGGTACATCACTAAACATGTATATATCTATCAGAAAGTCAAATATGCAATCAGAATTGTTTGCTATTCTGGGCTTATTTTTTCCATTATGTTGCTTAATAATTATAGAAGAATGTATATACCATTAGTGAAGCATAGCGATTATTAACTATGCTTTATATAGACTAATTATGAAAAAACTATATATATATAATTTGAGAAAAACAAAAATATAAAGTGCTGATTCACTGTTCTATGTATGTTGTGTGTATCATTAATGTATGGCCAGGATAGGTAAGTAGGTAGCATTAACTGTGCAAAATTAGTAGCAGATTTGATGAAATGGTGAATGATGTGCAGCTGAGTGCACTATTTTGTCAGCAAAGCCAATTATTTTGTGTTTGTTTGTTTGTTTAGTTGGAGTTTTACACCGTTTTCAGCACATTTGGATATTTCATTAGACCCTTTTTTGTGGAGGAAGAGATAGTACCCAGAGGGAACCACCGGCCTTCGCTAGGAAAATTGGCAATCCTTGTCAATTAACTTCGGAGTCGAACACAGCCCACCACAGGTGCGATTCAAACTCACCTACATGTTGACAGGCTAGTGAACATTATTAGTCATGATCCACTACCTATACCACTTGGACACCGAGGTCCCTATTATTTTGGGTGGTCAATCCAACACTCTACATTATTATTATAATGCTGACTGTCATATCAGTTAAAATAAAGACCATGACATGTGGCCACACTCCATCCAATGCACATGAAAATGGCATAGTGTAATGCACATCTCTAAATGTACATCAATGCTATATCTATGCATGCCAAAATAGCTTCTGAACACAACTATTTCATGACAGTTTTACATAATAATTCTAGATATGCAACAAAATTCCAGTCAAGTGTATACCAAATTTGCAAAATTTTAACTGATAAAGAACATAATGCATAAAAGTACTAAATGAACCCATTGCATACCTTAAATACTTACAGTATTAAAAATAAAAAATGTCCTTTTACAATATGTATAACATCAAAAGACAGATTGATGGGTAAAACTACATTGTATAATGATGTAATAAATAAAATTATTTTCACAACTCATTATTGGAAACCCACTGTTGATTACATTTTTTATTCATCTCTCAATTACCCATAGGACACTTCACTTTCTCTTATTTTCAGCAAATTTAACTGTCACTCGACCTGTTTTGGAAAAATTGATAATCTCACTAGTGAGTTTTTGGTTTTCGGGATATGGTTTGTCTTCAAAAATTTTCTTAGTTGCATGTAAACAAATGTGATCCTGTCGTCTGCCTTGTAATAAAAGATGTCCTTAAACGAGGTTTTGAAATCGGACAAAAAATCCAACTTGTTGGTGGACAGATAGGCTTCATTCTTAAGGATCAAATTTGATCATGCCATGTTCTTCTTCTTGTTCATTTCAGTCTGCCATTATGACAGCTGTTGTGTAATGCAACTTCCGCTAAGAAAAATAGTTACGGTTTTAATGACAACTGACATGGAAATAATCTATCGTGTCTAACAATGACATGGTTAAATTACATTTAATTAAAATTGTATTTATTATGATTGCTAAATACTTGTAAAGTGTCAGATATTTTTCAGTACAAGATTTGCATGAATACATACTGGTAACCATAGTGACAAGAAGACATTGAGAGAATAAGATGACATTGACCAGTTTATATGTTTTGAAAATTAGAGAAACAGTGTCTTACATTATGTCTCATGGATTATCGGATTTCTCCATCTCGATAGTTAAATAACAGAATTTTACTATCTCAATTGGAGAAATCTGATAAACCACTCGTAATAATGTAAGAACTTCAAGCTATATTTCATTCATTTGCTGTCTTGGATACAGTCAAAACAGCTTTAAAGGGCACCTCTATATAAAGTAAATCATTGTCTATAAAGGGCAAGATGAAAAAGTCCCATTCATGAACAAAGCATTTAAAATTAACCACTATATAAAGGGCACCTTTTTTTCTGGTCCCTTGGGTGCCCTTTATAGACAGGTTTGACTATATATAATTACGGTAAGCAAATTCATTAATGAAGGTCGGTAAGACCTTTTTCGGGATGAATTTCAATAAACGGGAATTCGGGATTGGCCTATTTCAATGTTGGAAATACGGGATGGAAATGAGGTGGGATCTGGGAAAATGCAATATTTTGAGTCGGGAATTCGGGATGAATTTTTTATGTTGAATAAAATCTGCCTTATCCCTAATTTTGTTTAAAATGATCAACTGATTAAATAAATATAAAAGGCGAACAATTTATCACAGTAGAACGGGAAGTTACCAAATTATATATATAATTATCAGATTGAGAAATTAAGTTATAATCAGAACAAGACAACCTAGGGTCACGTATATAAAAGTTTAATTGTATATGTATTATGACGATTTTGGACCAATTGGCAGTCCAAATTCTTTGGGAATTCGGGATAAGCTATTCCCCCCCCCCCCCCCGCCGGATTTTGGGATTTGCTATTTTTTTACAATGGGAAGTTGGGATTAGAACCCCTCCTACCCCCCCCCCCCCCATTAATCACAGAATTCTAATGACTTTCAACTATAATTACTACCTCTAAATGCTTAGGTTTCAATACCGTAATCTGATTGGTCAGTACAATTTGTTGCATATTAATAAAATAAGAAAAGAGAAGAGTTCCACAAGAGACACGAAAAAAGCATAATCAATTGTGAGTTTCTGACCATTACTGTACCATTTTAAACTTACAAAAAAAATTTAAAATGCATATGAACAAAAATAGCTCACTTTTACAGCAAGAAATAAATTATATCTTCTATGGAAAATTCTTGAATAAAAGGCCATCTAAACTTAAATATCTGGTTCCCAGACACTGCTATGCCACTTACAGACGTAATTTTGACAACAGGGAAAAAAGATCCGAAAATATACAGCCATTTTAATATGCATAATGAAAGAACCATAATGGACAAATCCGTACTTCCAGAATTCGAAGAAATTAATGTCTGCACTTAAAATTTTGCCATGGGAACAAGTTTATTTGATTACCAGAAAAAACCCCACCATTTATGAAATTTTTCCGTACAAATAAAATTTGAAATTTGGAGCCAAAAGAACTTTTCCAGCATCTGCAGACCAAGACTCAAGCATTGTGTGAAATTTATCAAATCAAAAAGAAAGTAAATAAATAACTGATAAACAATAATTGGTAGTGAGTTTGACTTAACTATTTTGCTCCGAACAAATCATTCCATGGATGATACTGCCTGTTCAGTCTACAGTTACCATGGAATAGTTCTGCAGAAGAGAGCTTGCAGGGGAAATGGAGGAAATCTGAGGCATTTAAAGCAGATAACTGATTTGTATAATTTAAACGTTACAGATATCAATGGATTCAAACTAAATTTGTATGTCTCCAAAATAAACACCCAAACTGAAAATCCCTCACCTGTTTTGAAACGGAAATAAACAAAAAATATAAATTCCCTACCTACCTTGCCATTTTTGAAAAATCAATTGTCTGAGAAACGGAGAATTCATTTTAGGTGGCCTAAGAAATCAAGGATTAGAAAAAAACAATTATTTGTTCAATAAATATATATATATGAATTTTAATAATTTGCATTGCTTATCTTCAGTTGTATATTTGATGACAAAAACCAATCCAATATATCACATACATCAGTAGCTTAATAAACACTAAAGTAAAACAATTTGACAAACTTAAAATACTTTATGTTATTTTCTGTACCCCATTTAATAGCAAATCTAACTAAAATTATCTGGCATAAAAATTAGGCTGTGGCATAGAATATCCAGATGATGGATACTGTCCAGAACTATAAGAAGGGTATGGAGCTACACCTGATGATTTTATATCACTGTTCCATGTTGTATTCTGAGGCATAGATCTGGTTGGAGAATGTTCCCGTACAAGTTCGTTCATTTTCTGTGATTTTATTTGTCGTAAGTGTGACACAGTTCTTGATGCAATGAATGAATTCAAAAAATCGTCAAGGTTTATCTTTTTTTCACAGAAATCATCAGCTATTTTCTGAAAATATAAAACAAGTTTACATGTACATTGTACAATTCTGTACTTTTTTCTTACTTACAGAAAAACTGTACATAAATTCCTAATAATTTTATATTCAAAGTTATATATACATGTACAATGTATATGCTATTCATATTCTTAAAACCTCACATCAAAACAACATCTTATTATTATTATTGATTTTATGAAGTGCATGATGTCCTTGGCATCACTTTCATTAACAATAATGAAGAACAAGGGCTATTTATGTACATATCGTGGGGATGGTATATTTATCAAATTAGATCAAAAGAAAATATAGAATTTGTAAATGTTAACTAGAGGAGCAAGTATTGCTCACCTGGAAATCATTTGCAGAATAAATTATTTGTCTCGACCATTGTTGTCCAATTGGCTCACTTGTTTTACCAAATTGTGTGCTGGTTTCAAACAAGAACATCTTTCAGTGATCAGATATAATTCTGAAAGAGGCCCACCTAAGGACCATTGCTGCGAAGTAGTTTCAAACAAGAAGATCTTCAATTAAATTTCCCATAGGATCATATGTTTAACTATGTTCCACTCTGGTGGACATGTTGGATCATTAGATACAATTCTGAAAGAGGACCACCTAAGGACCATTGCTGCCAAGTTTTGTTCCAATTGACCCAGTGATTTCAGACAAGAAGATCTTCAAGTAAATTTCCCATAAGATCCTATGTTTAACTAATTTCAGCTCTGGCTGCCATATTTGATGATGGAGGGGTCATAGGATCATATGTTTAACTATGTTCCACTCTGGTGGACATGTTGGATCATTAGATACAATTCTGAAAGAGTACCATCTAAGGACTATTGCTGCCTACTTTTGTTCTAATTGTACCAGTGGTTTCAGACAAGAAGATCTTTAAGTAAATTTCCCATAGGATCCAATGATAAACTATGTTCGGCTCGGGCGGCCACGTTTGATGACAGGCGGGGTCATCGAATACAATTATGAAAAAGGACAATTGCTGCCAAGTTTTATTCCAATTGGCCAACTGGTTTCAGACAAAAAGATCTTTAAGTAAAATTCTCATAGGGTCCTATGTTAAACTATATTCGGCTCTGGCGGCCATCTTTGATGATGATCGGGGACATCGTACATAATTCTTAAAGAGTACCATCTAAGGACCATTGCTGCCAACTTTTTTTCCACTTGGCCCAGTGGCAGTTGTTTCAGAGGAGGATCTTTAAAGGAAAGTATACGACGACAGACGCAGTGATGGCAATAGCTCACCTGGCCGTTTCTAAAAATGTGGTACAATGTATCTCTGCCTTTTTTGTTCTAGTTATATAGTCATATTGTTGGATATCATACTGTCTTAGGTTTTAATACACACAAGAAGGTCATTCTAGATGGAGAAGGGGTACCCTTACAACTGGTTTAACCTCACTAATGACAAGTTTCTGTACCAAATCAAACTACCCTGACATTGTTTTGAATTCATGTCTGCATTTCTCTTTTTTGTTGTATGTTGAATGGAGGTGTGTTCTTCATTGGTTGATGTTTCATTACTGATCTTTTCTGTTATCTAAATTTGTTTTGTTTGTTTAGTTGGGGTTTAACGCCGTTTTCAGCACATTTGGCTATTTCGTGGTGGCCAGTTTTTATTGGTCGAGGAATCCAGAGTACCCAGAGAGAACCACCAATGTTTGGTAGGAAAATTGACAATCCTTGTCAATTAATATATCTGAGTCAAAGACACACTGCCACAGGTGAGATTTAAATGCACAACCTGAGTGTTGACAGGGTAGTGATCATTAGTAGTTATGACAAACTACCTAGACCACTTGGCCACGGAGGCCCCTCTAAATTTATAATTATGATAATGTTAAATAGTACCTCACTTTCCTCTTCTGATCTGGCTGCTTCTGTTTGTAGTAGAACCTTCATCACATCTAATGAGACTTCTGATCTTACTGTGTCTAATAAAACAAGACATTTAATATGCTTTCACATAATGTTCTACCATGAATAATATAAGAAAATGATATTAGTCTTAAATTTTCGAGAATATAGTGGGTACGGTATCTACTGTATTTACACATAATACGTTCACTTCTTAACATACAAATTTAGGTCAACAGATATTAATATTTTGTAAAATTGTCAATTGGCGACCTGTCAATTGTGGACATTCATTACCTTAATAGCTCTTACAATTTTATTTTCTAACAAAAGTTTGTCAAATGAAGCTTTATCAATCCAATATATACACAGACCTTTCATTCTACTGGATATGAAACAGTATAAAAAAAATTATAAGAAATGCAGCATTTGGGAGACTTAATAACATTCCCCATTTCCATTCTCTATTCTATTTAAAATTCAATTTTAAGACTAACAATACAAAGTTGAAAAATTTCTTTTACATTATATGCAATGAGTTTCCAAAAATTACGCTATCTTTGCTTAGTTAACCGAAACAATTTAAATGTATTAGTTTTGTACATCAGACATCTTTTGAAATGAATTTTACTGTGTGTATGTTTATTCCACATCAGCTAGAGGTACAGGTGGAGGGTTGAGATCTCACAAAACATGTTTAACTCTTCCACATTTTTGCGCCTGTCCCAAGTAAGGAACCTCTAGCCTTTGTTAGTCTTGTGTGTTTTTTGAATTTTGGTTCATTTGTATGTTTTGGAGTTTAGTGTGTCGTCCATTTTGCTGAACTAGTATGCATTATTGTGGACAGGCAGCTGAAGCCTGCCTCCAAATGCAGGATTTTCTTGCTGCGTTGAAGACCCATTGGTAGCCTTGAGCTGTTTTCTGCTCTTTGGTCGGGTTGTTGTTTCCATTCTCTATTCTATTTAAAAT
This sequence comes from Mytilisepta virgata, assembly GCA_028015205.1. Lineage (NCBI taxonomy): Eukaryota > Metazoa > Mollusca > Bivalvia > Mytilida > Mytilidae > Mytilisepta > Mytilisepta virgata. The sequence goes on from CM051520.1 coordinate 13,074,416, forward strand.
TAAATTTTAAGACTAACAATACAAAGTTTAACAAGAGGCTCCCAGGAGCCTGAATCGCTCACCTGGTCCTTAAGCTTTAAGGGAGTCTTTCAAGTACAAATTTTAAAAAAAAAATCAAGAAAAAGCGCAATAACTCCTACATGGGTGGTTACATCTTCTTCAAAATTTCAAAGCAGGTAGATCTTGAGGTGTTGAACACTTTAGCTTCCCATCAGAATTTTGATATCTGTCACCATTTTTGAGTTATTTGCAAAAAACTGCAATTTACCCCTATGTTCTATTTTTAGCCATGGCAGCCATGTTTTTTTACAAATCAAAAATCCAAATGATAGTTTAGTAGCACTCATGCCAAGGAACAACTACACTAAGTTTGGTTGCAATTAAACTTATGGTGTAAGAGGAGTTAACGATTTTATTACAATGAATAAAGACTGCAAAAATGGTCAATTTTGACGATCTAAGGGGAATAACTCCTAAAAGGAACGAACCTACAACTTCGATCCTGTTACAAATTTTGTAGATCTTTGTGTGCCTAACAATATGAAATTTAAATTTTTCAAATTTCCTTTATAGTATCCAAGATATTGAGCTTAATAAGTGCAAAATTTGGAAAAAATGCAGAAAAAGGGCAATAACTCCTACATGGGTCGTTGGATCTTCTTCAAAATTTCAGGGCAGGTAGATCTTGAGGTGCTGAACACTTTTACCCTATGCCAGAATTTTGATATCTGTTATGGTTTTTGAGTTATTTGCAAAAAACTGCAATTTACCCCTATGTTCTATTTTTAGCCATGGCGGCCATGTTTTTTTACGAATCAAAAATCCAAACGATAGTTTTGTACACATAATGCCACTAAACAAATGTACCAAGTTTGGTTGCAATTGGACTTATGGTGTCGGACAAGTTAACGTTTGAAAAATTGTTAACAGACGACGACGACGACAGACGACGACGACGGACGCCAAGTGATGGTAAAAGCTCACATGGACCTTTGGTCCAGGTGAGCTAAAAATATCTTTTACATTACATGGAATGAGTTTCCCAAATTACACTATCTTTGCTTAGTTAACCGAAACAATTTAAATGTACAAATGTATTAGTTTTGTCCATTTACTGTCTTAAATAAAAATTACCAAGTCTTGATTTGTCTGTTGCCATCTCAATTTTCAATTTGTTTGCTTCATCATACAATCCAGCCACCTTTGATTTCAATTCATTTAACTTAGGTTCAATAGAAATGTTATAGTCAGCCATACTTTTGTTCTTAACGATTGTCATTTCTCGATCTGTCTGTAATTTTTTCACCTGCAAATGAATTGTTAAAAAATTATGAATGTTACATTTCTTTTAAATTCCATAAAATGGTTAAACTAAGATTGACTTGATACACCAGTTGATTTTTATTTGTTATCTACCATACATAGAGGGATGGTTTGATTCCACTAACACTAGTTTAAATCAAAATTATATTATCTGTGCCTGTTCCAAGAAAGAAAGGTACTCAGACAAAAAGTTTAAAAACAAAATATTTTTTCTTGAATGATATATTTTCTAAATTGGTAAATTATTTCAGCATAGTTTCATTGGAGTTTATCCTTTCAAAAATTTGAATTGATGAACAAATTTCCTGCTGGGTTGATTTCATACATATGTTAACTAGAGATGCAGGAACATGAATTCAGTTGCTTCTGCAAAAGGGGAGACATAATAAGTTTATTGATTGTGTTTGATCTGTCAATTTTTTTTATTTAAATATACACATATTTCATTTTACCTGTTGTAAATCAGTTATGAGTCCATTTAACTTGTCCTCATTATCCAACAATTCCTGTAGTTCCAGTTTACTACAGTGTTGTATCTGTCCTAAAGCCTCTTGCTCATTAGGTGTTAATTTTGGAGCTTGTATCTGCATATCCGAGTCACTGTAATTACTGTACATCATACCATTAGGACCTGGAAATGATGTACACATATAATGTCTTCAGTTATTGTTCCATAATCAACTAAAGGTACTGTTGTCACAGGAGTCCAGCATGCTGGACTGTTTTAGCACGCTAAAACTGATGTCTCCCCTTCCATACCCATAGTTTTTTAAACATTTTTTAGGGATCATCAAGGTGGCAAATTAAGAGCTATGGTACATAATACATGTAGTTACCTACAGATATGTGCTTCAACAAGGAATGAATAAGGTAATATATAGTTTTGGGGAAGGGATCTGAACCATTTTTAAGATAAAATAAGGTTTCTGATTTTGAGGGGGAGGGGATGATCCCCAGGGCTAAGATGTATAGTACATTCAACTTGTCTTGTAACCATGAGTAGTACAATATATGGTTTAGGGGTGGGGATTCCAACCATTTTTAAGATAAAATAAGGTTTCTGATTTTGAGGGGGGTGGGGATGACCCCCAGGGCTAAGATGTATATTGCATTCAACTCGTCTTGTAACCATGAGTAGTACAATATATGGTTTAGGGGTGGGGATTCCAACCATTTTTAAGATTATATAAGGTTTCTGATTTTGTGGGGGTGGGGATGACCCCCAAGGCTAAGATGTATATTGCATACAACTGGTCTTGTAACCATGAGTAGTACAATATATGGTTTAGGGGTGGGGATTCCAACCATTTTTAAGATAAAATAAGGTTTCTGATTTTGAGGGGGTGGGGATGACCCCCAGGGCTAAGATGCATATTGCATTCAACTCGTCTTGTAACCATGAGTAGTACAATATATGGTTTAGGGGTGGGGATTTCAACCATTTTTAAGATAAATTAAGGTTTCTGGTCTTGAGGGGTAGGGGATGACCCCCGGGGCTCAGATGTATACTGCATTCAACTTGTCTTGTTATCATGAATAATAAAATATATGGTTTAAGGGTGGGGATTTCAACCCTTTCCAAGATAATGTAGGCTAGGGGGTGAGGACTGACCCCCAGGGACCCAAATGTGGTACTCTGCACTCCGCCTTGACCTGATGCATATACCTTCCAAATATCATGAGGCTAGCTCAAGAAACAAAAAAGTTATGTTCCGGACAAAAAATTTGATTAGAAGAGGAAGAAGAACACTATTGGGTTGGGATCTCAATGGTTTTCAGAATATTTAGTATTTTATCATTTGAGGGGGTGGGGCATGACCCCCCTCAGACCCCCCTATGGTACCAAATGATTTGTCTTATCATAAGGAGTAATAATATATATGGTTATAGGGTGGGGATCACAATGGTTTTCAAAATATTAAGTATTTTATCATTTAAGGGGGTGGGGCATGACCCCCCCTCAGACCCCCTATGGTACCAAATGATTCGTCTTATCATAAGGAGTAATAATATATATGGTTATAGGGTGGGGATCTCAATGGTTTTCAGAATAATAAGTATTTTATCATTTAAGGGGGTGGGGCATGACCCCCCCCCCTCAGACCCCCTATAGTACCAAATGATTCGTCTTATCATAAGGAGTAATAATATATATGGTTATAGGGTGGGGATCTCAATGGTTTTCAGAATAATAAGTATTTTGTCATTTGAGGGGGTGGGGCATGACCCCCCTCAGACCCCCCTATGGTACCAAATGATTCGTCTTATCATAAAGAGTAATAATATATATGGTTATTGGTTGGGGATCTCAATGGTTTTCAGAATATTTAGTATTTTATCATTTGAAGGGGTGGGGCATGACCCCCCTCAGACCCCCCTATGGTACCAAATGATTCGTCTTATCATAAGGAGTAATAATATATATGGTTATAGGGTGGGGATCTCAATGGTTTTCAGAATATTTAGTATTTTATCGTTTGAGGGGGTGGGGCATGACCCCCCTCAGAATAGGGGACATATCGGCCCGCGGACCACTCGGCCCAGGACCACTCGGCCCGAGGTAAAGACAACTCGGACCGTCAGAGAAAGACAACTCGGACCATCAGAGAAAGACAACTCGGACCGTCAGAAAAAGACAACTCGGACCGTAACACTAACAATATTAGGTTCATTTAAAAGTTAACTTGTAAAGACAACTCGGACCGTCAGAAAAAAAGACTACTCGGACCGCCAGAAAAAGACAACTCGGACCGCTACACTAACAATATTAGGTTCATTCAAAAGTTAACTTGTAAAGACAACTCGGACCGTCAGAAAAAAAGACTACTCGGACCGCCAGAAAAAGACAACTCGGACCGCTACACTAACAATATTAGGTTCATTTAAAAGTTAACTTGTAAAGACAACTCGGACCGTCAGAAAAAAAGACTACTCGGACCGCCAGAAAAAGACAACTCGGACCGTTACACTAACAATATTAGGTTCATTTAAAAGTTAACTAGTAAAAAATATATATACACTTGGAAGCATCGCAAAAAATTATTCTCAGCGAAAAGTTACAATATCATTAGAAGTATATCTTTTTGTTCACTCAAAATTGTAAAAACAACAATATGTTTCATTTAAAGTATTATAAATAAAAGCGTCAATCATGTTTACTTACCAATTAATTCAACTTGAAAGACAGAAGTTAGAACATTGTTTTTGTTGAAGAACAAGCTCATTATAGGCAATCTATCGGCTGATCAAAGAAGCATTACTGATCAAAGGATAATGATATATATAGTACAACACAGAATATGCAATACAAAGATTGACCGCGAACACTACAGAGAGATGCAGAGAGCCAACATTCCTGTCCAGTTTTGCTACACAGCTTGTACTGACCTAATGCCAGTGGCCGAAAGTACTAGACTATCAACTGGGGACATCACCATACCTTATGGCGTCACCATTCAAGAGCAGACTGTCTCAGTGGTTGAGCCTGTACAGAACACCAACGACACACTTCCTAACAATGCAGACCAGTCATCGTTTGACTTACCAGACAGGCGCTCGTTCAGCATTCATCCTGAAGCCCAGGAAGCGTAAGTTTTTTTTACAAGTTATATATATAATAATAAATTAAATATCTAAGGTTGGGAAAGAACGCTCGTTAGTTTTGATGTAATATTCAAAATAAAGAATATTTTTGACGGTACGAGTTGTCTTTATTTCACGGTCCGAGTGGTCCTTTTGATGGGCCGACTGGTCTTTTTAGTACAAATGAACGGGACGAGTGGTCCTGGGCCGAGTGGTCTGCGGGCCGAGTTGTCCTGCACCCCCCCCTCAGACCCCCCTATGGTACCAAATGATTTGTCTTATCATAAGGAGTAATAATATATATGGTTATAGGGTGGGGATCACAATGGTTTTCAAAATATTAAGTATTTTGTTATTTTAGCCTACATTTTACAGGCTAGGGGGTGGGGACTGACCCCCAGGGACCCAAATGTGGTACTCTGCACTCCACCTTGACCTGATGCATATACCTTCCAAATATCATGAGGCTAGCTCAAAAAACAAAAAAGTTATGTTCCGGACAAAAAATTTGATTAGAAGGAAGAAGAATAATAATCACTAAAACAATATGTCTCCCTTCGAGAAGGGGAGACATAATAATTCACCAATAAATACATGTAAGTCAATTGAGAACAAATTCAAATATTGTTCTCCAAAGCATTATCAATACCATATTAGTTGGTGTAGAAATGCCATTAAAAAGCTTTCCAAATCATGTCTGTAAACAAGCGACATGTGAAATTATTAAACAAGTGTCTCGGGAACCTGTCGCACACCTGGCTTTATTTGTAATTCAAAAATACTAAACAAAATCATTAAAAGTAAAGCCTAATAAGTTCTTTTACTGATTTTTTTTTCAGTAACAGCTAGCTTATATAGGTCCAAGGACCAGTAACACAATTTTGAAAAGGAACCACACACCAAAGTTTGGTATCAAATGCCACAGTTTCATAGGAGAACATTTAAGTTATTTATTTTAAAGTAATGGCAATAATACTGGTCCAAGCTCTAGACCCAATGAGACCACCTAAGGATCATTAAATCAAAGTGTGGTCTAAATTGTTACAGTTCTTTCAGAGAAACAATTTTAAATTTCATGTATATTTTGCAAACATATCTGGTTTCAGTAAAGACAGTCATGTTGATCCAAAGTTTGGACCGATGGCCAATATTTTGAAAGGAAACCACCTAAGAGCAGGGTTACAGGTCCCATTGAATACAACAGACTAGCTAGGTATGGTTTTAAACTTTTATTTAGCTAAAATTTTATAAACAACTACATTGTCACTACTGGATCATTATTATGTCATATGTGTTTAAAAAATTTAATTGCATAAAATCGAAATTTTGCATGTGATCTTGTTCTCTCTCTTTCAAAAAGGCCTTCAATCTGACCATTTCAATCAGCTGTGTTTCGATCCATACACATGAACATAGTTGTTGAAGCATGATAATCATATAAATAAATTGTTTCTAAAGTGTTAAATCAAATTCAGCCCAAAAAATCTAAACTACCCTTCCCCCCTTTCCCAGTGTGAATCCAGTCTTTGCCAAAAAAAAAATTTCATGCACCAGACCTAAAGCTAATTTGGTAGGAACTTTAAATAGACCGAACTTAACAATAGTAGACTAAAACAATTAGAGTTTGTTGAATAAAGGAAAATTAAAAGACCAGGCAGGCTAGATATAAGATTATTTTTACTAGTCCGAAGGAGATTTTGCTGGACTCCGGCTGCGACCTAGTGGCTATAGGTGCACACTGTGAATCACACCTTCTGCTCTAATTTTATTCATTCTGCTGAAATTAAAATTTATTGCAGGAGCTACATTACTATTCCACCAAAATTTGGTATCAACTGCCCAATAAATTTTGGAGGATACTTTTAATTGCCTTTTTCTTCTGCTTATTTTTCTATTTTCATTCATACTAGTCATAATTGTCCACAGTTGAAACCCTATTACACAATTTTTTAAAGGGGATTAGCTAAGGACCATTCTATCAAAGTTAGCTCTGAACTGCCCACAAGCATCAGAGGTTTTCAAATATTTTTTAGGGGTTGGTTTTTCTATTTTTAGTAACAGCAGCCAATTTTGAAAATGGACCACTTAAGAAACATCCCAACAAAGTTATGCCCCAATTGGCTCAGCTGCAATATTAGTCTGAAATATGGACCCACTGACAAAATCATTTGTTTATCCACATTTTGCAATGCAAAGCAAAACATAACAGCTCAGCCGTTCAGGTCATGTTTTTGTTTCAATGGTGAGGTTATTGATCTATATCATGTATGCATTTGCAGTAAGGGAAAATGACTTCATTTCAAACGTTTCTGTCACCCGTAGTAATTAATTTAGTTGGTCTCCGACAGTGTGCCTAGTGCCAGTGTTTTGGCAGTTCAATGGAGAAATGAATGGAGAATGTAAAATTAATGCAACAATATAACAAGAACAACATAACTGAAAATTAAATCAACAACACATTCTTCAACCAAAAATAAAGACAAAGAGCAAATCTTAAACCTGCTACCAAAAAAAAAAACACTAGAAATTGTGTCCGTAATGCCCCAATTTTTTTCTATTTTCAGTATCAGTGGAAATATTGGTCCAAGGTTTGAGCCCCTGACACAGTATTTAAAGGGACCACCTAAGAACCATTCCATCAAAGTTTAGTAATTTCTTTAATTAAAGAGAATACATGTAACACAGTTGAATTGAACAAGTGGTTTGGGAGTTTTCTGCACGAAAGTTTATGCTGGATGATGACAAAATGGACACCAAGTGCTGGCAATAGCTCACTTGGCTGTGCATAAATATTTCTTTTCCAAGTTGAAAAATACTCTGAGAAAATAAATAAGGTATAATGTGTTTCTGAAAAAAGACTAAGACGGAAGGATGGTGTTTGGTTTGAAGTACAACAGGGAGAACTTCTTTAGCTCAGTCCTGCCACCTTGATTCAATCCTGCAGATGCTATGAGACAATTTCCAAAACAAACATATTCAAAAGACCTGCATAACATACAACAAACATACATATTACTTCCACTTATCCTTACAGTTTTTAATTTCTGATCTTAAAAATTTCACTTACACAATTTTAAAGAATAAGCATTTTTAACTGAATATATAAAAATATTGGACAAAATCTGAAAATAACTAAACTAGAATAGAGCCTCCATCCCGATCCTCATTAATCTATCTTTT